>CM034152.1:155540891-155751674 GCA_019776745.2 Taxus chinensis
TTGGGATTCCAAACAGAGTAATAAACATTTCCCTATGGCAATGCAAACCAAAAAAGCATGACTATGCCGCCATGGATCCTTCTCCTCCCCCAATGATGACCAACAATCACACCCACATCTTTTATATTCAAACATGGCGCGGATACTCATCGAATATACATCCAGAAGACCCCATTTTCACACCCAAAAACTATAACCCCTTTTGCTAAAATCAAGAAATTGCTGTCATAAAGAGCTTATTAATCCCCACCATCAAGATAACGCCTCAATAATTCTTGTTCTTCCTGAATTAGTCACCAACCATCACATCCATAGCATTGTATACTCCTTGAATATACCTCCACACACCCATCCACCCAAAAACTACACCCTTCAATACAATTTACAATCTTGCACAACATAAAATACCCAATCCAAACCGTCGTGATAATACCGCCACTGCAATTTTACCAATTTTGAACAATTACACCCACAACATGGCAATATACTCAATGAACATACTTCCGCAACACCTACATATTCACACACAGAAACACTCTTACCCCCCCTGCAATCATTCACCATCTTCCAAAACTCTCTGATAATGGAAGCCAATCCAATCCCTCATATGCTGTAGCCCTCATTGAGTATACCTTCACACCACTCACATATTCACACCCAAAAACACTATACCTTCATAAGACTTTTTCCTGTACCAATCATCAACATTCACAACCAGGTAAGGTTACTACAAGTTTTACGTGCGAAAATCTCAAAGCTTTAATTGACTACCCTAGATTCTATCAGATCTACACATGCATATGGATAAGACCAATCTGGCACCCACAAGTACCACCTAAAGTATGTATTATGGAACGAGTAGCAGGCCTAAAAGGACAATATTTTAAGGCCATATTTGCAGAATTTTAGGAAAAACAACAGAAATTCTAGTTAGTAGAGAAATTATGGGGCACATATGCCTCCCATGATGTCACATGTAATTAGAATAGAGCTTGTTTTTTTAGTAATTATAAAGTATGCCTTTCCCAATGCCATAAACGTGTATTGATATTACTGCATTAAATTGATAGGCTACTGATGTCCCAATTTCGTAGACAACAATAAACAATATGTAGTATGTAGATGTGTAAGTCCAAAGCTCAATCGGGGAAGGGGTTCTACGTTTGGAGATTGTGCATGATATAGCATATGACGTCAAATTCATGGTCACAAAGTTACAATTTTTTTTACGCTAAGATGAACTGTAATTTTAATAATAGCTAGCAGTCACATACGATGTATATAACAGCCAAACCAATGCAGCACCAAGCATTATAAGAAATAGAAACAAACAAGTAGAATCCTGCAGAATGCAATAGGCATGGTAATAACCAGAAAGTGCCTAGCCAAATGGAGACACCCAAGTTTTTCCCTGGGCAGAGGGTGAATTTGTGACTCTGTACAATACTTTCTCTAGACTAAAAAAAAAATACAGAAACAACAAAACCAGATCCCTGCGGACAATGCTGGGTTTTGTGCTATGCAGGCGGGATTGGGATGACAGAGGAAGCTTTGTTAATGTTTCATGCAAATGAATGCTAGTTTCCTAGCTACCCAAATCTCAGAAGAACGATGGAGATGTAAGGTAGCACATATATTGCCATGTAGGAAATCAGGGAAAGGTGTTGCTGTTATAAGCAAGCTATAGCCGACTCACACCTTTGAATCTAAGTTTCCTAATTCTTTCCCACTCGACACATATATCTATGGAACATCTTCCTTTATAAGATTTGATCCAATTCGATATACTGGCCAACTTCTCAGTCACCCCACCACTCGATAAGGTTACTACAAGTTATGTGCATGGAAATCTCAAAGCTTTAATTGCATGGTGTGATATGCAACTACTTCAGAAATGTAAACTAATCATCCAAAGGGAGAAGCTTCCCTTAGCCTAATCTCCTCAGCACAATGCTCGTTCTTTTAATTGCTTCAATAGAATCTAATCTAGATTGCATAGTTTGCTTCAAAGTTACAACCTCCAATCTTCCTGTCATGTTGGCAACAACTACTCTTCTTGCGGGTATCTTCGCACACACAAAACACTTAGTTTTACTGCTGCAAATCTTACGTAAGCCAATTTTCCCATTACATTATTGTTGCACTTTTTTCTCTACTCTCACCTATTATTTTATCGCTTTGGTTTTTTATCTTCATTCCTCTTCCATTCCTGGCTATTGTTGTAAGTTGTATTTCCTGCCTTTCACCTACTCTTGCGTTTGTAATGAATAACAATGCACTAAATGATTTGGATTCGCTTGTGATAAATTTATAAATACCTTTGAAAAATAAGACCTACGGAATTCCACTTTAACACAGTCATACAGATATGCTTACTTCGATTTCAGCTTTCAAATTTGTAGGCAGCTGCAGCCATGAGCCTGAAGAACATTGTATTTTGTTTGACATGATGCAACGACAAAGCAGGTTGTCGGTTGTAAGTTGTATTTCCTGCCTTTCACCTACTCTTGTGTTTGTAATGATTAACAATGCACTAAATGATTTGGATCTGACAAAATTCCTCTATCCTTTATGCTTTGATGGATGTCCATACCCTTTTCCAAAGCTCCCATTTTGGCACAGGCTGGGAGTATGTTGGAAAATGTAAACTGATCGGGTTGAAGACTTGTTTGTTGCATATGGTTAAACGGTGTGACTGCCTTGTGACGATAACCATGTCTTATGTATGCTGCAATAATTGTATTCCATGAGAAACTATCTCATTCTTTCACTTGGTCAAACTCTTTACGGGCATCTGAACATTGTATTTTGTTTGACATGATGCAGCGACAGAGCAGGTTGTCGGGCACATATGACTCCCATGATGTCACATGTAATTAGAATAGAGCTTGTTTTTTTAGTAATTAGTTGTCACAAGAATTTCTATAGAAGGCTGTAGATTTAGGGAAGGAGTGGAAAACTCTAATTTGGAAGATGGAATTTGTTTCCCAGTTTGTAAATTTAGAAGCAACTGTGAATAAAAGAGGTGAGCATTTACATTTGTGTACATTGTGCATGTTAGGTCTGAAAGAAGAGCCTTTTGTTATGCACACATCCACAAGTTTGGTTTTTTGTAATGAAATCTGGAAAGCTTTCTCTTAGTATCAACCATAGCAGCCATGTTTGTGAAAAAATCCAAAATATGAGAGATCCTAGAAAATGTGAATTTCGTTTTAGCAAATAAATTGGGGGAAAAAAGGAAAAATTGATCCATGATATTTTTTTCCAAAAATACCCCAAAGTATGCAGAACTTCCTTCATATAGGTCTTTTCGATTTAAGGTTTAAGTTAATTAAGATTAGAAGGAGAATTGGTCAATAGTGACATGTTCTCTTCGGAAAAAAGGACCATTTTATTCATACAACCCAAAAAGAGGGAAAGGCATTTAAAAAAAATCAATTTGGAAGTTTTCTACCACCATGGAATCATTGCGTTGATACACAAGATTTGGTGATTTTTTTGGCAAAAATTTGAAATTTGCAGTCTAGAGTGTGGGCAATGAATTCGCGATATGAGCAAACCTAATCATCCATTACGGTTAGTGTTGACCTGTTTCAAATTTAGTACAAAAAGCAAAAAACCAATGTGTTCTCTCTTTTACTGTGTGATCAGCATTTAGATGGTCCTCATGTGGCTCATTTCGATAGTAATGCACATGTTTAATTGTCAAGTTCTAGACGAGGCTCAACTAATTTAAACAAGATTATCATCCTGTCAGTGAAAAAATTGAACCAAGTGATATGCCCTTGTCTCCTATTGACTCAAATGCTCAAATGTGAATTATTCCATAAAAATAAAAATTATTGTTGTTTGAGTCCCAATCAGTGTTCAAATGGTATCTTGATGGTGTATCCCTGTCAGTGTCATCATATGCATGGTGAACATCTTAAACCTAATGCCTATATTACTTGAAGCTCAATTGATTCTTTTTTGTCTACGGGCTGATATTCCCGTTCTTGCGAGAAACATTAAACACTAAAAAAGCACAATATAGTTGACCAGAGCCTTATCTTTTAATATTATTATTAATGTAGCAAAAAATTCAATGTTCTATAGAATATGATAATCATAATAGTATAACTATGTTCTTAATTGTAATATTTTTCCTTTTTAGCTAAGAAAACTAAAATAAGAGAATTTATAGTATCATCACTGAAAGGAGTACTCTAAATTTACATCCGAAGTCAGATTGGTACCTATAAACCATCATCATCTGGGAATTATAGTGTTACCATGGAAACTCTAAGGCTGGTAGGAGGCAAATCCATAAAACTTGGTAACATTGTCCACATTTCCCCTGAAGAAAATTAACAAGGATGTGATGTTGTTTACAAAACCTTTAGTGACTATATGCAAAAGTGTGTATAAAACCTCATGCACCGGAATGTAGTTGTGGTTGCTTATCATATCCAACTTCATGGTTTAATGTGATTATAATTCTCAAGATCAATCATGGCTTTTTGCAATCAAAAACAATAAAAGTGCTACAAATTGAATCATCTTTAACTTCCTTGTGCAGCTGCTTCATTTCTTTCGCTCCTTCCATACTAACTTAATGTTTTCCATGTCGCTTGGCATTCGGTTCTAAAACTCTAGGTTCTGATTTGTCATATGCACAACCTTTCATCCTCCAATGCCTTTAATATTGGGACCAATGAGCCTAGGGAATGTGACTTTGTTCTTTGTGAGGATTATTTTGTCTACATCCTCCTCCATGGGTTGCAGATGGGCATCAGTCATTGCTTCTGGATATTTCCTCCTTCATTCCCGAGAGCTCTGGTTTTCTTCAGGAGTACACTCATGATATTTGTAAATTTTGGAAATTTAAGAAAGTGGAAAGTTTTTTTGAAGTATTGGTGGAATCATCATGAGCACCAGGATATCCACAGCACAAAAAGTTTGGCAGGTTCTCCAAGTTGTTGGTGACATAGCTTTTTCATATCCATACTTTGTTCTTGTTATAGAAATTGAGGTATGGAAAATGTTAGTGTACTGATCTGTATGCTCAATCCTTTTTATAGCTGTAACCTAATCTGCACAAGTGATTTTGAATGTATCATATAATCATGCAGAAAACTTTGAAATCTCAACCTCCAGAAAACCAAACTATGAAGAAAGCATCTCTGTTTTCTGTAGCAACAACAACTTTCTTCTATATGCTTTGCGGTTTATTTGGGTATGCAGAATTTGGGGAGAATGCACCTGGAAATCTCTTGACAGGATTTGGTTTCTATGAGCCTTACTGGTTGATTGACTTTGCTGATGCATGTATTGTGGTTCACCTGGTGGTAGCATAACAGGTATGAAAAGTACCTTTAGGATCACATCTCTTTGGTTAGAGGATGGAATTTTTTATGTGATTAAATCCAATGATTACGGTGATACTCAAGGATTATCAAAATCAATGAAGAAAGACCTGTAGGATTTAAACCAATTGAAAAGGTCTAGTTTGGCAAGTCATTAAATTCAAGTGAACAGAGCTTCCTTCTATAAAGACAGATTATTTGGCATTCTAAAGTCTGATTATAGGATGGATATGCAATGGTTGCTTTTATGCTCGACTCTTCCTAGACTGTGAAGTAAGGGCCTCGGTGGCATTCTCTGATAACACTCTAATAGGGAAGGGAAAATAGTATTTTATTCTGATCAAATCATAATAGATATTTTGAGAAGCTAAGAAGCTATAGTGGGTTCTGGGTGTTTTGGGTTGTTGACCTTCTGATGTATACTCTTTTAAAATAATAAAATAGATGGGTTCTGGGTGTTTTGGGTTGTTCACCTTCTGATATATACTCTTTTTAAATAATAAAATTACAGAGGATAATTCTACTACTTAAAGATTTATGTATAATTTTGACATCTGTATTTGATTTTACATGGTATGATACTTCAACATTAGCTCTAACAACAATATTTCTTGTGTAACAGTTTCCTCAATAACTTATAAAATGTAGATGATGTTAATTTTCCATCCATTAAAATTTACATAATTCCATACACAATTTTAGATATTTTATTTCCTAGATACATAGTATCATTTCCTTTTTCTTGTTCACAAATTCCAAAGCTCTTTTTTTCCTATTAATAGGCAAAAGAAAAGTATTGGATTGTGAAACCTATGTAACCAGAGTTTCAAAAACTTCTGTGGGTATCCATTAAGGCTAAATATTGTTTATAGGTAGTTATAATTTCTGTAGATTGTTCTTAAATGACTATGGCTTACACTGAAATTGGGAATTGGATTGTGAGAAATGAAAGCTAAAATTTTGTCCTGTAAAGACCAATTTGACCTTAAAGAATTCTAATTCATCATATAACTTCAAAGAAAGCATTACTATGAAAATCAGTAAATATCATTCTTTTAGAGGGAATCAACATACAGACCAAATCTAAATTACATCGTTTAGACAACCAGCTGATCCCTCTACGTCTCTAAATTTATCAAGTAGATGAAGCATACCTGTAGACTGTAGTTAAAGGAAGTTTGCACCTACTTCTAAATCACCATGACTGAAATTCCCTTCCTTTCCTTCTAGTCCTGGATTTGGATCCTCTATTTTTTATAGTCTGAAACATTGTAGTAACTTTCTTATGGGCATCTCTCATTTGGCTATCTGTTGTCTGCTTCAATTGTCCTACATAACAACAAACTTCCTCTGCAAGTGCCTTCGGGATTTTGGGGTAAAGCATGCCTAAACCCATAGTTGGAATTAGAATTCCTGCTATTATGCTCTTTGGCAGTGACAGGCTAGGGATTCTTGGTGGGAACATGATATATCTTGGAGGCATTTTGTCAAACAGTTCACGTACATTGTTAATCCTTCCACATTTTGCATACATGTCTACAGGGCATCTGCAACTACATCATCTGACAAAAGTATATTCTCTATTATGCTTTGGTGGATGTCCTTACCCTGTTTCAAAGCTCCTATTTTGGCACAGGCAGCGAGTATGCTAATGTTACAACACGAGGGGATAAAGTTGTGAATGTTTTCTATGTGACGGATACTTCAGGAAATCCTGTACACATGAAGATTGTTGAAGCTTTGAGAAAAGAGATCGGGCATACAATTTTCCTACCTAAATGGATAGGACATCGATGGTTCAGGTTTACAACCCATATCAAGTTCATACCCAGGTCTCTAGGATGCAGACAAAATAATGGAAGGCTATGTTACTGAAGAGAAAAAAAATATTTAGAGAAACCAGGGCTAAAAAAATAAGGAAGAAGACAAACCTTTGTGGGCGCTACACAGGAAGATTCGAGGCAGGAGCGGCAGGAGACTGGTGAGGCAGAAAACAATGTGTTGGGGAGGTCGGTGTGCAGGGCATCAACATGCGGGTAAGAAGCAAATAGGCGCGACATGAGGAGCATCAAAGCAGGTGAGGCAAGAGGTGGGAACCAAGCATGACAAGGTTTAAGGGGACTGGGCGATAGATGGCTACACCATGATAGGCTCCTTTGTACAGCCCCACGTTGACAAAGCAGGTGAAGCTGCACACCGTTGTCGTTGGAGACCAAGTGCACTATAGCCATGCCTCCGGCGTAATTATATGCTAATAGATAACAAGACTAGCGCTGCAGGTCACACATAAAATTTCCCCATTAGCATGAACAGGTTGGGACTAAGGGGGTCCCCTTGTCTTTAGACCAAGGTTACCAAATACGGTCGATTTTCACAAATTTTCCGTATTTTTTCGATTTCCTCAGTCTACCGTATGAAACTCCAAAAGTTTCCGAATTTGGTGGTTAAAAATCAGAAAAAAAACATAGTTGTCAATAATTACAAAATTACCAAATCTGTTTTCCTAAAATGAAAAGCCAAAAACTGCGGTAATTACCTAGAATCCAGGAAATCTGTTTGTAAGTTGTTATATTTTTAATAACTGGTAAGTAACTATTAATTAAAGGCAATTACAGCCTGAGAGTGTATAGCCAGCAGCAGGAGGTAAAAAAAAATTAGAAAATAATATACATGAGGGATGACTTTTTAGAGGGGAGCTTCATAGTTGTGTTCATATTTTTAGGAATTGTAAACATTTGTCAAAACTCATGATGTTTGTTGTATAGTTATGTGCTTAATTGTTGAAATCACCATTTTTTTTATATACAATTTACCGTATTTTTTTTCCATATTTATCGTTTTTTGAATGGACCGTTTTTTTCCCATATTTTGTGTCCACCGTTTAATACTCTCCGTACGAAAGTTGCTACTACGCTTTAGACTTCTTGTCAGTTTAAATAGGTTTCATTTGTTCTTATTTATTGTGACTTAATATGGAGTCTTAAAATAACTTTAAATCCATCTTATCACTTGAAAATTGAATCCAAAAGCTTCCAGTGTCTTTGTTATACGGTCTCAATTGCATCTGTAGAAAGCCATAGGCATGCCAGACATCAAAATTATGTCGGGTCTCTGCTGGCTTTTAGTTGAGTGCTCTTGAATGGCAATAATGTTGTTGGTTATTTGACATCCTGTGACAAAAGTCATTTGATTATTTGAAACTAGCCTGAGTAGTAATGTTTTCATCCATCCTGCTATAGTTTTAGAAATGATTTTATAAACCATATTGCAAAGACCAATGGGTCTGTACCGGGCCATCATATTCAGATTTTGTGATATTGGAGATTAGTGCAAGCTTTTTGGTGCTGAGTTAACTTTTTTTGTTTCTTTTGGATTATTCAACCATCTTCAAAAGATCTTTTGTTATAAGCTTCCCGAAATTGTTGATTGAACAGTGTGAGATTTCATTAACTTGTAGAGACTTGTCTTCATTAAAGGAGAAGGCAAGAATAGTTTTGAGTTGACTTGGGAGTTCTTTGCGGGTGAGCTGTTGGAAGAACTCAATTGAATGGGATATATTTTGCTGGGGAGTTTAAAGAATTTGATTTTGTGCTGTCCCGATTTTAGTTAATTGAATTCAGGCATTTTCTATTCAAAACATATTTTTGGAAGTATTTGCCTTTAGAATCTCCAAAGGAGAATCGGTTTTCCTTTGATATCTACCTCCAATAGTGTTCCTCCATGCTTTGTAACATAATTCTTCTATGAGCTTATGTTCTTGCCTTGTCATTTCTTGGATGGATTCATTTTCTTGATTGCATTTTTGGGGTGAGCAAAAATGTTTCTAAAAACAAATGTGTTGCATTCTCTCATTTTCTTTTTCAGGATCTCAAGCTTTGAAGTGAATTTGGACATTGAGTAGCCTATTATGTGATTTCCTTCATTCCACCGTTGCTAAACTTTGCTATAAAATTCAAGATTGCGAGTCATATACTTTGAAATCGAAATTTACGTGGATGTTCTGACTTTTTCAGGCAAAAAGACCAACATTATTCTTGCATTGTGTTATAATTGCGTTCTGACCCAATTGGAAGATTTTATAATTCAATCCAATTTTCCTGCATTATACTGATTTTCTTTCCTTCTGTTCATCTAGGTTTATGTGCCTTGAGCGAAGTCTATAAGTATATCAAGAAAACCATCGGTCTCAATCAAATCAATGAAACTGAAAGCATTAACTTACCAGTTATTGAATAAAATTAAATTTAAATGAGTGAAAATTCCTCACTAGGACTAGCTTATCCTATTTTTGTCTGAGGGCCCAAGTTATAATACAAAAAGACTATTCTCTTGTTTCCATACAGAGGGACATAAGTGTTTGCCACTATGATTTTTTTCTGTATTTGGTGAGAGTATTAACTTCCAAAAGGGAGGGTGGACTGGGAGTGGGAAGTATACCTTGAAGGGTCCCATTTACTGGGGTGCCTATCACTCTTGTATCCCACAATAACCTAAATATTATTTGAACTGGTTCATGATTTTGTGCTTGTGTTGGTATTATACTCCTTAGAGGGGTTCTTTGGTTCGCAAACCTGGGTTTGTCTTTCCTGTGATATCTTTCTTGTAGTTGTATTTATTATTTTCACTTTAATAGCCAAAGGATTCCTTTTCTTTTTTACAGATGTTGTTTATCTAGGAAACCATTCATATAGATTTGTGGATACGAGATCTTCTTGTGATTGCTTACATTCTTCTCTTAATCCTTTGTTGTTGCTGGCTACTAGGGTTGGACTAGAACTTTACATCTCACACTTCCTCAATTCGTGTGTCGTTTAGGTCTGTTTTCATTGCATAAACAACTTATCCTTATTGAAATTTTTTGGTATTCTGGTCACAAATTCCATGTTTGTAATTACCGGATCTGATATAATTTAAATTCCCTTTCCTAACATAAGTCCATTGATATGAATCCTCAAACTAAGGTGTTGGTTATTTGGTGGTCTTGCTTGCTTATGGTCCTTGTGCTATTTTGCGAGGACCTGTCTTTCTTATTGTGCTGGTGGATTGCTTACATGTTTTTTTCCTAAAGATGAATTTTAGGGGACAAACCCTTGTGAGGTGTCCA
The DNA here is from genome assembly GCA_019776745.2 of Taxus chinensis. NCBI lineage: Eukaryota > Viridiplantae > Streptophyta > Pinopsida > Cupressales > Taxaceae > Taxus > Taxus chinensis. Next base: position 155,551,341 of record CM034152.1, read on the forward strand.
TGTTCATGGTAGGTTCTGAATCTGAAGCACATGTTTTCATATTCAATTTCTCCAATTTCAAACAAGATCTTGTTAGGCAATGGTTGTTATAGATCTATGTTAATAGAAAACCTTGAGTGGTTCAACATACTTAGTTGTTTTGTGAACTCAGATGCTGTGATATATTTGCCTATGGCCCCTCCAAATTTTCTTAGTGTTATTCCTTCTTAGTAGTCACTGAGGAGAAGGGCTAGTCTGACCCACATTGGCATTTTGCTTTTGAATAAATCTGATTTATTCATTATTCATGGCCCTCCTTTGAATTCCTGATTTGTTTCTTGTTTTCTCCCATTTTCGGACAAAATGAATTTCAGATGTAGCATCCATTCACTTTTTTGGTGGGGAAAGATGGCCTATGATAAAGCCATGTAAGTTTTCCATGCTCATTTGTTTGGCTCCTAAATAATAGCTGATCAAAAGTTTGGATTTTGATTGGACAACTGTCACTATGAGTGGAGGCCACAAACCCCTCTTGGACACAAAGTGAAGGACAATCAGGTTGGGTGGAAGAAAGCAGGATTAGATATGTGGGTTGGATTTGAAAATGGTTGATTTTTGTTGAAGATGGTGAGGTCAGGGTATGCTAGGTTGCCTCACTGAGCTGCACTGAATAATATAATTATCTGCATGCAACAACATAATGTGCTGCATCGCTGATGACTCCTTGCACCACATGTACTTCATCCCACATCCCCCACAACTTCCAAAATGCCACATTAATAACTAGTGTTGTTAATCCCCAATACATCTATTGATTTAAAAAAACAGTCCCACGAGAAGAAGAAACTATGAAGTTCAGTACTCGCATGTTTTTCCCATTTTTCTCTCAAAGCCTTTTTTGAAACATGGTCTCATTTATTTTTTAAATTTGGGCTGCAAAGTATCATATAAATATCATTGATTCTGAACTATTATTAGTTTGTCATTGATTGCTCCCTTTTTTCTTTTAAAGTAGCTTTAAACATATTTCTGTCTTGTTTCTTTAAATTTGAAATGCAAAATTTCATTAACATGTCATTGGATTCTGAACCATTCCCATTTTGATGCTATTGAGAGACATTTCATGACAACTCCAGCATAAAATGTTTGTGGTCGCAGGGTTCTACATGGTCCTTAAAGCAATTTATAATTTTTACTTCCATAGTTTTCTTGTATTTAGTGTAATTAAACATCTGTTCAGGACTCTTAGTAGTAAATGCTCCTCATTTATTCTAATTTTCCCACTTAGCAGGGACTTGGAGGATCAAATGAATAATATGGAAAATAGCAAAGAATCTAAATAGCTGGAAGCTCATAACAACATTGAAAAAGAAAAACTTGAAGATGACAAGAAAAGAGAACAAGAGGAGAAACGACACAAACTTATTGAAAAGCAAGAGGTTTTGATACTAGTCGAAGAGATTTTGAACATATGTTATTTTTGTGAAGCTAAATTATTAATTGATGTCTTTATTTATTCACGCTCGGGTTCATCTATGTTCCTGATTAGTTATATTAATTTGTGTTATAACTTGTGCTGCAGAGACTAATACAAATACTTGCTGAGGGCGAAAATTGCAATTATAGATTGAGGATGACAAGGAATCAGTAGAAAAAATGAAGCAAGTAAAAAATGGGAGCAGCTCAGATCATTTTAAGAAGATAGAAGAATTACGAAATGGGCTGAAGAAAATGATCGAGGAATTGAAAAGTTTGCAAGGCATGAATCAACAGAAATTAAATGAACCACAAGATGCTAGAAAACCAATTGTCAAGGTACTGATTTTAACACGAGTTCCCAATATAAATTTATGGTAATTACTGTTTTTATATATTTGCATTCAAGTTTGTATTGTAAATGTTCTATTTTCTTTGGTGGTTGGCGGCTTGCATAACTACTCGTCATCATCTACTGGATTTTAGCTAGTGAGGCAAGACCTGATTGTGAAAGGGTTTATGAGGAATGTTAAAGGCTATTTTAACTACTCTTCATATTGTGGATTTTGGGTAGTGAGGCAAGACTTGATTGTGAAAAAGAATTTATTTTTTTTGTTGTAGACAATGAGGTTCTGGAATCCAGTCATACGCAGCCTATTTGCCATTGGAGCTGCATGTATTTTAAGTTATGGTTTTCGACGTGGGCTCAATGAAACAATTGATGGTTTTTGATGCGGGCTTAATGAAACAACTGATGGTTTTCAATGTGGGCTCGATGAAACATCTGATGTGTGGGTGAAATTAATTGAACGTGGAGCATATGTGTCCCTTGTAATGAGTAAAAATTCCTGACAAAAGGTGATTTTTCAAAATCATATATATACAAAGAGGATAAATGGGGAGTGTTTTTATTTGTTTTAAAATGTTCAATGTTAATATTCTTACATTCAAATTCATTGATATATGTTTGTATTTTTTCTACTTCTTAGTTGTATTTATTTCAAATGTCTAGGCCCATCTATTAAATTTATTAAATTTCAGATGTAGGTGAAGGAATAGTCTATTTTTCTTCATAATTGTGTTTCAGTTTAGCTGTATTGTTTTTTTTGGAGTTTTAAACTTTTAAATATAAAGATATTGTATCTCTACAGACACACAGTAGAGATAGACATTACATATGTTAGTGTTCTGCTTAGACATTACTCTTTACTTTCGTTAGGTAACAATCAGAAAGCACTTGATTTGTGGTTAGTGGTTCTGATTTAACAGTTGGTAGTGAGGAAGTACATGATTTGCTATTGGTTAGAATTGATTGATAGATGAAACATGGTCTTTTAAAAGTGTACCTTTTCCTTGATTTGTTTATTTCCAAGAAGTGAGCTCTTGGTTTGAGTGTTGTGATATCGTTTTTATATGCAATTCCCTAGCAATTTAGTGCTTTTCTTTTTAGTTAATAATTATTTGGTCAGATCTCATCTAGTATATTTTAATTGGTTGACATTGAAGTCATGGAAGATGGCAAATTGACAACTGTTTTTAATGATTCAAATCTTTGTTTAAGATGAATGGCTGGGAAATGACAGTAAATATGTGATACGTCTTAAAGTCTATTTTTTTCTATAAACTAAAGTCCAATTACCATCATATGTTTAAAGTCGACTCTTGAGGGATAGTAATCTTTGATCAATAAACACCTTAGAACAATGTGATGTTTCCTTCCTAGTTACTTCACCTACTATGTGTACAAGAGTTTGACATATTTAGTCGTGCCTATTGTCAATCATGTATAGTTTATGGATTCTTTAACACTGACCTTGTGTTAGGTCTTTGTTTTGGTGTTGTAAGGATCGCTTTCTACTATGTTGTTTTTAAAAAACATGTTCAACTAACAATTCAAGACCCACCCCCTGGGTTCTGTAAGCTTAATTTCGACAACTCTTCCAAAGGGAACCCCCGGTCTTTCTGGGGCGGGGTGCATTTTTCGTGATGAGAGGGGTCTCCTGATTGAAACAAATTCTTTGTGGCTTCCCTCTGGTTCCAGTAATGCTACAGAAGCGCAAGCTCTTCTGCAGGGTAACAAACTTGCATTGCAAAACAATTGCTTCAAGTTGTGTATAGAAGATGATTCTCAAATCATTGTACTAGTCGTTTGTAAGGGTAAAGCCCTAGCTTGGTCATTGAATTATTATATTTCACAAATTATGCATTGGCTCTCTTTCTTAGAAGAGTGGTCTATTTGCCACATGTACCATGAAATCAATCATGCTGCGAACCTCCTTGCCAACCTGGGGGCTTTTCAATCTATGGAAGCCTTTATTCACATTCAAGCCAATGCATGTGTAAATCTTGATGATATTGTTTGCTATGATTGTGCCAACATACCCCACACGAGTCGAGGGATTACTTAATTGGTTTGAGTTTTCGACTGCCTTCATTCGTTTCCTTCCCTTTCTCCTTGTTGCACTTTGCTTCCCTCTCATGGCGTTCTCATTTTTTCCTTTCATCCTGCGAGGCGAGAATCCTGAAATGGTTTTCCTCTCCTTTGTGTCTTCTACCCATTTGCACCATATCTTTTGCATTGGCTTGCCACCAGTTCTACACACGGTTGAAAAAGTAATGGGTGAGGATTATCTTCTAAGCACTGGGCGGGCCCGTGTCAACTTCGAAATTGTAGGTGTCTTCGTATTCCATTCTTTGCTTTTGTGCGTTGATAAGGCACTGGTTATGGTGTTCGCAACCCATTTCATCTTCCCTCATCATTAGGTGGGATTGGTTGAATCTATGGAGGAAGTGTGCCTTCCTTCCCTCTTTGCCAAGGTTGGCCCTTCTCCGTCTTTATTGTGGGTTGACAGTAGGATTTGTGACGCCATGGAAAGGATAATCTGGGTCCTCCTTCAATTTTCTAAATTTGTACACACCATCCATCGCTCTCACGAGGTGTCAGTCTCCAGGGTGCCTACTCTGAATTTGCTTGAGCTTGCAGAACTCGCGCCCCTTCCTTCTGATTGTGTGGTGCAGTCGAAGGGTGTTGTTGGTCCGTCCTTCGCCTTTCTTCGTAAGATTGCTACACTTGGTTCGAGGGATCAGTTCCGTGGGAGGAAAGTCGAGGATCCTGTTCCTTTTAAGACATAGGTGGAACCCTAGGGTTTCTTTGTTTCTCCTCTTTTTGTGTCCCCTGACTCTTTGTTTTAGCAGGGTTGGTTATTCATGTATCATATTAGCCATGTAGTTTTTAGTCTTTCGTACTGGTTTTAGGTTTTTTTAATGTAGGTCCTCACTGTTCTATCTTTCGATACTTGTAGGGTGGGGACCCATCAATCCTCCGGTTCATAGCTCCGGTCAAAAGTGTTTAACTTTCTTTAAAAAAATAACAATTCAAGACTTTTCTTTAGAGCATTATGGGATATGATTGACACAATCATGTAGATTCTATTTGTAGAAATTTAAATTTACTTTTCAAATACCATGTTTGGCATGTTATATTCAATGCTTCAAATTTATGGATTGACGACTAAATACCATTTCAATTTTTTGCCAAGGATTTGGATTCACTTGCTTTAGGATGGTATATATGTTTGTCCATGATGGGCTAGTTCATCAACATTTTCTAGTTGGGCCTATTGTTGATGTTCCATAAATTAATAAGGTAGCAATTACACATCATGTTTCCACTTAAGAACTCTCTTCTCACGGCTCAATAGATCTATTTTCATTTTTTACCCTAGAAATATTTTGTAAGAAAGAAATAGATTTGACATATATTTGTGTAATTGAAAGGTTTGAGATTAGGTGGGTATTTGTTTATTTATTTATTTTTTAAACACATTAAAAAAGGTTTTTAGATTGGGTGGATATTTGGGTTTTTTTTTTATGTTTTGTTTAACACACAAAAATAAAGTTAGGTGTTCTTTTTTATTCCTCTGCCTGACCCTCAACCCATGAAATAAAACATGGTTAATTACTAGCAATTGCACAATCTAAAATTACTGTCTCCACTGCATGAGAGATGGAAAGCTCTTTTACAAAAACTTAATTTGAGCAACAGACAATTACAAATAAAATAAGCTACCAATCAAATGGAACCTTCTACTATTCGAATATGGAAGCCTCCTCCATTCAGAGTTATCAAATTAAACATTGATGGGGCTACTAGAGGTAATTCGGTTCCAGCCAGTATGGGAGGGATAACACATGACTCCTTGGGAACTCCACTTTTCTTCTTTGCATACAAATTGGGACATTACACTAACAATGTGGCTGAAATTATGGCGATCCATCATGCTCTCCTGGAAGCGACTAAACTGGGATGTCCTAGTATCATTATAGAATTGGATTCCAAGGTTATTATTACCCTTCTTCAAACTCCTGAGCAACATCCATTTAATAATTGGCTTATTTCCAAAATCTAGGATCATATAAAACTCATTGCCAGACAGTTCCAAACAATCAGATACTCTCATGTCCTTAAAGAGAAGAACAAGATAGCTGATGGATTGGCCAACTGGGTTTTAGCCCATTCTAATATGCTACATTTTGGACCTATACCCTTGATATGGCCCTAGGAGAAACAGAAATAGATAGAGCAGATCCTCTCTTTGAAATCACATGATGGATAAATCACAAATATGTTATCTCTTCTATGTTATTTGTACTTGGAAATATAAAGATATCTCATCCAATATGAGTATAATTGCTTCACATTATAATTTATACTTTATATTTTGATTAATACAAATATGGTGGTTTTTTTTTAAATTGCACAAGTTGCAAATTACATCAGATGAGATGTCAATCGAAAGTTTGTAATTTCATTTTGATATGATAGTTTTGTAATATATGTGTCAACATAATTTTGTTTTTTACGCTGCAATGTAAATGATTGAAGATTAATATATTGAGAAGAACGCACATGGCAAAAATGAGGATTGGAATATGTAATTCAATCCCAAATGATAGATCAAACATAACAACAATGTATCACAATTACTCTAGACAAAAGGACTATACAAAATAAAAAAAGTTTGTTAAAAACCCACCAAGAGACACTCTCTCCATCTCTAAGCACGCATTGATTGTATTCTCTTCTCTCACATTTCCTTTTGGCCAAACATCTTTCCGTTTCCTTCAAGCATAATACTCTTTTTCCATTTTCATTTTCTCAAGTGCCTCTATCCTATCATCACAAGCATCCACAAGTTTCTTGAAATGTGTTCAACGTCAAGAAACATCCATGACATTATAAACAAAGGCAATGACGCATATTACATACTATACATCTAATTTTATGAAGTTAACAACATGGTCTAGATACCAAACACTTAGGGAAGAATATTTTTCATAAAATGGAAATAAAACTAGTCCCTTGTTTATCACAAAAGCTCTGACATAATGCAACTTATTATAGTTCTAATCTACGTTTATGGATTGCCTTGTATAGCATTAATAGTAATCTCCACACGGACATTTCCTTTTTTTAAATGACGACACTAATTAGGATCTCTCATAACAATTTGACATCTATTGATCTTGGAGATAAAATTGGTTGCAAGGTGTGGGTCGTGCCCAATATTCTTATGTGCTCTACAGGCTGCACACACAAAAATCCATACAACCACTAGATTTCATTTGCATTTTGATGATAAATTTTGGAGCTTCCTCAAGATAACCATCACGACCAAGAATGTCAAACATGTATACATAATAATCAATTGTAGGCATGATATTATAAAAGGCACTTTTGATATTGAAGTATTTACAAGCCTCGTTCACTAAACTTGCTTGGTTACATCCTGATAAAACAAAAATGAAAGAGTTTGAGAGCATGCTTACCCAAACCATTTTGTACTTATCTTGCAATCATGACATTAGATGAGACCACCTCTTTGAGTCATTTTGTTGAATAGTTATAACGGGTGCCTTGTGTTTGCTTCCCCATTTTGTATACATGTCTAATAGGGAATTTTCAACTAAAACATTTAACCCAAATCTACTTTCCTTCATGCATTGATAAATGATGTCCATACACTGTATTAAAACTCACATTTTGGCATAAACTATAAGTATGCCAACCAAGATTGTGGACTCTGGATTTACATCTTCCAACTGCATTTGTTTAAGAGTTTTGAATGCCTTTTCAACAAACCCATTTTGTGCATATCCTACATTCATTATAGTCCATGAGATGACATCTCTTTGAGGCATTTTTCCAAATAATTCATGTGCAAGCAACTGAATATTAAGGCAATCCTTGTTGTAGGCAATGAAGTGAAAGATAGCTAGAAATACAAAATCTAGAGCCTATCAAACACTTATATCCACCAAAGACAAAAATGTATAAAATTTGACACAAACAAAGAAACTAACGTAGGCAAAAGCGCATGCAAAGGATTTAGGAGAAGTGAATATTGGAGTCCATTTAATATATTGTCTGAGTATGTTGATAAAGGTTGTGGGCATTGGCTTTACATCTACTAATTGCATTTGTTTGAGAGTTTCAAAGGCCTTTTACACAAAACCATTTTGTGCATATCTGGTAGTCATTATAGTCTAAGAGATGATACCTATTTGAGTAATTTTGTCAACCAATTCATGTGCAAGCAATTAAACATTAGGGGAATCCTTGCTATAAGCAACAAAGTGAAAGATAGATAGAAATATAAATCATGAGCACATCAACACTTTTACTCATCAGAGACAATAATCTACAAAATTGGGCACAAGAAAAATAATTACTGTAACATGAAAATACCTTTAGGAGAAGTGAATAGTGGAATCCATATAATATATTTTCTAAGTATGACGACAAGGATTGTGGACTTCGGGTTTACATCTACCAATTGTATTTATTTGAAAATTTGGAAGGCCTTTTATATAGACCCATTGTGTGCATATATTACAGTCATTGTAGTCCACGAGATCACATATTTTTGAGGAATTTTGTCGAACACTTCATTTGTGAGCAACTGAATTTTTGAGCAATCCTTTCTACAAACAATGAAGTGAAAGATAGTTGGAAATACAAAACCTAGAGTATAACCTAACATTTCTACCTAGGAGAGAAAAACTAATATGTGAAGTTGGGAACATACAAAGTAAATCACATTAGTCACCAAATTCCTTCTCAAATCTAGCTTAATGATTTATATTGTCTCTATCCCAAATGTAAACTACAGTTTGTCAAAAAAAACGCATCTGCCATTTTGTAATTTTGCAATTTTTGTATACATGGCCATAAGGGCATTTTCAACAATAACTTATGACAATAGTCCACTTTTAAGTATTATTTGATGGATCTCCATAATCTTGTTTTAAAAAACCCATTTTTGTACACGTTGGGAGTATGCTAACAAATGTTCTTGAGTTGGATTTTACACCAATTAGTTACAATTGTTTAAAAACTTCTCAGGCATTTTTAACAATCTCATTTTTTTGCATATCCATCAATGATGGAATTCCGTGACACCACATTTGGTTAAAAACACCAATATGTGTGATCCAAAAATGGATTTGAAATACCCAATTATATGTATTCTTCATGTTTGATACTTGCAGTACATATTCTCATCATATTCTTTATTCAAAGGATGGTCTAGTTAGGTTGAGGGTGATCCAGATACCTTCGAATGACATATGTAGGCCATCATTGTTCTGTTCAGGGAGTTTTCTAGGTGACTGTAACGCAACCGCCACTCTTCATAGAGTGGTGATTGTGCAACCATCGACTTTTATTTACCGGTGGTCCTGTCACCGATGACTCCAAAATTCAGGAAAATCAATAGTTGCAAATGTTTGGGCTTCTAATGAGAAAGAGGGACAGAAGCGTCACAATTATGTTAATGTTCAATCAATAACTTACAATAGTGATGGCTACAATATTTATAGATATTACACAGTCAAGTACAAACAAATAAAAATTTACACATGTGCAACCAGAAACCACATGGGAAGTAATATAACCCACCATTAAACAAATAAGAACAAAAGCATGATACAAGAATACTATTCCCAAATACAAATGAAATATGGTTTATAACCAAATTATAAAAACTTACCACAATAATAATTAAATTACCTATGCTAAAGTAACCTAGGTAAACTATGTTTTACTTAAGATTCCCCCCTTAATTTTGCATTGTCTCAAGCGAGGTGGAGAGGAACTCTCTGAACATCTCAATTTTTTCACATGCAAGTGACTTTGTGAAGATATATGCTTTATGTTCAACTATTGGGAAAAAATGAAGTTGAATGTTGTGTTTCAAGACATTCTCGCATATGAAATGAACATGTACCTCGATGTGCTTCGTTTTCTCGTGAAACATTAGATTGTGAACAAGTTTGAGAACACCTTCATTGTCTATATACATGGTGGTAGGTTTTTCTTGTGGTACTCCAAGTCCCTCAAATATGCGACATAGCCATATCGCTTCGCAGACAGCTCCACTTGCAGCACGATATTTGGCTTTTGTAAAAGAGCAAGAAATAAAGTTTGGTTTCTTTCTTCCCCATGATATCAGTATAGATCCCAAAAAGAATACAAATAAATAAGTGGATTTACTGTCATCGATATTACTTGCATGATCTAAATATAAATATCCAACCAAGAAGAGTTGATCATTCTTCTTGTACTCTAGACCAAGATCCATAGTACCCTTGAGATACCTCAAGATCTGCCTTGTTGCTTTCTAATGACAAATTCTAGGTTCTTGCATGAATCGTGAAAGATAGCTCACTGCAAAGATGATATCTGGTCTAGTATAAGTTAGGTAAATGAGACTCTCAATCGACTATAAATAGAGAGTTATATTTACCAAAGGAGATGGATCTGAACGAGATAACTACAATCTCATCTCTATATGTGTAGCAATAGGTGTGCAATCCATCATTTTGAATTTCTGAAGTGTTGTCTTGGTGTACTTCAACTGAGAAAAAAATATATGATTCTCTTTCTACCATACTTCCAATCCAAGATAGTAGTGCATGAGCCCGAGATCTGTCATGTTGAACAATTGATTAATATTTTTCTTCATAGCATCGATCATCTTAACTGTGTTGTCCGTGATGACTAGATTGTCAACATATACAACAACTATCACAATATCCTCTCCTTTCCTTTTGAGGTAGAGATTGGGATCATATGGATTTCTGACGAATCCTTGTTTAAGGAGATGCTCATCAATTTTGATGTACCGAGGCCGAGGTGCCTGTTTAAGGCCATACAAATATTTCCTAAGTCTACATATCTTTGTTTCTTCATTAGGTACAACAAATCCCTCAGGTTGAGTCATGTAGAATTCTTCTCATAGATCTTCATTTAGAAAGGAACTTTTCACATCTATCTGATAAAATTTCCAACCATACTTAACAGCTAGAGAAAAGATCATCCTGACCATTTTGATCTTAGTTGTAGGAGAAAATGTATCCTCATATTCTATGCCTTCCTTTTATGCATACCCCTTTTCTAGCAGTCTCACTTTGTACTTGTCTATGGTCGCATCTACTTTGTACTTTGTTTTGAATATCCATTTACAACCAATGGGTTTCTTCCCTGGTGGAAGATCGACAAGTTGTTAGGTGTTGTTTTTCATCACTGATTGTTATTCAACATCAATGGCATCTTTCGAAGCTTTCAACTATAGGGCTTCATGGACAGTAGAGGGCTCAATGGATTCAACAACTCTACTCATTAAAGCAAAGTTCACCTCTTCTCATGTTTTGTTATGAGTTTGTGGTCTAGTGGTGGATGTATCTGGTGGAGCATCCAATTTTGCATCTCGAATCATGTTTGTATACCACTTGGACATACAGTATATTGTTCATGTGGTTCATGGTCATGTCTAATCATCACCATCATCCCCATCATCACTGTCATTGGTGGGAACATCAGCTTCTGTTTTCACAATAGGTGAAATATCTACATCCGGTGAGTCTGGAGGAGTCTCAACTTCCTTCTTTTCAAAGAACTCAACATCTCTGCTGGTGTAGACTTTTCTGGTCTTCAGATCCATCAATCTACACCCAAGCACCTCTTCACTATAGTCAATGAAGATGATTTTTTTGAGATTTCATGTCCAAATTATTTCTGTTATGCTTGGTTATGTGCTGTAACATCCCGAATTTTTGGACTTTGTATTAAAAATGAAACCTTGTTTTGTTTTTTCTTCTTGGTTGCATTTTTCGTGTTTCGTTAGTCACACTTTGATAGTGACTAGCGGTGTTTGTGGAAACTTCCAGTGTGATATTGTTTAAGGTTAGTTGCTAACCTAACTAACCTAAGATCTAGGTTAAGTGAAACAATCTAGGCCTAACTTACGATGGTAAGTTAGTAACCTAACCAAGAGTCAAAATATTATCTAGATGTATTTAACTCAGCCTTAATAAATGCATGGCATTTGGTTAGCTTAAGGCAATTAGCTTGGTTAATGGGCTTGAAATTTAATTGGTGCTTAGTTGTGATGATATTTCATGGCATTGGACTTATGAGTTATATTAACTTATGTAATAACCATTCCTTGTGGAATGTGGCACATAGTTTTTTTTTTTTTAAATAAAATAAAAATTAAACTTAGCCTAAAGCTAAGTGGTGGCATTTTTGGAGTTTAATGATATTTGAATGGATTTTGGAATCCATGGAATAAAAGAGATTTAGGTTTTTATTTTGGCCATTTAGCATGGCGTGGAGAGAGGGGGAAATAGAGGGGGAGACTAGGTCAAAAAAAATATGGAGGATTTGCTGGAGGTTATTACAACCATCTGGGGCTGATTTTGGGCGTGTATTTTGGGATCTCGCCATTTTTATTGCAGCAGTGTTATAGAGAGTTTTTCTTGAAAAATAAATAGGTTTTGGGATTTTATTTTGTATAGTGTGGAGCTAAGAAACCGGAGGAAGAAAAATAGAGAAGGAAAGAGGAAAAACACAGAGGTTTTTTGGTCTTCTTCATCTTGAATCTTTCAGGCAAGGGTTTCTTACTTTATCTATGTAGTATTTTACAAATAAATGCATATTTAGTTTTATCCCTATTATGGGTAATAAGAAACTTGAGTTATCTATTTTGGGTATTAATATTTTTGAATCAAGCCTTTATGAGTATTTGGAAAATGTGTTTATTTTATCATGGGAATTATAGATTTCAGTTCTCTCAAGTATGAGAGCCTGAGATTTTGTTTTACCTTGTTAGTTGATAGTTGAAATTAGTGAGGTTATTCACTTGGGTATTTAGAGAAGGTTTTTGACATTTTAGTTATGAGGTTTGGACTGATCTCTAAGTTGGATTTTTAAATGTTAGAATGCTGCATTTTTGTTGATTCATTTGTGTGCTTTAGCTGTTATAAGTTGTGTTATTTGTTGTTGTAATGGCTACTAGAAGCGTTTTTTTTATTGATTTATTGTTGCATTTGTTGTTGCAACATTGATTGTTATAGCACTGAGTATTGGTTATTTCCTTGTTGTGTTTAGTTGTTATTTGTTGTTTTGTTTTGCTGCAACATTAGTTAAAAAATCATGGTTTTTTGGGGTGATTTATATGCATCAAATTTGATGTTAGATAGTTGTGTTCTTTGCTGCAATTTTTTCTGCTAGTTTGTTGCATTTTGTCAAACGGTTAGTGTGCAATTATTTGGATAGTGTATTTAAAGAATGTTGTGTTGTGACATTATGTCAAACAGTTAGCATGCAATATTTTGATTGGCATAAATATAAGAATTAAGTGTTGTGACATTATGTCTAACAGTTAGCGTGCAACCCTTTGATTGACATATTTAAAAGAATATGTGTTGTGACATTTTTTCAAACATTTCGCATGCAATTATTTGATTGGCATATTTAGAAGATTAAGTGTTGTGACATTATGTCAAACAATTAACATGTAATCATTTGATTGGAATTTTTAAAAGGTTATGTGTTGTGACATTACGTGAAATAGTTGGTATGCAATATTTTAATTGACATAAATACCTGAGTATGGATTGCGGCATTTTATCAAACAATTTATGTGAATGCTTTTATTGGACAAAGGTATGGAATACGTTATTATGGAATTTTCTCATGTTGTTTGCATGCATTATTTGGACTTAAGCGAAGTACTTTCCATGGCCTTTTGTCATGTTGTTTGCATGCATTATTTGGACTTTATGGGAAGTTATTTCTATGGCATTTTTTCATGATGTTGCATGCATTCTTTGGACTTTATGGGAAACTCTTTCTATGTCATTTTGTCTTGTTGTTGGCATGCATTCTTGGACTTTATGTGAAGTTCATTTTATGGAATTTTGTCATGATTATTGGCATGCATTCTTGGATTATATTGGAAGTTTATATTATGATATTGTATCATACGGTTGGCATGCATTCTTTGAGTATAAAGGATTTGTTGTGCCCTTTGAAAATACGTTATGTTGATGATCTGATTTGGTATGCCGTTCATTTTGAGCTTGTGAAGTGAAGTTCATTATATGAAATTTTGTTATACAATTGGTATGCATTCCTTGGAATATATGTGAAGTTCATTATATGACATTTTGTCATATGGTTGGCATGCATTCTTTGGGTATAAAGGTTATGTTGGGACTTTTTACAAACATGTTATGTTGTTGATTTGTTTTGGCAAGTTGTGCATATTTGAGCTTGTTAAGATGATGCACATGTTGACATTGTGTAAATTTGTTATATATGCATTATCCTTTTTGCATATAAGGTTACTACGTTGACATTTTGTCAAGTATTTGGCATGCTTTTCCATTTTTGGAATGTTAAGATGATGCACATGTTGGTATTGTGTCAATTTGTTATGTACGCATTATCCTTTTTGCATATAAGGTTACTATGTTGAAATTTTGTCAAGTACTTAGCATGGTGTTCCGTTATGGGCATGTGAAGCTGATATACATGTCAACATTTTATCATACTATTTATATGCTTTCTCATAACTGTTTATGAGATTGTTATTGAAGGTATTTTATCATACAGTTTGTATGCTTTCTCGTGATGGTTTATGATATTATTATTGATGACATTTTTTCATACAGTTTGTATACTTTCTCATGATGGTTTATGAGATTATTTTTGAAGGCAGTTTGTCATACAATTTGTATGCTTTCTCATGATGGTTTATGAGATTATTATTGATGGTATTTTGTCATACAGTTTGTATGCTTTCTCATGATGGTTTAAGAGATTATTATTGAAGGAATTTTGTCATACAACTTGGTATGCTTTCTCATGATAGTTTATGAGGTTGTTGTTGAAGGCATTTTTTCATACTATTTGTATGTTTTCTCATTATGGTTATGAGATTATTGGATGTGGAATTTTGTCAAGTAATTAGTATGCTTTCTCTTATGGGCATATAAGATGTTATTGCTGGAATATTGTCAAAGGTTTTCGTTGTTCCGTTTTTGGGCATAAAGATTAATATGCCAGCATTATGTCAAAACAATTAGAATGCTAACTTGTTTTGGATTACAAAATTATTATTATGGAATTTAGTTAAAAAACTTGTATGTTGTTCATTTTGACACATACGGTTAGTAAGATATGCATTATGTAATCAGTCTTACTTGATGTACATAAGTTTTATGTATTATCTGTACATTAATTAAAGACTTCTTCCTTAAATGAGAATATGAAATTGATTAGTTCATGCATGAATAAATGCTTATATACATCATTATTATAATAATGGATGAATTTTTATGCAGATGCATGAATGAATATTGTTGTTATGATTGTTATGAAATGCATTATGTAATCACCCTTATGTGAGGAAAGTTTTATGTATTTTCATGTAAGATGGTTAAAGGCGCCACTCAAGAATGATATTATGAACTTGGTTAGTTCATGCATGTATGCATGTTTATTGACATCATTACAATAATAATGTATGAGTCTTTTTTTTTATGCATGATTGGTTCTTGTTGATATGTTTTCATTTGTAGAATACTACATATACGAAATGGAAACTCTTGCCAGTTTTGTTGAAACTGACCCTTTGTGGAAAATACATGCCATGTTGAAGACAAAGGAAAGGAAATAATCCGAAAGGGATTTAATCTGATTTTCAGATCTTGATTAGTTGCTTTTATATTTTAGTTATGGAATAAATTGTACTTGTGGTACTACTGGAATAACCAACTATATTGTATGAGCTTGTGAGGCTCTTTGACATTGCATGTAAACTTATAAGTTGTAAAAAAAATTGGAAATAAAAGAAATGTATTTTGGATTCAAATATGATTTGTACTTGCTATTTCATGCATGGATGATTTGAGTGTTAAGTTGTGTAAGTTGTTTATGTTTGAAATCAACACAAAGCTTAACAACGAGAATAAGGAGAGTTGGAAAAAACAATTGGACCTCGATTTTTGAGGTCCTTACACTTAGTATCAAAGTTGAGGTTATAAATATTTGGGCCTTTGGGAACATTAACTAAATTTCTTGTTGTACTTACTAGGAGTAATGGTAAGAACTCGAAGTAGTGATGGTGTGGATAATCCAAACCAAGGCCATGGTGGCCAAAGGGGAAGAGTTACCCCAAGGGAGTAGAGAAATAGATCCATTCATCAAGGAATTGAAGAAATTTCTTATTCCTAGATTCAAAGGGTTATCCTTTGACTCGGGTGACGAAGTTAAGGCTTGGTTGTTTAACATACAACAATTCTTTGGGATGCATGATTGTAACTCCAACACTAAGGCCATATGGCATTTATCACCTTGAATAACATGTAGTTCTGTGGTGGGATCAATTGAAGAAGGTTAAGAGTTGTGTGGACTCCACCATTACTTGGAAATTTTTTAGAGAAGAATTTCAGAACTAGATATGTCTCGGCTAATCAACGAGAAAGGAAGAAAATTGAGTTTCATAGTTTGAAACAAAATAACATGACCGTAACTGAGTATGAAGCTAAATTTTTAGATTTGATACAACATGTGGATTAGAAGGAAAAAAATAACAAGAAGTCTGTTGTTTTCTCTTCCGGACCTTATCAGAAATCTGATTTTAAAAGGACTACTTTTAATGGTAACCAAAACAATGAAAAGTAGAATTTGGCACTGTTAAGAAAGTGCAGATTTATGAGTACTTAGATCAAATAGAATTTAATCTAAGAATTTTTAAAACTAGATGTGATATTTATGTTGTGACTTTAGGATCTTATGATTTGATTATTGGCATGGATTGGCTGTCATAAGTCTTGAAAATGAATACTTGAAAACAATATTTGACACACAATATTTGCACAAAAACAAGACGGTGCTTGTATATTTTATAAATATCAAAATCAAACATTACAAAAAAAATGAGAGAACTGCAATATTTATAGATATTGGACAACTTCTATCTCATCCATAGTATATGGAAACAAATCATCTAATCTGAGCAAATATGCAGAAATAACATATTGCCCCTAACTGCCCCCCTTGCCCCTCATGGAAATCATCTAGGAACAAAATATGTAAGATAGAACATGATCCCATAAACATAGGGCTGAGAACACTATCACTAAGCTAACTAACAACTAAGGATAACTAATACCTATTGACATAAGTTTAAAGTATTTAAATTAAATACTTTAATTTATTACATTTATTCAAATATAAACTAATGATGAATTAAGCTAATTTTTATTCCTAACGTTCCCCCCTTAATTCAACATGATCTCAAGTGAACAGGAGAGATATTCTCTAAAACCCTCAAATTTACCTCAAGCAAGTGAATTTGTGAAGACATCTGCACGTTGCATATTTTTTGGGTAATATTGGAGTTGGATGTTGTTGTCTTGAACATGTTTGAGAATGAAATGTACCTGCACCTCAATGTGTTTGGTGTGCTCATGAAAAATTGGACTCCGAACAAGTTTTACTACTCCTTCATTATCAACATGTAGGATAGTTGGATCTTTCTGTGGTATTCCCAATCCTTCAAGTATACATCGGAGCCATATCGCTTCACAGACAACTCCACCTGCTGCACGATATTATGATTCTATGGAGGATCTTGAAACACAAGTTTGCTTCTTACTCCCCCATGATATCATTCCAGATCCCAAAAATAATACAAATCCTGAAGTGGATTTCCTATCATTTATGTTTCCTACATGATCTAAATCTGAATATCCTATCAAGAAGAAGTTATTATTCTTCTTATATTCTAGGCCATAGTCCATAGTTCCTCTGATGTACCTTAGTATCCGCTTTGATACTTTCCAGTGAGAAACCCTTGGTTCTTGCATGAACCATGAAAGATAGTTGACTGCATAGCTAATATCCGGCCTAGTGTAAGTCAAGTAGATGAGACTCCCGATCAACTGTCGATAGAGAGTTGCATTTACTTATGGTGATGGATATATTCAAGACAGTTGAATTCTTGTCTCCATATGTGTGGAAAATGGCTTACAATCCATCATATTGAATTTATCGAGTGTTGTCTTGGCATATTTAGATTGTGACACAAAGATATGATTTTCTCTTTTCCAAACTTCAAGTCGAAAACAATAATGCAAAAGCCCGAGATCGGTCACGTCAAATGATCGTGTTAGATATTTCTTTGTTGAATCAATCATCCTCACTGATCATCCAATGATGAATAAATCCTCGACATATACTACAACGATCACTATCTCCCCCCCTTACTTTTTGAGATAGAGATTAGGATCGTATGGACTCCTATTGAATCCATGTTGAATGAGATGCTCATCGATTTTAATATACCATACCTTGGGAGAGTGATTTAAACCATATAGTTATTTTATGAGTTTACATACCTTTCCCTCTTTACCTGGTATGACAAAACCTTCTGGTTGAGTCATGTAAACTTCTTCCTGTAAATCACCATTAAGAAAGGCACTTTTCACATCCATTTGGTGTATTTTCCAACCAAATTGTGCAGCTAGAGCAAAGATTAACTTGAAAGTTTTTTATCTTAGCTATGGGAGCAAAAGTCTCCTCATAATCAATGCCTTATTTTTTAGCATACCCCATAGCAACTAGTCTAGCCTTATGTTTATCAATTTTTCCGTTTTCTTTATACTTCCTTTTGAACATCCATCTGCATCTAATCGGCTTTTTCCCTGGTGGAAGTGTTATCCAAAATAAGCCCCTGCTTATTTTTGGCTAACTACACCATTTTTCCTCTTCTAAGTGCTTCAACTTGAAGTTTCACATATTTTAAGTGCTTAAGAATCCATAAAAACATCCCCATCAGATAGAAAATTTCTTCCCCTTTCCAAAAATGTAAAGAAGTCCTTCTAACTCCTCATATTTTGAAAGTTACAGGCCGGCAAGCCTGGGAAGGCTTTTTTGCCCAAAAATCCGGGCCTGCGGGCCAGGGGAAGGTTTTTTGCCCAAATTTCCAAGTTTTGCGGGTCTTGGGGAGATTTTCTTCCAAAATGTGGACTTGCGGGGCTGCGGAGGAATTTTTTCCCAAAAAGGCAGTTGCGGGGCTCTGAAGGATTTTTTTCCAAAGTTTCCAAGGGCGGACTTGCGGGGCGGCGAAGATAGTTCTGGCACTTTGGCATTTCAATGGGAAAAAGCACAAGTTTACATTACTAGCCCGTAGGCCTGAGGGGTCTATTAACCAATGAAAAAATGACACGTGGCAGAAGTTGTTGCGGGTTTGCAGGAAAATTTAAAACTTTTGGCATTCTTTGGCATTAAAAGCGAAATTTGCAAGCGCGAACCCGCGAGCCTAGGGGGTCTGTTGGAAAATGAAAACATGACACATGGCAAAAGTTATGGGGGGCTGCAGAGATACTTTGAACTTTTGGTCCCCCTTTTTTTTGGTACAAAAGGTGCAGTTTGCATTTTGTGGCTCGAGGACCCGGTGAACCTTCTTCGAATAGAAAATTGACAAGTGGCAAGCTTGCGGGCTTGCAAGGGACTTTCATACCTTCAAATTTTTGTCATTTTCTGGCAAGAGGGGGCGCAATTCCAATTTTCAGCCCACGAGGCCTTTTGGACAAAATTTGTATGGTGGAGCTACGAGAATGCTGAAGGTTTTTGGGTTTTTTGCATTTTCTTTGCAAAAAAGGGAGTAAGTTGCATTTTCAGGCCCGCGGATCCATTTTGAAGGTTGCATTTCATGATTTTCGTACGGATTTCATTTTCAAAACTTCAAATGGTCATATCTTTCAAACCAGAGTGCCAAATGCGACAAAATTGGTACCATTGGAAAGATCTGAAACACCTCCTCCACGCCATGGAAGATTAAAATATTATTTTTTGTAGGATTTGGTGGGTGAAAAGCTAAAAAAATTTCTTCCTCGCCATTAATGTGTGATTTGATTTCTCAAAATGATCAGATCTTGATCAATCCACCATTTTTCTCTTCTCCAGCACGTAAACATCATGAGAAACTGACCAGATACCTCAGATTTGGTGGGTAAGGATTTGGAAAAATGTCTTCCTTGCCATTGAATGCATGATCCGATAGCTTGAAAATGGATCATATTTTGATTAGAGACTCTCGATTCTTCCTTCTCCAACACACATTGTGCATCATATATGATTCTGATTTGACAGATTTTGGGTGGATTTGCAGGCTATAATGATGGCTGGTGGTTGAGATTGTGAATCTAATATTTCTATCCCCCACTTCAAAGATTATTCTCTCTGCTTGGTCCATAAATGTAAGATTTCGGCTCATTTTTAATGTTGGACAATTTTTTCTCTGCCTCTCCCTTATTCTCTTGTCTAGATATTGGAGTTGTGGAATTTCACTGACCTCCCAGTAGCTCTGTAATACCAGATCTCATCATATTTAGCCAATGTAATGCATCATATCTTTCTTTTTTAGATAGAGACCTTTGGAGAATTAATAGTTGAGTCTAGATGGATGATTTTATGACCCTGGGAGACTCTTTTGTTCATTGCATCCTTTTTGATCTTTCATTGCCTTTTGGTTACTTGTGCATGGTGACTGTATTGTATCTTCTGGTAAATCACCATTGGTAGAGTAGAAGTTCTTCATTCCTCGGTGCATCATCCTATGTTAGTCTAGGTTGTATTTTCCTGCATTTTCTTAAATCTGTGCAGCTAGATAAAATATTAACTTGAATAGGTTTTAGGATTAGAAACCTCTGGGAGAATCTGAAAGCATACTCCTTAACAGAGGAATCAAGAACCTTCTTTCTTTGGAGGTCATATCCTAAGTAGCAACTAGTCCCACAACTTGGGGATAGTACCCATGTTACACAAATTTATCTACTTTGTAATGCTCCATTTGAACTGGAATCCATTCATGGGTGCTGTAATTTGGTGATAACATGAAGATCTATAAGTCATCATGTATTATTTTTCATAAGTGACTTATATTTTGCATCCATAACATCTTTCCAAGGTTTAGACTATAGGGCTTCTGAAACTGTGGACGACTCAATAGTTTTAAAAACTTTACCCATTAAGGCCAAATTGACCTCATTTCAAGCCATACT
The DNA here is from genome assembly GCA_019776745.2 of Taxus chinensis. Classification (NCBI taxonomy): domain Eukaryota; kingdom Viridiplantae; phylum Streptophyta; class Pinopsida; order Cupressales; family Taxaceae; genus Taxus; species Taxus chinensis. The sequence goes on from CM034152.1 coordinate 155,572,215, forward strand.
ACAAGTCCTCATTCTATTGGTAGATGTGTCAGGGAAACTATCCAATTTTGAATCTCTAATCATACTTGTATACCATTTAGGCATGATTTTTTTGGTTCCTGTGGGAGGTTGAATTTCACCATCTTCCCCATCATCACTGTCATCATCAAAGTGATTACCATCCTCTGTTTTCACTGTAGGGATGATTTTTTCATCATGTGAGTGTATGGAAGGAACATTTCTTTCTTTCTTCTCAAAGAACTCAACATCCCGACTAGTGTATACCCTCCTTGTTTTTGGATCCATAAGTCTGTAGCCAAGTGCTTCATCATTGTATCCCAATAAGATAACTTTTTCTGATTTTATATCAAGTTTAGTTCTTTGTTTCTTAGGAGTGTGCATACCCACTTTACATCCAAAAACTCTAAGGTGTGAAATATATGGCTTATGCCTTGACCATGATTCCTGTGGTGTTACTCCATCAAGAGTTATAGTGGGAACTTTGTTTAGTAAATAGACTTCCGTTTTAGTTGCTTCGGCCCAAAATGTTTTTGATAAACCTGCATCATCAATCATACATCACACCATATCCATGATAGTATGATTTATCCTTTCAAAAACACCATTTTGTTGCGGTGTGTGAGGAGGAGCCATTTGACGACGAATGCCATGTGTTTTCAAAAAATCATTAAACTCATTGCTGGTGTATTCTCCCCCTCGATCTGAGTGGAGTGTTTTTATTTTTCTACTAGACTTTGTTTCAACAAGGGATTTAAACTTCTTGAAAGTTTCAAAATCTTGGTCTTTTGTAGAAAGACAGTATATCCACATTTTTCTTGAAAAATCATCAACAAAGAGCATGAAATATTGAAACCTAGAGTGGCTAGGTCTCATTGGTCCACAAAAATTGGTATGCACCAAGTCAAGTTTTTGCCTTAGCTTGAAATATACTATGTTTGAATAGTGCTCTATTTTTTTTTCTTGTCAAACAATGTTGACATTTATCTTGTACCCTTTTTTAGAGGTGGTAAACCCTTAACCATGTCGTATCGATGAAGTGTGTCAAGATAGCAAAAACTCACATGTCCAAGTCTTCGATGCCATAGTTGAGTTGATGATGTGTGCTTGATCATTTCATTGAACAAAATCGAATTGAAACATTCTTCCCACATTCGAATCTTGTGCAACATTTTTGGAGCTTCGTGACTTATCTCAAATTAGGCACATATTTTTACCGCCTTTACAATCAAAGTCAATTTTGAGATTGTGATCTAATAATTGACTCACGGATAACAAATTTTTTGTTAAACTAGGGACATAAAGAACATCTATAATTTTACAATTATGATGCCCAAGTGGTAGTGAAATAGAACCAATGCCTTCAACATTGTATGATGTATCATCACCCAAAGAGACATGATTTTTGGTGGGTGTTTTACTCATTGTGAAGAACCAATCTTTCTTTCATGTCATGTGTCGAGTTGCACCTGATTCGACATACCAAATTTGATTTGTAGAATTGGATACTTCATTTGACTGTGCAGAATATATGAAGTCATCATCATCAAATTGATCTTCCTGTTTGGCTACATTTCCTTGTTGAGTTGGTTTCTTCTTCCACTTGTTATTATTTTGTCCCTGTTTACTCTGTTGTTGACCAAATTTTATTTGTTGGTAATTAATATTTTTACCACTTGATGATCCTTGTTGGAATGTGTTGTACCAACAATTTTTTAAGTCATGTCCTTTTCGACCACAAATAAGACATTTTTATTGGTTCTTTTGTCCTTGTTGAGTATTACCTTTCTTTTGAGGCTGTTTATTAGACTTAGCCTATTTTTTTCCTTTTTGATTAGAAGCAAGTGCCTGCTCTTTAGTTTCAGTAGTTGAGTGAATAGATTCCTCTTGTTGTAGCATATTCACTAACTCTTCAAAAGTTGTTGTTTGACCAGTTATGTTTAATGTGGTCACAAAAATCCTATAAGGAGGAAGAGCTCTCAATACTATAGGCACGAGTGATGTGTCAGTTACTTCTTCTTCCAAAGCTTGAAGTGATGCACGCAAAGTTTCTACTCTTCTCAAAAACATTTCAACTTTCTCAGTTGGCTACATTTTCAAGTTCAATAGTTGTGTTGTTGCAGGCTCACAGCACCCCTGGATGCAAATCAGGCTTCTAGGTTGATCACTCTAGCATCCAGTGTGATTTGCACAACATGGAAACCTCTCTCCAAGTGTGGGACTTGTTAAAATGAGAGAGGAATCTCCAGATTAGAGGCTGGTTCCTCGAACTCCTCTGATTTAGATCTATATCTTACAAAACTACAAAGGTTCAGAATCCTAATCCTACTCTAAATTGCAAGGAGGTAGGGGATAGAAATGCAAAAAATTGAAACCTAACTAAAGATGGTGATGCACCAAAAGGAGTGGTGAATATTTTTGTCATGCAAATAGACACAACCCAAGGATTGCAACATAAAACATACATAGACTGATAAGATATAATTTAGGATCTAAAATGAAGCAGATAATACAAACAAAGGACTGAAACCATTCACAAAGCTTGCATTATTATTTCCAATGTCAAAACCACTGCATTACAGCCTCATAGAGGTAAAAAAAACTGTTACAATCTTTGAAGAGGTCTGATTCTTGCAACAATCACTCGCTGGAGGTGAAAGAAGAAGATTGCTATGCCAAAAAACGTTCCTCCTTTAGAAATGAGCCAAAACTAGCTTTTACATTGCATAGGTCGAGCCCAAGCGAGAGAAAACATACAAAAACATGGGAGCCCATTCCTCATTGACTACAGATGCATTAAAACAGCATGGGGGACCTTACAAACCCATACCCTGTCATTTTTGACCGAATAGTAGGAGAATGCGACCCATTCTGCGTTAAATTTGGTCGCTGAAATGTCACTTCTGGCCATGAACACGCGTCAGATCTGTTTCTTAAATTTCTCTCTCCAAACTGCACCAAAATTCAATATTTACCCCAGAATCATGTAGATAATTTTATAAGCTTTCCAATGATATAAAGAACGTGCAATTCCGAGCTCTAGATCGAAAGATATGACGATCTAAAGATTTAGGGCACAAAACAGGCAAAAATGGGTTTTGAAATTTTTTCCCGCGCTCTGCCACCTGGATGACACGTGTCATTCTTTGATTGGTTGACAGGGGTGCGGGGAAGACCTTTGCTTTTATCTTTTCGGCCAAAACTTTTGCCAAATTCTTCAAAGTTTCCCCGAGCTCCGCGCTTCCCTGCTCTATTGGACACGCGTCCTCTTTTTATTGGCTCGGGCTGACCCTTCAAACCTCGCCCTTTGAACTTGGACGCCTTCCTTTGTGACACGTGGTGTTTCCTGATTCGTCTATGGGCTAGCTGGCTTTTTGCGTCACTCACGTCCCCTTGGCCCGGCTATCCCAAACTGTCTGGGACAAAAACTTCCAATCCGCCCGATTCGGGCTTCCCTGTCCCTCTTTCGGCCGATGACACGTGGCATAATTTGATTGGCTCTCAGCTCCTTCGGCTCTCCGCGTCCGCCATGTACTTATGTCCCAACTGTCCCAGAATGTCTGGGATAGATTCTTCCGAACCTCCCGAAATGGGCTTCCTTGTCCCTCTTTGCGGCCGCTTCGCCCTTTCGCGTCCTTTGCGTCTTTTCGGCCCAAATGTCCCAACCTTATCTGCACAACAGTTAGTCGATTTTTCTCTGACCTTCGGCCGGTTCACCTTTCCACGTCCAGCGCATCCTCACGGCCTAGATGTCCCTTTGCTCTGCGGACCACCTGGCGGCCTTTTGGCCGATTCACGCCCCGATGTCCCAACTATCCCAAGTGCTGCCTGGACCAGGACTTAGCCAATTTTCATGATTTTTTCTGGCCCAAGCTTGTTTTCTGCAACTTTTTCACCTTTTCTCAGAACTTTCTCCTTTCTTCTTAGACAGGGGAGTTAGAAAAAATCCGAGGGGACCCTAGAAACATGATTTTTTGCCTTGCATCAATCTATTTGCCTGGGACTTGAGTATTCTGATGCATGTTATAAAATTTACCCTAGGGGTGAATTTTGGATAGCAATTTGGCGACTCAGCGGGGTCATTTGCCTGCTGGATGAAGTTGATACCAGTTGTCTGAAGTAGTCCATTGGGCATGGAGTCATCAAATATTCTGCTTAGAACCCCAACTGACTCAGAATGTGTAAGGAGGAAGATGGAATATCACCTGATGGAAGCAAGGATTGCAAAGCATATCCATGGATAGCAAGCTGTGCCAAAGCACTTAGGGAAAACAAAACTAACCTACAGCAAAACAATGTGCACAAGCACTTGGAGGAATGAAAATCTAATCTAATATTTACAAGGTAGTGAATTTCCCTTTAGAAGCAACGCTTGAGATAGATTCCATTGACTAGAATCTGTAGTTCTTCACCATCCAATGAGGCCAATTGGAAAGAATTGTTGTTCTTGCACTTCATGACCATGTATGGGCCACTCCAAATGGCATCAAATTTTGAATGCCTTCCCAGTTTTGCTCTATCCACATCCCATTTCAACACTAGATCTCCAACCTGAAAAGATCTATCCTTTGCCTTCCTATCAAAGGTCTTCTTGATCAAAGCTTGATCCTTTTCCATTGCTTGGGATGCCTGATTTCTGATCTATTGCAGCTCCATCAACTCTGCATACCTCACCTCCATGGGCTCAAATTCAAGCAACTCCAGTTGCTTCATGAGTTCCAATGTTGGCAACTCCAGTGACATGGGCAAGATTGCCTCTCTTCCATAGACAAGTTTGAATGGAGAGTTACCTATGGATCTTTTGGGAGTTATCCTATCAGCCCATAAGGCTGATTTTAGTTTGGTATGCTAAGACCTCTGATTCTCATCAAGATTCCTCCTAATGATCCTCAACAAGTTCTTGTTTGTAGACTTGGCCTAGCCATTACCTTGAGGGTAATAGTTTGATGAAGTGCTTAGGTAAACACCGTTCTTGACAGCCCACTCAGTCACCTTGGATCCAATAAATGCCAATGCATTATCAGAGATTATTATAGCAGGTACACCAAATCTAGTTGATATCCCCTCATAAAAGTCTAAGATGCTAGACTCATTTACCTCTTTGAGTGCTACTGCTTTTGTCCATTTGGTGAAGTAGTCTGTGGCTGTCAAAATCCATTTGTGCCCTTGGCTTGAATTGGGATTAATGACTCCAATGAAGTCCAAACCCCATTGCATGAATGGCTGGTCAACTGAGATTGGATGTAATGGAAGGGCAGCGAGTCTCTCCTTTCTTGTGAAGAATGCACAATTCTTACACCTCTTGATCCATGCATAGCAATCATTGAAGATTTTAGGCCAATAATAACCAGCCTTCATGATTTTTAGAGCTGTCACTCTTGGTGCAAAATGACCACCAGCTGGTCCACCATGGAACTCTTCCAACACCCTTTGAATCTGATTTGTGCTAATGCATCTCAGAAGCACTCCCTTCACATCTTTCTTGAACAAAACTCCATCAACAATGGCATACGGGACAGCCTGCAATCTGAAGTGTCTCCTTTGGGTCTTATTCATCTCTGGAGGGCATAGGCTTGTACCAATGAAGTGTATAATGCCTTGGGTCCAGCAAGGAGTGGGGGTAGCATTGTCGTCTTCTTGATTGCCACTTGGCTCATGGCTGTCCTGGACTGTCAAAACAGCCTCTTCTTCATTGCATACTTCTTTTTGCTTCCCCAAAACCAGCTGCTCACACAATCCTTTCCCCCTTACCAGCTTGGTGATCTTGATCTCAATGTCATACTCCATGACACGGGTGATCCAACCTGCCCTTTTCTCATTTAAATCCTTGTTGAGGAGGAAGTCCTTGACCCCAGCATGTGAGACCAACAACTGGACCTTGTTGTTTGAGACTAAATGATTGAATTTCTTCAAGCTCCTGATTACTGCAAGTACATGCTTCTCGATAAAAGAGTACCTCACCTTATAGTCATCTAGGCTCCGGCTGAAGAAGGCAATTGGCTACTCATCATTATCCTTGTTTTGCTGTACCAAAATGGCAGAAATAGTGTCATTACCTCTAAATGCATAGAGGATGAAATCCTTGGAGAAGTCCGGGTTGATGAGAGTTGGTGCTTGGGAGATAGCTTCTTTGATTGCTTCAAAACTCTCCTTGCCTTCTGTTGTCCACTTGAAAGCCATGCTCTTCTTTAACATTTTGGTGATGGGCTTGACAAGGGCTGCAAAATATGGGACAAACCTCCGAACAAAGTTTATCCTTCCCAAGAAACTATGAAGGGCCTTCTTGTGGCTTGGAAATGGTAGTGCTCTTATGGCTTCAACCCTCTTTGGATCAATTGCTAATCCTTCTTTGGAGACAATATGGCCAAGGAGCTTTCCTTCATGTGCAAGAAATATGCACTTCTTAGGATTCAAAGACACTCCAAATCTCCTGCACCTCATGAAGACTTGCCTCAAATGAGAGAGGTAGTCTGCTGCATTTTTGAAAAAAATAGTGATATCATCAAGGTAAATCAGCACCACATTGTTAATCAAGCCTTTGAATGCCATGTCCATTGCCCTTTGGAAGGTAGCACCAGCGTTGGACAGCCCAAATGGCATTTTCATGTATGCAAAAGTTCCCCATTTGGTTGTGAAGGCTGTCTTGAACTGGTCCTCCTCCTTCACCAAAATCTGATTGTAGCCTGAGTAGCCATCAAGTAGTGAGAACCTTTTTGAGCCAGCCACAACTTGCAAGATTTTCTCCATGGAAGGGAGTGGGTAATGGTCCTTGAGAGAGGCTCTATTCAAGTCTCTGAAGTCAACACATAGTCTGATCTCTCCACTCTTCTTTCTGACTGAAACTAAGTTGGCAACCCAACTAGAATGCTTGATTGGGAATATGATCCTTGACTCAATCAGCTTGTCCAATTCTTTTCTCGTGAGGGGCTTCATGTGTGGATTGACTGGTCTCTGTTTCTGCCTGACAGGATTAGTATTTGGATCCAATTCAATGGTATGCTGGGCTAAGTTGGGATTGAAACCTTTCAAGTCTTCATAGCTCTAAGCAAACACGTCAAGGAACTCTTGACACAGTTGTATGAACTCATACCTTTCTTGTTCAGTTGTCATCCTTCCAATTTGCAATAGCTTGTTCTCTTCTATCAAGATGGATACTGAATCCTCTCTCTTGACCTGAATGTTTGCTTTTTCCTTTCTAAACTGATCATTAGGGTTAAAAATGGACTCCAAAGTGATAAGTCCCTTGGGCAGCTTGTTAGTTCTCTACTGTACCACTTGGTCACCATACTGTTGTTCCAATTTTTCTTGATTCTTGGCTGAGAACTCAGCTTCTTCTTGCAAGAAATGGATGATTTGCTGGTCATTTTCAAACACTTGCCAACTGACATTGTTATCTAGTACTGAAGGCCTCACAATCACGTGTATGTTTGGTTGTACCTTGTCTTGTTGAATGCTTTCCACAATGTCAAAGGCTGCCCCTACTACTGCAAGCCTATCAGCAACTTGATTCTCTTTCCTAGGAATGGATTTGATGCCAAAACCCTCAAAATATTCCATGAGGTCCCACACCCTGTTCTTGTAGCACTTGAGAAGATCATTCTTGGCAGCATGTTGTCCCTTAACCTGATTTACAATCAATTCACTGTCACCAAAGACTTGCAAGTTCTTTATTTTCTTTTTTATTGCCCAATGCATCCCTTGCACCAAGGCTTCATATTCAGCAGTGTTATTGGAGCATGCAAACTGAAATCTAAAAGCTGAATAGTACTTTACTCCTTGAGGTGAAACAAGCATAGCTCCACCTCCTACACCTTACCTACTCCTTGATCCATCAAAAAACAGTTGTCATACCTCGTTGTGATCTTTGTGGTTTGGCTTGGTGATGCTAGGAATAGGCTAATTTTCTTCGTGTATGAAATAGACCCCTAGCTCAAATTCTTCCACTTCTTAATAAGGATCAAATGCATGTATCTTGCTTGTCCATTCATTAAGAGTTAGATCTAGAATGCTTCCAACCTTAGTGTCAGCCTCATCAGTGCTTGGGTGATCTTCTTGATCAAATGCTGAGCAATTGGCATTAATCTGACTTGGAGTGTAAGGCTCAATATAGAAGTTTGCAATAGGTTCTGACCTGATTATAGCCTTAGTTCCATACCTCGTTCTGAACAGCATGTGTGGTCAATCAGCAGACAAATATCCACCAATCTTGGCTGTGAAGTCCCTTGACAAGCAAAGGGCAAAGAGTGGTGGAAGGTCTATGACTGATACATCTTGTAAAACAACAACATTTGGACATGCATGCAAGGTAAGACTCAAGCTTCTAATCACTCCAACTGTTGCTACTGCTGTCCCATATAGCTGCACTACCCCTTTGGATATTGTTTCATACTAGAGCCATAGCTGATCAGCTATTTGTTTAGGCATTACCGAGCTACTTGCCCCGGAGTCTATCATCCAATTATGCACTAGCTGATTTCCAATGATCAATGAAACATAGAAAGGATGGGGCTTCAACATTTTACCTTGTTGTCCTCCATGATTTCCCTCAGGCTGGGCAGCATTTGTAAGCACTTTGTCTTGCATCTGAACTTGCTGATTCGAAGTTGGTCAGTCCTTCATGGCAGCTTGCAGCAGATCTCTTTGGCCTAGGATAGATAGGGATTCCCACATTGATATATTGACGTTTGTCTTCTTCATCTAATCAATGATACTGAACGGTGATGAAGGATCTCTTTGATGTCCCTTGGTTTGCACATTCACTCCTTGCACGTGGGCGGCAACAACTGGTATTTGAGTTGGTCTAGGCTGCCCTTGCGCATTTGAAATTGGATTTTGCTTGCCAATCATTTGTGGAACCATAGAAGGTTGTGGATTGGTTGGGGCTAATGGCTGTTCTTCACCCAAATTCTTCCTTTTTGACCTTGTGTTGGCTGCAACACCTTGAGAAACTGCTTGATTCATGCCACAAAAATCCTCTGCTTACCAATTTACCAATGTGGTGTCATTTGGGGCTGATTGCTGTTGGAATGTTTCTTGACTGCCCTCACCCTCCACACCAGTAGTTGTCACCATTAGTGCTTGATTCAAAGCACCATTAAAGCACATGGATTGGTTATGAGGCTCATTGCATGGAAAACACCAATCATACTCCTGGGCAATGTTGTTTTGTGTTGGCACCAATGCCTTAGAGGCAGATATGGCATTTGGATTATAGGGCTGAAATGGTCTATTAGCAAGAGGCCTTGTTTGATTCATATTTGCAACTGGATTAGGAGGCCTTTGTGGTTGGTATGGCTTCCTGTTAGGCTGAGCTTGGAGTTGATAAGAAGGTCTAAAACTTTGGGCCTGCTGCCTTTTGAGAGTAACCAGCTCATTGCCTAGGTTTTGCAATTGTTTCATGACTTCTTAAAGCTCATTTGGGGCACTTGGAGATGAAGTGGAAGCTTCATTTGAACTCTGATTTCTAGGAGTGGGAGAAGGAGCCAAATTAGGTGCTTGATTGGTGTTTGGACTCTCTAAACTTGGAAACAGTGGCATGGGAGGTCTAGGGGCAAGTTTTCCAGCTTGGATCAAACAATTTTCAGCCCTAATGGCAATGCTATAAGCCATAGGGATGGTTATGCCTCCCATGGATTGAATCAACATAGAAATATCAGAATTTAGAGCTTTGAGATAGTAGAGAAAAGCACCTTCTGTTGTTGGCCTGACCGCCACTGGAATTCTCTCCCAAGTCTTTTGAAATATGAAGTTGAAATCGGTCAGTTGTTCATTAGGAGCTCTCTTGATATTTGTCAGCTGCTCCAAAAGAGACAAGTTGTCTCCCTTCTCTCCAAATTGCTCATGAAGTTCTATACACAGCTGATTCCAATTTGTGATAGAACCAGCTCCAAGGCTCCTAAACCATTGCAATGCTTTACCCTTGAATGAAGATGCCAGTAACTTGACAGCCACTTGCATCTCATTGATTTCATGAATTACACAAAGGTTAGCAATATCTTTAACATGATCACCTGGAGTAGTCTGATTTTCTCCAGTGAAGTACGAAATGTTCTTCAAGGCTGCAATAGGAATTGGATGTTGTGCATTGAGGGCAAGTGGGCTGCTGCCTATAAAGTTGACATAGGGATTGTTTTGTGCCATTCTAATTGGTCTTAAAACCCTTATTTACTGAATGAAAGGCCTACCATGTGGAGGAGTTGAGAGAGTTCAGTTTGGTGGAGATGGAGACATTTGAATCCTTCTTCCTCTTTGCCTTCTTCTTGGAGATAATTTCAGGTATTCAAATAGCACTTCTTCTTCTCCAACTCTTGACCTTGTGGTGATTCTTCTCATGAGTTTTCAGGCCTGCACTGCTGAAACCAGTTGATTCTTCCCCTTGGAGTCGTCAGATATGCAAATAATAGCTCTTTTCAAGCAAGAAAATTACAGCAGATGCACATCAACTTTTCTGCAAATAAAAATGAGACCTCTAGTGTCCCACCAGGCATGCCAAAACTGTTGTTGCAGGCTCATAGCACCCCTGGATGCAAATCAGGCATCCAGTGTGATTGCACAACATGGAAACCTCTCTCCAAGTGTGGGACTTGTGAAACTGAGAGAGGAATATCCAGATTAGAGGCTGGTTCCTCAAACTCCTCTAATTAGATCTAATACTTGCACAACTATAGAGGTTCAGATCCTAATCCTACTCTAAATTGCAAGGAGACAGGGATAGAAGTGCAAAAATTGAAACTAACTAAAGATGGTAATGCACCAAAAGGAGTGGTGAATATTTTTGTCATGCAAATAGACACAACCCAAGGATTGCAACATAAAACATACATAGACTGATAAGATATAATTTAGGATCTGAAATGAAGTAGATAATACAAACAAAGGACTGAAACCATTCACAAAGCTTGCATTATTATTTCCAATGTCAAAACCACTACATTACAGCCTCAGAGATGTAAAAAAACTGTTACAATCTTTGAAGAGGTCTGATTCTTGCAACAACCACTCGCTGGAGGTGAAAGAAGAAGATTGCTATGCCAAAAAACGTTCCTCCTTTAGAAATGAGCCAAAACTGGCTTTTACATTACATGGGTCGAGCCCAAGAGAGAGAAAACGTACAAAAACATTGGAGCCCATTCCTCATTAACTGCAGATGCATTAAAACATCATGGGGGACTTTACAAACCCATACCCTGTCATTTTTGACCGAATAGCAAGAGAATGCGACCTATTCTGCGTTAAATTTGGTCGCTGAAATGTCACTTCTGGCCATAAACGCGCGTCAGAGCCATTTCTTAACTTTATCTCTCCAGACTACACCAAAATTCAAGATTGACCCTCGAATCATGTAGAGAATTTTATAAGCTTTCCAATGATATAAATAACGTGTAATTCTGAGCTCTGGATCGAAAGATATGACGATCTAAAGATTTAGGGCGCAAAACAGGCAAAAATGGGTTTTGAAATTTTTTCCTGCGCTCTGCCACCTGGATGACACGTGTCATTCTTTGATTGGTTAACAGGGGTGCGGGGAAGATCTTTGCTTTTATATTTTCGGCCAAAACTTTTGCCAAATTCTTCAAAGTTTCCCCGAGCTCCGCACTTCCCTGCTCTATTGGACATGCGTCCTCTTTTTATTGGCTCGGGCTGACCCTTCAAACCTCGCCCTTTGAACTTGGACGCCTTCCCTTGTGACATGTGGCATTTCCTGATTCATCCGTAGGCTAGCCAGCTTTTTGCATCCCTCGCGTCCCCTTGGCCCGGCTGTCCCAAACTATCTGGGACAAAAACTTTCGATCCGCCCGATTCGGGCTTCCCTGTCCCTCTTTCGGCCGATGACACGTGGCGTAATTTGATTGGCTCTCAGCTCCTTCGGCTCTCCGTGTCCGCCGCGTACTTATGTCCCAACTGTCCTGAACTGTCTGGGACAGATTCTTCTAAATCGCCCGAAATGGGCTTCCTTGTCCCTCTTTGCGGCCGCTTCGCCCTTTCGCATCCTTCGCGTCTTTTCGGCCCAGATGTCCCAACCTTATCTGCGCAACAGTTAGTCAAATTTTCTCTGACCTTCGGCCGGTTCACCTTTCCGCGTCCCACGCGTCCTCACGGCCTGGATGTCCCTTTGCTCTACGGACCGCCTGGTGGCCTTTCGGCCGATTCGCGCCCCGATGTCCCAACTATCCCAAGTGCTGCCTGGACCAGGACTTAGCCAATTTTCATGATTTTTTCTGGCCCAAGCTTGTTTTTTGCAACTTTTTCACCTTTTCTTAGAACTTGCTCCTTTCTTCTTGGACAGGGGAGTTAGAAAAAATCCAAGGGGACCCTAGAAACATGATTTTTTGCCTTGCATCAATCTATTTGCCTAGGACTTGAGTATTCTGATGCATGTTATAAAATTTACCCTGGGGGGTGAATTTTGGATAACAAGTTGACTCTGGAGATGAAGTATTGTGTTCTTATTTTTGGACTCATATACTATTTTATACTTGTCCCAAGATTTTTGTTGTTGTTGTGGTCTCACGAATATAAGGTTATACCTCATTTGAAACACTAAAAAATATTATTAACTTTGCTTTTTGATTTGCACGATCAAATGTAGTTTGTTGTGTAACATCTGTTGCAGATCTTGTTAATGTACCAGACACAACATACCATACATTTCCAAAATCAATTTGTACATAAATATTTGTTTTCAATGCAAGATAATTATAAGAATGCAAAAGTTGAGAATATGGAAAAAAGAATTTTGGTTCTGTAATTGCGGCCATTGTGAAAAGTGATAAACAATAGAAGAAAAAATTGAACACTTATCCCCCCTTAAAGCATGCACACCCCCCCAAAAAATATGATTTTATTTATTTTGGACTCCTTTTCAGCCGTGTAAAATCTTAATAATGAATTTTGGCACTATTGGCCCCGTTACAAATTTGGCTTTATGGCCGATTTGTAAAAAAAAATGGCTCTCTTCACCGATTTGAAAAAAAAAATTGGACTCTTTGGCCTCTTTTCAAATACAAAAAATCTAATTTTTGCAATTTTTACAAAACAAATCTTATTAAAAATTGGACCAAGACGTAGAGCTCACAAAAACCCAAACTTAAAAAGAATGACAGTCTAATCTGAAGTACCAATTGAAAGTTATGATTTTTTAAAATTGCGATTTCAATATCTTTCACGGCCCCTTTCCAAAAATGGATTTTTTTATACTTGTAATTTTTTAACCAAACGCAGATAATGCTTATGTGCATGCGTAGTGCATTTTAGGGCATAACTGCAGTTCAACCGCTTTGCCTAAGCGTTATAATAATCCTTGGGTGCCTTTTTTATTATTGATTTCCTCCTTCCTTTGGCTTCACGCAGGTATATTACTGGCACACAATTTTGGATGTTGAATCTTTTGCAGGTAGTGTTGAATTTATTTCTTCCTCTGTGTTGGATTTGTTTTCTTTTTCTTTGCAGGCACGTCTTCTACTTCTCTTGAATGCTCTTGAACTGTGAATGCAATATTTAGGTTGATTTGAGGCTTCAGGAAGTCGCTTTGGAAAAATATCTTCTCACAGGGACATATAATTTTCTTGCCAGATATATGAAAAGACAACAAAGAGAAGAGGAAGTAGAATTTATGTGGGGAGCTTGAAAATCTTGGGTCCCCACAATACAAAAAAAATGTATATATATATTTTAAAATACTTCCAATTTTTAAAAAATTGTAGGTACAGGTAATTTTTTTAAAAAAAAGCTAGAGAATGGAACAATGTCACCTTCTACAACAAAGTTGCATCCAGGTCTGCAAGGGCCTGTGATTGCACTCCAGGTGTTCTTTAACTGCAAATCAACTGTGAACCAAGGTTTGGATTCAGGTAGGGGATGTGAAATGGCTGGGGGCATCTATGGTACCTCATAGCTCTGTAATTTCTCCAGATCTCCCTAAACTTCCCTAAAACTTCCTACACTCCTCTCTGGATCAGAATACCGCTCTGATACCAAATCTTAAGAATGCATTCTTGAAAACAATATTTGACACAAAATATTTGCACAGAAACAAGATGATGCTTGTATATTTTATCAATATCAAAATCAAGCATTACAAAACAAATGAGAGAGATGCAATATTTATAGATATTGGACAACTTCTATCTCATCCACAGTATATGGAAACAAATCATCTAATATGAGAAATTATGCAAAAATAATATATTTCCCCTCATGGAAATCATCCAGGAACAAAATATGCAAGATAGAACATGATCCCACAAAAATAGGGATGAGAACACTATCACTTAGTTAACTAACAACTAAGGATAACTAATACCTGTTGACATAAGTTTAAAGTATTTAAATTAAATACTTTAACTTATTCCATTTATTCAAATATAAACTAATGATGAATTAAACTAAGTTAAGATAGAAATTAAAAGTTGTTAGTGATAGACAAATAAAACTATACTGATTAGAAAAGGACTGAAAAATAATTTCAAGTGCATGAAAAAAGAGTTTTGAGGGTCAAACCTCATAAAAGTTCAGTTAAGTTTGGTAAGGCATCTAAACTTGCACCCAGTTTTGTTGGTCCATTTGAATTTTTGGAGAAAATCAGTGTTATAGCCTACAGGTTAGCATTGCCCCCTTCGCTTTCTGAAATTCATGACGTATTTCATGTCTCACTTTTAAGAAAATATGTGCATGATCCTTCACATGTACTAACTTAGTAGAACTTACAACTGGATGCTAATCTAAATTTTCATCTTGAGTTGTTAAGAAATTTATTAAATCAAAGCATTAAGATGTGATATAGAGATATTCAACAAGTTTGGTCCAATGGGATAGCCTAAGTGAATGAAGTGCCACATGGAAAGATGTGGAGTACGTAAGAAAGAAGTTTCCATTTCCTTTACAAGTCTCGATAATTGGGACATTACCCTTTTTAAGGTAGGGAGGATGTAACATCTCGACTTTTGGGACTCTGTATTATTGATGATACATTTTTTGGTTGTTTCGTCTTGGTTGCATTTTCATGTTTCATTAATCACACTTTGATAGTGACTGGAGGTGTTTGTGGAAACTTCTAGTGTGATATTGTTTAAGGTTAGTTGCTAACCTAAATAACCTAAGATATAGGTTAAATGATCTAACCTAAGCCTAACTTATGATGGATGAGTCAGTAACCTAACCGATTTTCAAAAAATCATCTAGATGTATTTGACTTAGCCTTAATAAATGCATGGCATTTGATTAGTATAAGGTATTTGGCTTGGTTAATGGGCTTGGCATTTAATTGGTGCTTAGTTGTGATGATATTTTGTGGCATTGGACTTATGAGTTATATTGGCATTAACTTATGTATTAACCATTCCTTATGGAATGTGGCACATAGTTTTATAAAAAAAAACTTAGCCTAAAGCTAAGTGGTGGCATTTTTGGAGTTTAATGATATTTGAATGGATTTTGGAATCCTTAAAATAAAGGAGATTTAGGTTTTTTATTTTTTCCATTTAGCATGGCATGAAGAGAGGAGGAAATAGAGGGGGAGACTATGTCAAAAAAAATCTGGAGGATTTTCTGGAGGTTATTATGGCCATATGGGGCTTATTTTGGGCATGTATTGTGGGATCTCGCCATTTTTATTACAGAAATGTGGTGGAGAATAATTTTGGAAAAATAAATAGGTTTTGGGATTTGATTTTGTACGATGTAGATGTAAGAAGATGGAGGAAGAAAAAATAGAGAAGGAAAGAGGAAAAGTATAGAGGGTGTTTTCTCTTCTTCACTCTGAATCTTTCAAGAAAGGGCTTCTTGCTTTATCTATGCAACATTTTACAAATAAATGCATATTCAGTTTTATCCCTTTTCTGGGTAATAAGAAATTTGGGTTATCTATTCTAGGTATTAATATTTTTGAATCAAGCTTTCATGGGTATTTGGAAAATGTGTTTATTTTATTATGGTCATTATAGATTTCAGATCTCTCAAGTATGAGAGTATGATATTTCATTTTACCTCCTTGCTTGATAATTGAAATTAATGAGGTGATTCACTTGGGTGTTGAGAGAAGGTTTCTTGACATTTTAGTTATGGGTTTTGGACTGATCTCCAAGAGGAATTTTTACATGTTAGAATGTTGCATTTTTGTTGATTCATTGGTGTGCTTTAGCTATTATAAGTTGTGTTATTTGTTGTTGTAATGGTTGCTAGAAGCGTTATTTTTAATTGATTTATTGTTGTTGTAATGGCTGCTAGAAAGCATTTTTTATTGATTTATGTTGCATTTGTTTTTGCAACATTGGATTGTTATAGGGATGAGTATTGGTTATTTCCTTGTTACATTTAGTTGTTATTTGATGTGTTATTTTTCTGCAACATTAGATAGCAAATCATGGTGTTTTAGGGTGATTTCTACGCTTAGGAATTTCTATTAGATAGTTGTGTTCTTTGCTGCAATTTTTTCTGCTAGTTCGCTACGTTTTTTCAAATTGTTAGTGTGCAATCATTTGGATGGTATATTTAAATAATGTTGTGTTGTGACATTATGTCGAACAACTAGCATGCAATCTTTTTATTGACATAATTATAAAAATTAAGTGTTGTGACATTATGTCAAATAGTTATCATGTAATTATTTTGATTGACATATTTAAAAGAA
The DNA here is from genome assembly GCA_019776745.2 of Taxus chinensis. Classification (NCBI taxonomy): domain Eukaryota; kingdom Viridiplantae; phylum Streptophyta; class Pinopsida; order Cupressales; family Taxaceae; genus Taxus; species Taxus chinensis. The sequence continues at coordinate 155,588,839 of CM034152.1, forward strand.
TATGTGTTGTGACATTTTGTCAAATAGTTAGCATGCAATAGTCTAATTGCCATATTTAAAATAATATGTGTTGTAACATTTTGTCAAAAAAAATTATGTAATCTTTTGATTGACATATTTAGAAGATTAGGTGTTGTGACATTATGTCAAATAGTTAGCGTGTAATCATTTGATTTGCATATTTAAAATATTATGTGTTGTGACATTACGTCAAACAATTGGTATGTAATATTTTAATTGGCATAAATACCTGAGTATGGATTGTGGCATTTTGTCAAACAGTTTACGTGAATGTTTTTATTGGGAAAATGTATGAAATACATTATTATGGAATTTTATCATACTATTTGCATGCATTCTTTGGACTTAAGTGAATTACTTTCCATGGCCTTTTGTCATGTTGTTTGCATGCATTATTTAGAATTTATGGGAAGTTATTTCTATGACATTTTGTCATGTTGTTGCATGCATTCTTGGACTTTATGGGAAGTTCTTTCTATGGCATTTTGTTCATGCTTGTTGGCATGTATTATTTGGACTTTATGTGAAGTTCATTTTATGGAATTTTGTCATGATTTTTGGAATGCATTCTTGGACTATATTGGAAGTTATATTATGAAGATTTTTTCATCTCATTGGCATGCATTCTTTGAGTATATGAGAGGTTCTTGTCTATGAAAATACGTTCATGCCAATTGACATGCATTATTTGGACTTTATGGGAAGTTCTTTCTATGGATTCTTTCATGCTAATTGGCATGAATTCTTTGGACTTATATGTGAAGTTCATTATATGAAATTTTTTCATACTATTGGCATGCATTATTTGGAATATATGTGAAGTTCATAATATGACATTTTGTCATATGGTTGCATGCATTATTTGGGTATAAAGGTTATTTATGGATTTTTACATGTTGTTGCATGTTATGTTGCTGATTTATTTTATGGAATATTGTGCATATTTGAGCTTGTTAAGATGATGTTACATGTTGGCATTGTGTCAATGTTGTTATATATGCATTATCTTTTTTGCATATAAGGTTACTACATTATGCATTTTGTCAAGTAGTTGGCATGCATATTTTATAAAGGATTTTTGGCATGTTAAGATGATGCACATGTTGGCATTGTGTCAATTTGAGATTTTGTATGCATTATATATGAAATTTTGCATATAAGGTTACTACGTTGGACATTTTGTCAAGTAGTTGGCATGTTTCTCATTTTGGGCATTCTTTGGATGTGAATAATTGATATTTTTTACATGGTTCATGCACATTTTATCATATGTTGTTTATATTATTTCTCATAATTGTGGGCTTTATGAGATTATTATTGACATGTTGGAATTTTGTCATAGTTGTTATGTATGCTTTCTTGTTTTAGATCTATGTTGGAATTTTTTTTATGAGTTGTTATTTTTGAATGTGAAGTTTCAATAAACTTTCAGAAATTCATAATGTTTGTATGCTTTCTCATAATGGTTTATGAGATTATTGTTAAACATTTTGTCATACATTTTGTATGCTTTCTCATGATGGTTTATGAGATTATTTTTGAAGGCATTTTTCATATTGTTTGTATGATTTCTCATGATGGTTTATGAGATTATTGTTGAAGGCATTGTGCCTTACTATTTGTATTTTGTCCCATGATGGTTTATGAGATTATTGTTGAAGATATTTTGTCTTACTATTTGTATGCTTTCTCATGATTGTTTATGAGATTATTGTTGAAGGAATTTTTTCATACTATTTGTATGCTTTCTCACTATGGTTATGAGATTATTAGTTATGGAATTTTTCTAAGCAATTGGTATGCTTTCTCTTATGGGCATATAATATTTTTATGTCAGAACCTTGTCAAAAGTTGTTTGTTATGTTTTTGACATAAAGATTAATATGCTAGCATTATGTAAAAATAGTTAGAATGTTAACTCGTTTTGGATTATAAAATTATTGTGATGGAATTTGGTTAAACAGTTGGTATGTTGTTCGTTTTGATACATATGAGTTAATAAGATATGCTTTATGTAATCAGCCTTACTTGTTTTAATTTTTATGCATTATCTGTATGTCAATTAAAGGATTCTTCCTTGAATGAGATTTTGAACTTGATTAGTTCATGCATGAATACATGCTTATCTACATCATTATTATAATAATGGATGATTTTGTATATGGATGCATGACTGAATATTAGTTTTATGATTATTATGAAATGCATTATGTAATCATCCTTACACGAGGTAATTTTTATGTATTTTCATGTAAGATGGTTAAAGGCACCACTCAAGAATGATATTCTGAACTTGGTTAGTTCATGCATGTATACATGCTTATTGACATCATTATAAAAATAATGTATGAGTCTTTTTGTTGATGCATGATTGGTTCTTGTTGATATGTTTTCATTTGTAGAATACTACATATATGAAAATGGAAACTCTTGCCAGTTCGGTTGGAACTGACCCTTTGTGGAAACTATAGGCCACTCTAGAGACAAAGGAAAGGAAAGAATCTAAAAGGGATTTAAGCTGATTTTCAGATCTTGTTTGGTCACTTTTATATTTCAGTTCTTGAAAGAAAATTGTACTTGTGGTACTGCTAGAATAACCAACTATATTATATGAGATTATGAGGCTCTTGACATTACATGTAAACTTATAAGTTGTACAAAAACTTGGAAATAAAAGAAATGTCTTTTGGATTCAAATATTATTTGTACTTACTATTTCATGCATGGATGATTTGAATGTTAAGTTGTGTAAGTTGTTTTTGTTTGAAATCAACATAAAGCTTAACAATGGGAATAAGGAGAGTTGGAAAAAATAGACCTTGGTTTTTGAGGTCCTTACATGTGCATACTGGCATTGCACCCGAATACTCTTAGTTGTACAACAGATGGCTTCTGATTCAACCATGCTCAATGTGGATTCACTCCATCAAGAGCAAATATGGAAACTTTGTTCAATAAATATACTGATGTCTTCGTTACTTCTACCCAGAATGTCCTTGCTAGTCCAGAATCATCAATCATGTTACAAACCATCTCCATGATAGTATGTTTCCTTCTCTCAACAATACCATTATGTTTTGGTGTGTATGGAGGAGGCATCTATTGATGAATCCCATGAGCTTAAAGGTAGGATTTGAAATCATTACTGGTGAATTCCCCCCTCGATTTGAGAGGAGAGATATGATACAATGACCAATATCATTCTCTACAGCCACTTTGAACTTTTTGAAGTTCTCAAAAGCATCACTTTTCTTACGAAGACAATATCCATAATTTTCTTGAATAATCATCAACACATAGCATGAAATACTGAAATCCAGAATGACTAGGTTGCATCGAACCACAAAGATCGATATGAACAAAATCAAGCTTACTTAGAGCTTGATAAGTAATTTTATAGAATGAAGCTTTATTTTTTTTACCTGTTAGGTAGTTAGGACACTTATCTATATCCTTTTCGAGAGATGGCAAGCCTTTCACCATATTATACCCGCGAAGTGTTTCCAGTTATTTGAAATTGTTGTGACTAAGCCTTCGATGCCATAATTGTGTAGAGGAAGAATTCATAGACACAAGTGTTTGATCATCCATGTGGAACAAGTCAAGCTAGAACATACGTCCCACATTAGAGGCCTTGACAAAAAAAATTGATCCTCTTGATTTGTCTTGAATCAAACACACTTTCTTACCAAAATGACTATCAAAATCAATCTTCAAATTATGATCTAGAAGCTGACTAACTGAGAGTAGATTCTTTGTTAAGCCAGTGACATATAATACATCAAATAATCTACAATTATGTGAACCAATAAGTAGAGAAATGTTCCAAATACCTTGTACTATGTATGAAAAATCACCACCTAATGAAACATGATTTTTCGAAGGTGTGTCCCTCATGGTGATAAACCGGTCTCTGTGCCCGGTCATGTGTCGAGTGGCTCCCGAATCAACGTACCAAACAACACTAGATGTCATGGATGGTTCACTGGAACAAGCAATGTACAATAAGTCTTCATTATCTGAATGGTTCTTCTTTCTCAACTACATTACCTTACTGATGGGGTTTCCTTCGCCAGTTCCCATTCTTCTGCCCTTGCTTAAAGTATGACTATCCATGATGAGATTTTTGATTTTGAGGTCCAAAATTGCTCGATGAACCTCTATTGTATGTGTTGAACCAACAAGATTTCAACTCATGTCCTCTTTTACAAATAGAAAATTTCTTCTTTTTCTTGTCCCTTTACTGATGTTGTTTTTGGGACTTTTGAGAAGATTTTTCTTTTCCTTTTCTTTTCTGATGAGAAGATAGTACATGCTTCTCTTAATCATCTTTGTTGTGCATTGCTTCTTCTTGTTGTAGTAGATTTACTAATTTTTCAAAATTAACTGTCTAATTTGATAAGTTCAATGTCATCACAAAAATGTGGTAAGAAGGAAGAAGTACTCTCAAAACAATGGGAATGAGAGTTGTATCAGTAACCTCCTCTCCTAGGGATAAAATTGAAGCCCTCAATTATGCAACTCTCCTCAAGAAAGCTTCCATTTTATCGTTTGAATTGAATTTGAGTGTATGCAACTGACTGTGTAAATTCAATATTGTGTTCTTGTTTCTGGCCTCATACATGCTACTTAACTTATCCCACGCTTCTTTGGCTATTTTAGCATCTCGAATGTGGGGTTGTACATCATCAGACACTGCAAATAAGATTATGAATTTGGCCTTCTGATTAGCCTTGTCAAATTACCTCTGTTGTTCTGCATCATCTAGTTATTTGGTTGCGGAACCATTCACAACAAGGAAAATATCTTCAAACTCAAGTTGTGTTTTGATCTTAGTCTTCCATGTAGCATAATTATATCCTCTTAGGAGTTGTGAGTCTAGAAGAAAGAACCTACGGCATTGGTGCCCATTGTTTAAATCAACTAAAAAAGGGTAAGGCTCTTATCACACTAGGTATAAGGTCTCCTAATCTATATACCATCAGTCTGATATACCAAACCTTTATATATATGCACCCTTTCGATATACCCATTGATACATGGACCAAGACAATATTAAAAGGGGTCTGTGTGATTATTGACACCGGTTCAAAGAAATATACTCGGAAAATTTTATTGGTTGGCTTTATGTCGTGAAATCATTCATAGATAGATGGGAGGGCTCAAAGTGTGTGCATTGCATCCTTATTTCTCCCCATCGAACTATGTTATACCTAATATATAAACTGTTCAATTCGTCTTTCCGTCCATCCTTCAGCAGAGCAACTATAAATACAAGTTCAATTCTTCATTCTAGCATATGATTTTGAGTGAATTCAAGTGTGAACAAAGAGGAGTTAGAGTTCTTTCTTGTTTTGTTCATTGAGAGTGATTTTTTCATTGTTGAGAAGTTGTGAGAAATCAAATACAATTAGGAGTGTGAATCCTTCTTAAAGGCCAATTGTTGGCAGTGCTTTACATTTTTTTGGAGAATTACATGGTGAGAGGGAAGTAATTTACTTTCCCACTAAAAGTTTTTTCCTACCTTGGGTTTCTTTGGTATAAATTATTATGTCTCCTTTGCATTCTATTTCTAAATTTACATATAGTTGTGATTGTTTCATGCACATTATATTGGTTAAAAGGAACTTAGTCAATTTCCATCCAATTATCACTAAATAATATCTGTTAATTGTTGAAAAGAGGATCAAATTGGTATCAAAATAGGTTAGATCAATTGTTTGTGCATGTCTAACGTGTGTTGATAGTTACAGTTAGATGTCCCTTACCCGAAAGGGAAAAGAAAGTGATGAAGGTATCTTTATTCCTTTTGAAGATGAGATTTCCACCAGGAAGTCAAAGCAAGGAACTCGAGACATGGCTCGTAGAGAAGATTTGGATGAGATTGGAGAAGATCGTTTCTCCAAGTTGGAGGTGAATGTGTAAAGTATGTCTAAGGATGTGGGTAGTATTTCCTTATCCATAGGGAAATTGGATTCCACCATAGGACTACTCATATAAAAGTTTGGTTTTCCAAACAAGGCATCAGGAGCCCATGAAGATACTCATGAGTATGAAGAAGAATGGTCCTGTGCCATTCCTATACCTATTCCATTCAAAGAAGATGTGAAAATGGAGATTTAACCTTATGATGGGGACATGAATGCTGAGAAGCTAGACCATTGGCTAGCCCAACATGAGGTATATTTCAGTTTGTACCAAATCAATGAGAGTCAACAAATTTACTTTGTAAGGTTAAAATTGGCCAATCATGCTCTAATTTTGTTTAAAAGGTATGTTCATTCGTTGGTTTTGAAGAAGATTCCTCCTATTACTAAGTGGGATGAATTCAAGAAGCTAATAAAAAAAATTATCCTATTTTTTATGGGGAAGAGAAGTCCATGTATTGGTAGTATCTCAGGAAAAAATAAGGAAAAACATGCAAGAGTACACTATTGAGTTCCCGAAGAAAGTTCTCCAAATGGGAAAATATGTAGCAAACCATGACCTTATGATGAATTACATTGGTGTAATACATATTCACTTGAGGAGACTAGTTCTATTGGCCAAACCATTGGATGTAGATGAGGCTTGTCCTACAGCTCACTATTTAGAGATGGACAAGAAAAAGAGTTCATTTACCTCTCAACCTGATTCAGAAAAACAAGGTGACACCAAGCAAGAGGAAAAGGAAAAAGGGAAAGGTAAGAATAATGTTACTTCCATTTATAAGAAGGATATTAAAGTTCATTGTGGTCATTGTGATGTTGACACTCATTTCTACGAAAAATGTTGGAAGCTCCACCCAAAATTACATCCCTTCAAGAATATTAAAAAGAAGGCCATGGCTACCCTCTAGAGAGAGGAATTATTTTGGAGTGAAGAGGTGGATGATACTACATGTTTTGCCTTTTTCCATAAAAAGGTATGTTTGGGTAATAGTGGTAATGCTTAAGAGAATGAACTTATTAATCTCTTTCATATAAAAATTTAGTTGAAAAAGACTAAAGTGCATGCTCTTGTTAATACTTGTTTGCAAGCTAATTTGGTCAGTAAGATTTAGTTGACAGGTTGATGTTTGAAAATTATAATCATCCAAGTCCATAATCATTGGGGTGGGTATAGAAAGGCGTAGACATCAAGGTTACCAAATAATGCAAGATTAATTTTGGTATTGATAAAAAAATTCATTGATGAAATTATTTTTGATGTTATTCCTTTTGATGTGTGTGGCGTAGTGTTTAGTAGTCTGTATTTGTATATCAGAGATGACATATTCATGATAAGAGTAAACCAATACCATTTGGTGAAGGATGGTAAGAGCTACGTCATTTTAGCCTTTGCAGTAAACTTGAAGATTTCTTTGGTAAGTACCACTGAACCTCGAAAACTTAATGCTAGTGGGAGATATTATTTACTTCTTCTAAGGTATAAAAATGTTGAGGAATTTATCTATGAGACCACTCATAGCATGGTTACTTACGAAGAGCATAAGAAGATGGAGGATTTTATTCAATAGTTTAGGTAAGATCCTATGCGGATGCCAGTAAATAGGCCAATTGAGCATATGATACAATTATTACCCAATAGTCCGCTTTCATACTTAGGATTCCATAGGAAATCCATATAGGATTCCTACAAAAAGAAACAACATTTGCAGTCTTTGTTTGATCAAAATCACACTTCAAGGGTGGTTGGTCACTTTGGTATGACAAATATTGTTGAGAACTTACACATGTATCAATTTTGGCTAAACATGTAAATAGAAGTTGTTAACTTTAACAGGGGTTTTGTTTCACGTAGTGTAGGAGAGTTGGGGTTATGTATACCAGTATCAGTTTCTTCCCGGCCATGGATAATTTTCTCCATTGATTTCATAGACAATTTTCCTACTTCCAAGGACTAGTATGAGTATGTTTTTATGGTGGTAGAATGATTTGGTAAAATGGCTATTCACATTCCTTGCAAGAAGACCAATAATATAATAGATTTGTTAGTTGCTAATGTGTGGGTTAATTTTGGTTTACCTAATGATATTATGACAAACAGGGACTTACGGCTCATTGATTATTTTTGGTCTATATTGTGGTAAAATATGGGTACTACGAGGTCTACCATGTTTCATCCACAACTAGATGAGCCGAAGGAAGTGGTAAGCCATACCTTGGTCCAATTTTTGAAAGATCCTAGGACTCGAGATGAGAACTTGACATATATTCAACATCCTTATCACATGGTATTTCATATTGTTACCAGTAAAACTCCTATTGAGACATGTTTTGGTTATTTTCCTAGGAGTGCAGTTGATGTTTTTTTAAGATTACCATGCAGAGACAACATAATAGTGGAATTAGAATTCCAAAAAGACGAGAAATTCATTTTGATAATTCAATAGATACACATCCAGGAACAGGAATGGTCTTCCAGAGAGGATGTGGGGAAGAAATATCCTCACCTCATTAGTCCTTAAACATTTTAGGGACTTAAAATCCTCAAATTAGGGAGGTATGATCCAAAAATGGATATGAAATACCCAATTTTATGTAATCTCCATGTTTGATACTTGCAGTACAAAGTCTCAACATATTCTTCATTTAGAGGATGGTCTAGTTAGGCTGAGGGTGATCCCGACACTTTCGAATGACATCTGTGGGCCATCATTGTTTTTTTCGAGGAGTTTTATAGGTGATGGTTACGTAACTTCCCTAGTGGTTACGTAATCTCCACTCTTCACAGACCAATGGTTGCACAATTTTTGTGGCGCTTATGCAACTTCTGGTAACAGGTACTAACAGTTGTATAACCACCATTTTTTCTTTAATGACGATCTTGTCCTTGACGTCACCATAATTTGGGTAACTCAACTATTGTAAATGTCCAAATAATTTGGTTCATCTTTCCATATGTCCTTGGGTAAAGAAAATATAAATACAAGTTCAAATCTTCATTCTAGCAGGTGATTTTGAGTGAATTCAAGTGTGAGCAAAGAGGAGTTGGAGTTATTTCTTCTTTTTCTCATTGAGAGTGAGTTTTTCATTGTTGAGAAGTGAGAAAGAAATTACAATTAGGAGTGTGAATCCTTCTTGAAGGCCAATTTTTGGCTGTACTTTGCATTTTTTAAAGAGTTACATAGTAAGAGGGAAGTAATTTGCTTACCCACTGGATTTTTTCCCACCTTGGGTTTCTCCAGTATAAATTCTTATGTCTCCTTTGCATTCTATTTCTCAATTTATAATATAGTTGTGATTGTTTCATGTACATTATATTAGTTAAAAGGAAATTAGTCAATTTCCATTCAATTATCACTTAACAAGTTCTATTAACTGTTGAAAATAAGTAGTTTATAGATCAATGTGCATATCCTTCAATCATCTCATTCCAAAATTTATTTTAAAATGCTTCAAACCTCATAAAAAAATCATTGTATGCATACTTGGTAATCAACATTATTTATGAGACAACATTTGCATCATGTATTTTTTGAAAGAGTTGGCTCGTAAATTTTGAATGCTTACATATTTTACTTGCATATTTATTTGGGAATTCATGACTACAACATATTTATTTTTAATTCACAAACATGTAAATGGATTTTTTCCACCATTATTTTACTACTCATATAAATCACACTTGAGCATTTTCCAAACGAGTGTTGATCAGGGAGCCCATGAAGATACTCATGAGTATGAAGAAGAATGGCCCCGTGAAACATTCCTAGGGAGGATAATTCCATTCATGATGAAGATGTGATTAATGGAGGATTCAACCTTATCGGGTTTGGGGAATCTAGAGAATGCCGAGAAGCGTAGGGGATCCTCTTTTGGCTAGCCAACAAGTCACATACGGACCATATTTCAATTTGTACCATACCATCACATGAGAGTCTTTAATGCAAATTTTACTGTTGAATATTAGGTCTATCATAATTGCTTCTGAATAGAAATGCTCTCTATTTTATTGGATTTGTAACTTTTAAGGATTATTGCAATCAGATTCGTTATGTGTCTTAAGAATATAATTCCTCCTAGGTAGACCAAAAGTGGGATGGTAATTCAAAAATGAAAAAAAGCTATATAGAGAATCAATTTTTATCCTATTTTTTATGAAGGACATCAGAATGTCCATGTACATGGTAGTATCTCGAGGAAAAAACTAGGAAAAATAATTTTGTGTTGAGTTATTTCACTTATTAACGAAAGATTCCCGAAGACAAGTTGCTCCAAATGGGAAAAGATGTCTCCAGACCATTGAACTTATGATGATTTAGACACACATGTGCGATGTCCTTGAAAATTATAATCATCCAAGTGACATAATCCCTGGGGTGGGTATAGAAAGTGCGTAGACAATCAAGGTTACCAGGGTAATGCAAGAATTAATGTGTGAGGTATTGATACATATAAAATCTTCCTATCTACAATGTGATGAAATTAGACTTTGCATGTTATTCCTTTTGATGTGTGTGGCGTAGAATGTTTGGTAGTCTATCATTTGCTATATGGCCAAAGATGACATATTACCATGATAAGCACTAGTAAACGCAATACCATTGTAGCTTGTGAAGGATGGTCAAATTTAGAATCACGTCATTTTGAGCCTTTGTAGTAAACTCGAAGATTTCGTTAGGTAAGTACCACTGAACCTCAAAAACTTATGATGCTAGTGGGAGAATATTGATTAACTTCATTCTAGAGCATATAAAAAAGTTGAGGTCACAGTAACTATCTATGCAAGATACCATCTTCGCTAGCATGTCGTTACTATTACGAAGATTTCTTTTAAGAAGATGGACACATTTTTATTCAACCAGTTTCAAAGATGTACCCAGATCCTCGTAGTGGATGCTCAAAAATAGGCCAAGTCCATAGAAGGGCATATGAAATAATCAAATCTTAATGGACCCAGATAGATCCGCTTTCATACTTAGTTGATTGCCACAAGGGGTGGCAAGATCCTAGGTACAAGGATTTTTTTACTACATAGATCAGAAAGCAACATTTGTACATGCAAAGGTTTGATCAAACTTCACACTTCAAGGGTGGTTGAGTCAGCTTTGGACATGACAAATCATTGTTGAGAAATTACACATGTATCACTTTTGGCTTGAAGCATGTACAATAGAAGTTGCTATTTCCTTGACAGGGGTTTTGGGTGTGTCATGTCAACATCAACAATAGGAGAGTATAGTGGGTTATGTATACCAGTATGCAGTATTCTTCTTGGCCATGAGATAATGTTTGAACTTGTCCATTGATGGTCATTGGAAATTATTTTAGAAACTTAACAATGGACTAGTACCTGAAATATGTTAAAATATGGTCGAGTTTAAGAGTAAGATTGTGGTAAAATGTCTATTCACATTAGCCATGCATGGAGAAGTCACTCAAGTAACTATAACAGACTTTTCCGTTTGTTGCTATGGATGCAAAAATGACCCTTACACAACTAAAAGAATTGGATTTTACCTAATGATATTATGACAAACAGGGACTTACGGCTCATTGATTATTTTTGGTCTATATTGTGGTAAAATATGGGTACTACGAGGTCTACCATGTTTAGACAATATTTTGTTTGTTAGCGAAAAGTTTTGAACTTCAATGCTCAAGGGCATGTTGGATATGAATGGGATCCCAGAGAGATTTGATGCAAAGAGAAACACCATGGAAAATGATAGTAGCAATGGTATTAGAAAGTAGGAGGCGCCAACATAGTTTCCACATATTCCCTAATGTAATCACACTACACAATAGATGGATCTGATTCAACTACACATCATCTATACTTCGTCCAAAATTCAACCATAGTTATTAATCCCTTAACAAAAGTTAGAGCTAAAAATACTTCATTTAATAGGGAACACCTATCGATGTAAATAGACATTGTTTGTATACAAAAAAATATTTAAAAACAATGTACTCTATTGACATAGTTTATTGTTACCTTTTTAAAAAATATTAGGTGATAGTTCTTACAATTCTTATATAATTGTTTTTTTTAATGTTGAGTACCCTGTAAATACAACATCTAATCTTATTTTTTAATCTTTTAATGGACTCGGATATGCTAAAGAAAACATTCTTACCATGCAAGTGTTGTATAATTTAATGACATATACAACTATTTGGATATATGTTTGGAAAAAGAGAGTATTGTTTCTCATCAGATTAATAGGTATTCTACAATTGGTATTGGTGTGCGATGTCATTGAGTAGTCATCAAATAATTTTTAATTTAAATTTTACATTTTTTTAATTTTCTCTTACAAGTTTTTTCTAGTTACTTAAATTAGTCAATTACAAAATTGTAATATTTTGATCATACGATGGAGTTTGGAGTGCCTTTTTTTGCAGGAAGGAATTAAAGTCCAGAAGGTGATTACATGTTATAGATATTTTTTCGAAGTTGTTGATGTTGTCGAAGATATCACATGTGGTGGGGCCTACTACTCCCATGAATTCTTTGATGACAAAATCATCAACTTAGTCTTCCACGAAAAGATTTAAAACTTTTGTTAAGAAAACAATGGAAGGACGTAAGGCATTATAGTGGATTTAGAAGGAGACATAGAAAAATATAAAGTACAAGTTAGGGATTCAAACCAAAATTACGTTTTATTCATACTTGTCCCTTTTCCATACTTTAAATCTTGCAAATAATATTCTTAAAACTATCGTAGAAAGGGTGTATGAAATTTTCTCATGAATACTTATAAAATATTGACATTTTACATTTTTAAAAGACATGGATTTGAACTTGTTCAATGTATAGATAAATTGTTTGAAAAAATACAACATATCAGAAAAAATGTATAAATTAACAAATCAAAAATTGAAATCTCTTCCAACATACTTTGTAACTCACGTGCAATAATTTATCAAACAAGATAAGGTAGACTAAAATATACGCACTACCAAAGTGTCGGTATTAGGGGACAACCAAAAGTGGGGGTGGTCTCACTGAAAAACATCAATAATGATTTAAAGAGACTATGAGTACACACCAATCATCATATTTCCTTTAAAAGTGGGTAGGTCCATCAAATGCATCCAAAATTAACATGGCACAACAAATATAAAAGTAAGTATCTGATGATGATAAAATTTTCTCTAATTCAAAAAATGGAGTTTAGATCCCTCCCCCATCTCTTTGCAAGTCATTTTGCATCCCTCATTCTCCAAAAATGCCAAGGTAATGTTTTTTATTTTTAAATTCTAAGTGTCACTGATGGTAACACAACCACCTATTAGAAGCATGGGAATACTGAGAAGGGAGGGTGAATCAGTATTCACCAATTTTTAAAAAAATTCTCCAACTTATTAATTTTTTTTCACACTTAAAAATATATTCAAATCTGAAAATAAAATGAGAGCACACACAAAAATCAAATGCACATAACACCAGATATATTATGGTTCACCCAGTGTGGGCTACATCCACCAAAAAGATACTGCATGGATCCACTGTCTAAATCTAGCCGAAATAAAAATAGTGTTTACAAGGTATGAGCACCCACTCACAGAAGACACCAATCTCCAAGTTGAACACTAATTCAACCCTTGAATGCAAACACCACTGAGTGTACAATCTCTAATTCGAAGCACCAACTTCTAGAGACACCAATCCCCAAGCTGAAGCACCCACTCTAAAAATTTGCAATACAAATCAATATTTTTTTCTCCTTCTATATTTTCTCTCTCACATAATCATACTCACTTAATATATTTATAATATCAACTCACATATATATCACACTCATACAAAATGCTCTCTTTCTGGCACACGTAAAAATGTGCACACAACACTTGTTTATATAGAAAGAAGGAGAGGAAAAACCACTTGGGGTTTCCCTAAAACCATGTACCCATACCATGGGCCAATTTTGGCTCCCATATTGCAATTTAAATCTCCTATATGAAAAAATGTGCCATAAGCAAGCCACATCACTTGGCGGTTACAACAATATTAAATATTTGCTTCAAATAGCAATATTCTCTTACACATGTAAGAGTAACTCCTCTTACAAGTCATAAACCTTCTTAAACTTCCCTTACACCTATTTAATGATCCACCAAGATAAAATTTCACCCCATTTGGAGATATTCCCTCTTACACCTCTTAAGTAACTCCTCTTATGCATAATAGAATCTCTTATGCGTCATAAGTTGTCATATTTGCTCCAAATGGCAATATTCTCTTACAAGGTCAAGTGTAACTCATATTTTTCAATTAAAACACATAACCAAATTCCCTTACACGTCCTTATGCTCCAAAAATGACAAAATATACCCCATAAAGACATATTTTCTTTTTAAATTCAAATTTGTAACTCCTCCATGATTTTAAAATCAATTTGTAATTCCTCCATGTCATAACTCATCACCCATGCAAATGTAACTCCCGTTTTGAATTCAAACATTCAACATGCATTAAGTAACTTCCATTTTAAATGTACCTTATTGAAAAATTTTCCATACTAGTGGAAGTTAAACAATCACATTGAAAAATGTGCCAATTTAGAATTCCAAGGGTCATAATGCAATTGTAACCTCTCTTACACATCTTGCCATGTGTCGTAAGATTCCTTAGTGATGTTAAATATTAAAATATTCAAATTTTGATGTCACACTAAGGCCACATACTCTGCCACCTCAGCTACTATGCTCCACATGGGATACCTCACTTGTCCATGTGTCCTGTAGGTCCTTCCACATTGTTGAATAATAAATTATTCAACTTGTACCTTAATGTGCAACTTGAACGTTTGACAAGAATAATTATTTCACGAACACTAATGTTGTAATGTTGAATATTAAACAAATATTCAAACCTCAATAATTCCACCAACACTAATGTTGTACCTTTAACATCAATGACAAAACACTCAACACCACCAATCAAGGTTGACCATTGGTTTCCAAACCATTGGTCTAGATTCACTAGCGGTTTTGTCACCATCTACATGGATTTTAAAAAGCACGTGTTTATGGCACAGTCAATTGTGATTTAATTTATGCCCTGATTAATTTGTCAAATTTAGTATGTTTAGGCTCATTAAAGTTGTCTCGACTTTCCATTTCTAATTTTTTATATTTATCTCATTCAACATTGTTTTATTTTGATTGGTTGAGTCATCCACTCCAAAGTTAGAGTCCAAATGGTCTTTCTTTAGTTATGAGTAGTTTTCAAATAGCCCACTTCTAATTTTTTCAGCGTTGCATTTTTTATTTCTAAGCGGGATTATGCTTCTTTTTTTCTAGTATGATTTGCTACAAACCACCAATTTTGTATTTAAATATATCTTAACCCACATTTAAGCCATTGCTTTACTGTAGACTAGCCAAAATTTTGAAGATCTTTGACTGCCACTATTACTTCTTGTATTCTTTCCCACATGGACCATATTGAACTCTACACATTAGAGGTAACATAAATCCTAAGGATACAAAAAATCATCACAACATGGAGTAAACCTACCACAATACTACATTGACCAAGTTCGTGATGCATTTTATTTCTTTTGTTTTAGTAAATTAATTGTTAAAGGATCTTTGAAATCTTTTTTTATTTGATTTCTTTATTGTTGTAGAAGTTTTTTTGCATCCACACTAAGTTAGAAATGATATATAAACATTTTCCTTCATCTATTATCTCGAATGCTTTTATCAGAAGAGATCCTCATTGTTGATAATTGATCCCCAACTTACTCTCCCATATATTTCTTTGACCTTGCCCGATCTTTCGATTTTCCACGGCTTCCTCTTTTCTTTTGTCTCCCTCCAGTTTCCAGTGTTAAAGTCTTCCGTGGATTTCCAATGGTTCATGTGTTGTTTTAGTCTTCCACGCATTTTTTAGTTTTTGGAATAACTTTTAGTGTTCCATGGACACTCTAGTGTTATGTGGAATTTTTTTATGCTTCCTCTATTTACAATTCATTGTGGATTTTATTTCCTTCTTAATGTTCTAATTGATGAAGAACCATGTTAACTTTATCCCCAGATTTTATAATCTTGGCTCATCCTCAAGAAAACTAAGATGAAGAACCCTTTCTATTTTTTTCTTAGTTACTCCATTATGTTCTCATGCTTCTATTTTATACTAATGTTTTTTTTCTAAAAATTTTGGGGCTATTATACAAATTCTAAAAATAATGGGAACGCCAAAGCATCAACTTACCAGAACATAGACGTCTGGCGTAAGGAATTTATTCCTTCGCTCGAATCGTCTGACTGGAAGGACAATATGGATTCCAAAGAATATAAATTATTTTGTATATATACTCCTATAGATTAATGTGTGGTCACAAGGAGTTACTTAGTGTATTTTTTGGTGACTCGCCTCTATAAATTCTTCGACGCCAAGAGGTGTTCTTCTACTGATGCAATTTAGAGTTCTAACTTTGTGTTCTCTTGAATGACTTATATGAGCTTTGTAGGGGCTTGAATTTTTTAATCTCTACATAGTTTTGTCTATTTTATGTGGGAGCATCAACTCTAGAGTGTACATAGGATGACAACACCTAATTTTTTATTTTTCAGTTATGGTCATGAGTCTTAGAGGTCAATAGGAGTCTAAATATGTTACTAGCTTTGTTTTTGGCCTTTCCAATTTAAAATTATTCACTTTCCCTCCAAAAATGCAATTTGAGTCTTGAAGGCCATTTTTGGATTGTTGATAGGTATTTTAAGGTATACTTGTAGCTCTATAAATTTGTAAAAAGGATGAAATGGTGGTATAATGGGTTGTATTAGGTCTTTCCATAAGATAGAGGTCATTATTCAATGATAAGGTGTTATGTCTTGAGGTCTCCAACCAAAACACCATTGTATTTAGAATTAATCATGTAATTAAGAAGGTGAAAGGATTCCATTTGGTGGTAATTGAAAAGAAAAGTTATAAAAATCCTTATGTAACTATTTCACTCTCATTCCATCTGGATGAGAATTAATTTTGTAAATTTTTCAAGAGGGGCTATCGAAGTAAAAACTAAGTTTATGTTTTTTTGCATTTTTGAATGTATCATGGAGGCATGTAGTGATTCTTGTTCTCATAGTAGTAAGGGGAAACAATATCAAGTTTGCTAAAGTACTCAGTCTTGATTCTTGCAAAAACTCATCATTTTTAGGGATACATTCAAGATTAAAGGCTTTATATGTTTGTGCCACAGTCATTATATATATAGTTTCTATAAATGAAGCTAAATCCTCATTTGAAAGGATGTATATTTGTTTTGTGATTCCCTCTCCTTGTGTTAACTATCTTAAGGACCACTAACAAGGAGATAGGATTTTGGTTTCTTGACTCCTTTTTTTAAATTTTGTCGTAGGATATTTGTGTTCACAGTCAGGACAACCTTAAACCAAGTTAAGAAAAAGAGATTGTACAAGGTGTAGAATGAGAAAAAATGGTGGAGATTGTGAACTAAATAAAACTATGAATACCCATAATAAGGAAAAAGTATTTGAGAAACTTTGGAAGAGTTATACCTTGTCCCAGATCCCTCATAGTTAACATGCAATAAAAACTGAGGCCACTAAAGGAGGTGAAGGATATTTAATGAGTTATTATGCCTTTAGAATGTTTACCAAGGTGATCATAGTCCTTATGAACTTAGCAGAGGTGAGTGGAGTGCAAAAACAATGAATAAACAACTAAAAGAGTCTTCTTAGTTTATCTCAGTGACTAAACCCTCGCATTAGGGTTTTGGAGAAGAAATATTGTTTTCCTCAAAGAAGAACCAAATAAATTCCTTAAAATTGTGAATTCATCTCTATTACAAGGTCTTTCAAGATCTGGGAAGAGTTTTGGATTGAAATCATTCACCTTTCTCAAGTTATTCTTGACAGACTCCTGACACCGGGAAGATAAAATAGTGAATAATCCAAAACTGGCAATGATTTAGCATTTAGAGGACCAAATAAAGGAAACCAGGTGTGTAATTTGAAACTAATGATCTCACTAGATTCTATGAGCTTATCCTTAAATGAATTGATGGAAAACTAACCTTAAAATCAAGATTATCATGATAGTATGCTTCCTTAGACTGAGAATACAGTTAACCCAGTTGCAAGAGTGGAATTTCAAAGCTTAAAGGAATCTAAAGAATAATGAACCTATAAAACCTTAAAATTATCATCACGAGATAGAGAAGAAGGATATTTTAAGGGAATGGAGGATTGAAGGAACCCCTCTAAACCCGAATCTGTGATAGTAAATCCAAACCATTACGATTAGGTATTATAGAGAAAGATGAAATATGAGATGATATTAAGGTATAGAGAAAGATGAAATATGAGATGATATTAAGGTATAAGGGGTATGAAGATGACAAAGTAGAGCCTAAGTAAGGTGATTGAAGATACCTTGGGAGATCTAAACCATTACAAGTTTACCAATTATGCAAGAAGAACAATAAAGGAAAGAGCTAGCAATGTTGAGTATATTAAATCTTAAGACTGAGTTAGTCATTTGGTGTTAGGGTGACCAAACTGAGACTCCTTAAACATAAATATAATGCCTATGTCACAAGTAGATACACTTGATTCAAGTTTCCCTGATTGGTAGACATTTTCTTGGGGTAAAGATTCAATGTGAGACAAAAGGCATAGGGATCCTAAAATAGAGCAAAGCATGAAGAATTGATGAAAGAAATTATCAACTAGGAGAATGGAAGGGTGAAGGAGGAGAATTTTTAAATGGTTAGTGCAAAGTGAAAGAATTAAACTTGAGTAAGGTCCATTTTGTGGGGGTAGCCTGGTAGGAGTAGGAATAAAATAAGCTAGTAAGAATCCCCAAGAAGAAAAATTATAACTAAATGAGTTGTCATCAAGCATTGATCACCCTAATAGGTGGAAAGGAATTACAAGTAGAGTTACAACAAGATATATTAGTGAATGAGGTTGTGCATAGCTTAATGAGTGCTTGAGGTGACTAGTAGGCTCTGCACCATGTGGTATCAGAGTGAGGTTGTGAAGACTAGAAGATATTGATGGGTGTATGATTAAGTATTTATAAGTTTTGGAAAACTAAGAATCATCATGAGGAAACCTTAAACTTATCAGTTGAAATATTGTCATGTTGATTGCTAGAGTGCTAGGAAAAGGGCTGAGGATAAGTGAATGTGAATGTAAAGAGTTTTGAGTAAGAAATTATGTATGGAGGTTAAATGAGTGATGGTTAAAGAAAGTAAAGTATAGTGAGTAGGAAATATCACTAAATAACTTTGTTCAAACATAAGGGAAAGAACCAAAATAGGGTCTGGTGGAAAAGGACATTTGACTAAAACGAGAAACAAAGAAAAAAAGAGAAAGGATTGATAAGGAGATGAGTGAAGAGAGAAATGTGAATCTATCTTTTGACCATGGATACATGATTCCACCATAGATGAAGAAGTCAATATAAGAGGCTAGGATAAATCAATTAAAGAGAGAATAAGAGAACAAGATAATATGAGAAAGATAGAATGGATGATAGAAACATGGAAACAATGCAAAGAAAGAGAGATAAAGGCCATTAGGCCTCATGAACCAACCTTCACATATGATGAAAAAGAAGAAGAACCAGAAGTAGAGGTGATTAAATAATTGATAGATTTGACGAGGTCCAAGAAGAGAGAGAAAGGAAAGAGAGAAAGGAAAATGAAAGAAGAAAGAAGGAGGAAAAATGACATATGGTTTTAGCAGGAGATCACAACATTAAAGAAAGAGGTAGAGAAGTTGATAATTCTCATTGAAAGAGAGAGAGAGAGAGGAGAAAATACAAGAGACGGGAATGGCGATGAAGAAGAAATTTAAGTGGCTAGTTAGGTTTCTTATGGAAAGAAGAAAAAGAAGGCAGCTCAAGACAATGATAAGACAATAAGAAATAAGACTAAGACAGATGGAAAAGAGAATGAGGAAGAAAGAAAATGAAGTGACTAAAGAGATGGTGTTAAAAGAGAATAAGAGTTAAGATGAAGAGATAATAAAAGCATTCTTGGCTTCTCTCACGAAGGATGAACATGATGAAAGTAGTTGGTGTGCAGAGATAAGGAAAGAAAATCTCAAGGAGGAGAAAAGTGAAGTGAAGGAAAACAAGAAAGAGCTTTTAGGGGCAGAAAAACCTCAAGTTTTTGAATCTAACAACATGTGTAGGTATGTGATTGTAGGTGAAAAGAGTGAGTTTGATATGGAAGGTGAAAGCAAGCAGACTATAAGGCAAGAATAAGTAGAGACAAGTAAGTAAGAGAATGCATTTGTCTATGAAAGCTTAGATCAATTGCAAGCAGAAATATCAGCATTGGAGCATGTTTTATACAAAGAGGAATCATGTGGGAAAGATATGAAAAGCGATTCTAAGATAGAGAAAGACCAATAACAAGTAAATTTTTAAATTCCATAGTTTGAAGGAAAATTTTATGTTGATGAACTTGATAAATGGATTGACCAACTAGAATCATATTTTTCTATCAATAATTTTTTTGATATTGAAAAGATAATGTGTGCACTTCTTGAAGAATCTCTTTATGTCAAAACAAGGTGGAAATCATATTACTTGCAAGAGGATGATGATGATTATGTAACATTCAATAAAAAACCTCTAGAAATATGGGATGGTTTTATAAAGGCCATCAAAGAATAATATTATCTAGTGAAGACCTATGAGGACTAATTTAAGAAACTACACCAGTTACGTCAAGGTCATTTTCAAAAAATCCAGGAATACACCAATGAGTTTCATACCTATTGTCCCCTCAAAACTTTCCTTCATTTTCCAAGTCTAAGCCTTAAATTTTTGAGTTGTTACCCATTGAAAATGATCTGTAGGAGTATTTTGAAATCTGGCACTTCCCAAGAGATCAATGATTCTTGGAAACACCCCCATCTGATGGGAAATTTATTCCCCTTTCCAAAAAGGTAATGAAGTTTTTCTAACTCCTTGTATTTTGCAAGATATGGCTCGGCGGACCTAAGTTGTAATTTTTTCCCAAGGTGGACTAGCAGGGCTGGGGAGATTTCTTTTCCACTTTGTATTTTCGGAAAAAAATTTTAAATGGCAATGGCAGATCCGTGAGCCTGAGTAAAGCAGAGAAAATAACAAGGTTCGATCCCCGCAACCAATAGGATGCTGCCATGTCGTCATCGGGAGTTCGGGTTGGCGAAGGAGTTTGTGATTTTGAACCTTTTTCCAACAAAGGTTCAAAATGTTCAAAATGGAGCCGTGACCCCGTATCCAATCAAAAGGTGCCACGTATGCATGTTGAAAATTCAAACCGGGTCGATGGAGATAAAAGTGAAAAATTGCCCAAATCCCAAAAAGTTGTAAAACGAAGAGAGCTCACCCACGACCGCTCCAATCACCTTCTGCCACATGGATGGCTCAAATTGAAAGGCACAATAGGTCAATCTAATGGCCCATATTCGAACTAGCAAAGTTTGTAACGGTTTCTAGTTTTCCCCGCCATGGCCATTTTTCTACAAAAGAAGAATCTGAAATAGTGTGAAATGATTAAATTCAATTGTAACTACTTCTTGGATGCTCTAGGAAGTTGTAACAACCCCTTATGGGCTATTTGATGTGCTCTACAAGTCATTTTACAGGTTGGCAATCAAATTTAGAAACTGTAAATGTATTTCATGAACAGAGGAAAAAGACGATAGTGGTCATTCTTCTAAGCTTCTTCTTTTTGTAATTTTTCTTCCATTTCCTTTCATTGTACAAGTTTCTACTTCAGCTACAATAAGAAAAGTATGATTTTATTCCCCTTTGACGGAGGATTCGATTGGTACTTTTTGACCAATGCGTTTTTATTCAGTCTTGTAGCTCTGGTTTGCAAATTTGTATTCTTCTTCCATTTAAATGCATGTTATGAACTTTCTAATCAATGTTTGTAGGCCTCTGATGTTCTACCTCCATCATTGATCTACTTGCGTTCATTCCCACTCCCCTTTCCCACTCTCAGACCACTTTCTGTCCTGGCAAGAAATTGTAGGCTCTACCATAGGGTCAATGGAGTGCCCCTATGGATCTCTAGTTGAAAAACCACCATTAAATCCACTTGATTTTCATGCATAATATGGCAGCTGCACCATTATAAGTAGAGGGACTTAGAGTCCCATAGTGTTGTTTTGGAAACCACACATTTGTCCCCAGGACAAATTTCCAAGCCAACAATACCCTATCAATAAAAGTGGGTGCATAAGACACAAAGAATCATTGAATTATCACATATTTCAAAGGATTCTAATATTACATCTGGGAAGAGATGGAATTCCCAAACATAAAGACTCTCAAGGAAGCCTAACAATATGCAATCAATATTGAAGAAAGGTCCAAATGTAGGGGAAATAAAGACACTTCATACTCCAAGAAAGGGAAATTTGACACCAAACAACAAGGGATGCAGCACCAGAGTGATAGAACAAGAAGTAGACATGGAAATAAAATCTACAAAAAGACACAGGGATGTGGTGTGATAATTACAAGCATAGGTACTATGACACAGAGGACTATCGAGTTATCCACAAAAAATTGTTAACAAAGTTATAGGGTCTTGATGTAGGAGAATCCTCAACATAGAACCAAGGAACACATAAATAATAGGATTTGATTGTGGATGCAGATCTATACACTATTTTTATTACTGCATGAATGGTATCTCCACCAAAGGAGGATGTGGAATGCCTATTCCACTTGTAGATGTGGGTAAATTGTATGGAACTTCACTTTATTATAGATAATGATAGTCAAAATAATCTGATATTTGAATACATAATAAAGAGGCTAAATTTGGTAACAAATCCTCACGCATAACCATACTCTATTGGTTGGGTTAGTGATGTTCATGTGAATTGATAGTATCACCTTCCGTGTTTAATCAAACCATTCAAAGATGTGGTGATATAGAATGTCACACCATTAGATGTTTGTGATGTACTTCTTGGACAACCATATATATGGGATCACCATTGTGTCTATGAGGAAAGGCCTAGGAGTGCCATCATTACTCAAGGCTATAAGCACTACCACATCCCAGAGGTAACTCCTACTAAATCATCTGCCCTAATTAGTGAAAAATAATGTCAGAGGTTGATTGCTCAAACTAGGACCTTTAACTTACTCACGATCTGACCTCAAGAGAATAAAAAAATTATAGCAACCACAAGAAAAATCCCATAAGGCCAAGTTATATAGTGGAAACAAACGGATCAGATTTATTATCATGCTAAATTTCTAGCATGCAAATTTTAAAATTTTTGACATGACAACCAAACCCACGCTTGAAATTCCCATTCCTAGTTAATGTAAACCTTTCCCCCGGCCAGAATTTCAATTATTTCACCCTCATTATGGTCAAGAGGAACATTCTAACATGATTTTAAAGTGTGTTTCATGTGAAAATTATTTTACCTAGCTTGGTTCTTGAAGATATTGAGATTTAAGAAAGAACAGTGCTCTCAGAGGCCTCAAAAGGGCCATTTTGGGTCTTTTTGTCACTGGTGAACATCCCCCAAAAGCTTACAAAGAAAATTAAAATCATTCAAGATTTTTATAGGAGAGAAATTAAGTTTTCCCAAGTATTTTAGGAAGATTCTATGACGAAAATTTGGGTCAAGAACAAATTAAACAAAATTGGGTCTTTTTGGGCAAGGCACTGGGAAATGCATTTTTCAAAGAAGCTAGTGACCTTTTATAAATGGTTGTAGGAGCCTCATAAAGTGTTGGGAGCTCATATCCTAGGAATTGGAAATTTTATAGAGCCTATTTCATGGTGCAATAATCAAGGAAGAATTATGGGAGTATTGAAATGCAAAAACTTGTCCATCAACGTAAAACAAGAGTCCTTCTACAAGGCAAAACTTGCTCAAAATGTTTTAGACACCACATGAAGAGTTAGGATCCCAAAGAAATATTTTACTTCCCAACACGACCCACAAGTTTGTTTTTCTATTTTTAATTGAAAACTTTTCTTTCCACTCGGCTCATCAGCACACCGATCTTGGTAAAATTGAAGGGATCGGTAAAATTTATTGAAGAAATCATTTTCAAGCCTCTTTAATAGTCTCATTGGATCCTTTGGATTGTTTCAATCAAAATTCATATATTGTATGGGAAAAATTCATTAATTTGTTACTTTGGGGTGAAGGAAACATTCTGGGAAGCAAGATAGAGGTGCAAACCATGCTCTTAAGCAACACTTGGCTGCTTGGGCGCACTTTTGGTGTCACTTTTCCCCCTTTGCACACATGTGAACTGAAATTTCACCCCAAAATTTTTCCTGTCTCTTATTGGTTACAATGTTTCAAGTTAAAAACATAAAAAGAGGCAAAAAAGTGCATGGGGTGACTTAAATGGGTGTTTTAACTTGAGGTGGTCCCTATTTTTTCCCCCAAAACACATTTTTGAACCCCATTTACACCTTAGGAGAAGTTATGAGGTAAAATTTCACCCCGAAAAATGTGTCATCTTGCTATTGGTGGGAAACCTTGATGGGTGCATGTCAATACATGAAGGAAATATAAGAAAGGCTTTCACATGGGCATGTGCATGCCATATTTTCTCTCCATCCTCATCCCATGACACACTTTTTCACCCTCCTTGCACCATGGGTGGATTTTTGAGCTGAAATAACACCAAAATACTGCACCAAGGTGCAAGAATTCCTACATCCTCCATTTCTCCATTTTCACTCCTCCACTCCCCATGTGCACTCTCTTGCTTCATCTCCACCATATAAATCACTCACCCTTACTCCCACTTCATAAAAACATATATTAAGATCATAAAACAAGAATTGAAGCCATTAAATTTCTTTGAAGTTGGTGCACCATTTTCAAACACCAAAAAAAACCCTTTTTGTGACCAAGACATCAAAATCTTGTTTTCCTCATAAATTTTGATCTTGTGCTCTATTTTCCTCCAAATATTGACCATCCCTTCCTCTCAAGAACTAATTTAAGATGAATTTAAAATGGATTAAATTGATGGTATGAATTATTTTTTATAATACATGAAATTTCCAGCCATAAACATTGTTTTTTTAGATCTACAGAAATTCGACGAGCCAAATTGCTTGAAAATTGGAGCAAACCACCCCGGTGTAAAACAAAAAAAATTGAGACCACTTTCATTCTAATCCGAAACCTGGAAGACAAATTTATATTTTTAGTACATATCTACCATGTATCCTACCAAAAATAATAAGTCTAGAAACTGTTGGTTTTTGGTACCTCAGTTCAGTCTTCCAATATCAAAACACTCAAAAATGACAATTTGGTAAAATTTCTCAAATTAGATCTCCATATATGAATTACTAAAAAATATTAAGTGTCTAGAATGATATCAAAATGGTCACACATGTTCTTACCATGCATTTCTCACTAATTATAGTCTTCACGGAGGTCGATTTCTCAGTTTGCAAGCAAATTCCTACACATCCGGATGTGGTGAGCATAAGGTGTCTCAGAGTGAATGTGATAAATTTAGAAACATGATATAAAATGAACCTCATGAAAATTTGATAGAAGTAATTATCTCAAGGTGTTACATTCAAAACAAATTGTCGCATGTTTCAAATCACAAGTCTATTTTGAGCCTGTGTACCATATTGTGACCAAGTTTCCGGAACACCTCTGGTAAACAATGGTTTATTTTTAACCATCCTCATTCTGAAAGCTACTTATCAACATTTGCAAATCTCCACTTGTCACTGTGTAATGATAATATCTTATAATATTTCCTCATATAAGTGATAGGGAAAAATTCATGCTTGTAAAGGGTTGACTATTTATTTGTGGCTTATGTGGACAGTAAGCCCTCTCAATTCCCAATTTTGGTTTCAGAGTACATTTTAGTCCCAGAGGACATTCCACTTCATCTCATATGGGGTGTTTGATCATAATTTGAATGACATTTCATTCAATATCTCTCTCTCTTTACTCTCCCTCAAGTTCATAATGTTTTGGGCCTAGCATTTCATTAGTCACTGTGTATCCTGGGTGAAAAGATCATTGTGGTTGCATTGTGCGGGAAATTGTTTTAAGTTCTCATCAAACGTAATAGGGTTGGAAAGGCATAGAAGTTTTTCATGGATTGGAAGGATTGTTTCAAGGGGAAGAGGGCATTCTTCATTGATCTCAATGTTCCATCATCAAGTGTTTATAACTTCTCTTAGTGTACCTGACAAAGCTATATAAGTTCTTCATCTAGAGTCCATCACTTGAACATCACGGTAGAGGTCATCAGGATCAGGATTGGATCTTCTTCATGATCAGAACTTATTCATTATTATTTATTTGAGCTTGGATATTCTCCTCTCTCTCTTCTTTTCTCTTTATCTTTAGAATTATATTTCTTCATTGAGGACCAAAATTTAAGTTGAAAAGTCACATAGGAATATGAAGAGCCACTAGATTTGGTTATATATTGTAATGTCCTCTCCATTCCTAGGGGTTAGAATTTCTTGTTTGATAACTCTCAATATCTTACTACAAACAAGAAACTACAATTCTTATATTTCCTTGTCTTATATTTTCCACTCCATCTCAACCACTACTCTAATAGAGCTTTGTAATTCAGCACAACCATGGAAATAATGAATCTTTTGATGAACATAATAGAGTTAAACTTTTTGTTGATTGTGTTGTTTGTCTTTCTTTCCATATTGGTTTCTTTTTTTTGTTAACTATGAAGTATTATAGTTTTATGTCAATAAACTCAACTTTTTATTTATTGAATGAAACCCCCTTCTCACTTTCTCTCCTCTCTCCATACACACACTTTTCCTCCACCTCCTTTTTGCACACAGGTTTAGTGGAGTGTGCTTGTGTGATCCCCTGTCAAAAGGCAACCCACGATGGTTAGAGTAGTGTACATATTTACTTATTTTCAATAAATGGAGATGCCCCATTCCTAAGTAGAGGGACCTAGTCTTGGAACATTGGTGAAAGCCCTTAATTTTCCCTTATGACAAATTATTTCGACAACAAGATGATATATGAATATATTGACATATGTGTACTAATAAAAAGTGTGCCTAAACATTTCCATGTAAAATATATAATTGAATTGGTCCATGGAACACCACTCCCTAATGGGCCCCTGTAAAGGTGCTAAGTACTTGAGAATGAAGAGATCAATTGAAAAATTTAAGAGATGATTCAGAAGGAGCACATTCGTCCAAGTGTATCAACTTATGGAATCCTGATTGTTGTTTCCCAAAAGTATTATGGGACATGAAAAATTTCTATTGATTATCAAGCTTTGAAAAAAATCACAGTAAATAACCAATACCCATTTCTACAAATTGATGACCTCCTAGACTAGCTCTAGGGAGCTGAGTCCTTCATGAAGATCAATTTGAATTTATGGTACCACTAACTTCACATCAATCTCGCAGATGTTTGGAAAACTACTTTAAAATTGAATGAGGAAGCGTTCAAATGGTTGGTCATGCATTTTGGGCTCACAAATGCACTTGCAACATTTATGAGGATGATGAACAAAATCATGCGACTATTCATTGATTCATTTGTGGTCTTGTACTTGGGATGAATTTTTTTCCTTTAGTAATACATGGGAGGAACATGTTCAACATGTCCAATAGATTCTTCAAACTGTACATCAACACAAGCTCTATGCCAACATAGATAAGTGTTCTTTTGACACATAGAGTATCTAATACTTGGGATACATCATTAAAAGAATGATGTGAATGTGGACCAATAAAAGATCTAGGTCACTCAATTCTAGTTAGCATTAAAGAACCTCACCGAAATTTGAAGTTTCTTGGGAGTAGCCAATTTATGTCATATTTGTTTTACTTGGTTTTTCTCACATTGCATGAATTTTGAATCAGGTGACATGTGTAGGAGTGAAATTAAATTTCATATAGACATACGCACAATAAAAGGAATTTATGTGAATGAAAGAGAGGGTATGTTCTACACCAGTTTTGGTCTTGCCAGAGCTGTAACAATCATTTGAGATAGAAAATAATGCTTCAGAATATGCACTTGGAATAGTAATCACCCAACATGAGCATCAAGTGGCATACCATAGTGAGGCCTTCTTTAACATAGTGTATAGGTACCCAATATATGATAACGAGTTATACGCTAGAATATGACACTTTTATGTGCATTAGGGCTCAATTGGCCATGTCCATTCCATCCAATCCTTAGCACATGTCAAAGAAAAAAATTAATGTGTATCAGGGACATATGGTGTAATGGGCCTAATCAAGCCCTAATACATGTCAAACTATCACATTATGGTGTATTATAACTCATTATGCATTGATCATGCCAAAGGAGCCCTAATACACTGATTCATCAGTTAAACGTGTGCTAGGAATTAATTAGTAAAAATGGAACCAATCAAGCGTTACTTCACATCACCATATTGAATTGGGATTATTAGGGGTTTATTGGTGTGAACAAGGCCAATTGAGCCCTAATGCACCCTAATGTGATAATTTTACATGTATTAGGGGTCGATTGGCCTCGTTCATGCCTCTATCCCTAATACATGTCAAAGTGACACTTTCATGTGTATTAGGGATCCATTGGCACAAATGAGGCTAATGGAACCCTAATAAATGGAAAATTGTCGCATTATGATGTATTATAGCTTATTTTCTCTCATTCACACCAATGGAGCACTAACACACTTGATGCGACATTTAAATGTGTGTTAGGGATCAATTAGCACAAAGAAGCCCAATTGAGCCTTAATACACATCAAAGTGTTGCATTGGGTGTATTAGGGATTCATTGGAATGAATGATACAAACCATATACTAATACACCTTGATTTAATAAAATTTCAATCTATGTAAGGACACTTCTTATCAGATACATATAACGTTAAATACACAAGATCTAGCTAAAGAAGTACAAGAAATCGTGAAATATAAGAGATAAAGATGATCTAGTGTGTGTGTAATTGGAATAGTTTCCCTTGAGGTAGGATGCCCTAGTTCTAGTAGCATGAAGAATAGTGGGATACAACTACTTTGTCCCAATGAAAAATGTGTGGTATGGAATTCAGAAGAGAAACAGCAAACTATGAGTGTGTTGAAAGGTTCCTTAGGAAGCGGGTGAAGCTGTTAGAGGCCTCAACTTTTAGGCTCGTAGGAGCTCCCGCCCCCCCCAGACTCAGAACTTGCCCACCATCCCTCCCCACGACACCCCACCCACCCACCCATTAGCAGCGCTACCCGAAAAACAAGTTCTTACTTCGCCACTTTTTGGTGATTGGTTGTAAGCTAGGTGCTATCCTTAAGTTTTCATCCGGGTGGTTATCCCGCCCGTCATTGCCGTCCGGCTCCTGATCCAAGCGGAGAATGCATCCACCCTAATTAGGGGGACCAGAACGGCGTGTTTTAAAAAGTGACTTGCTGCCAGCCTCCAGGTCTGAAAGAAGCATCATGCTCGCGTGTTCACGCCTACGTCGAGTGACACACTCTTCTACCAAGCTGTCGCACTCCCGTTTACACGTCCCCCAAGATACTTCCGATATGTAGTTGCATCCGACGAACTCCTCAGACACTACTTCTAGACACTACGATAACGCACCAAGTGCATTTACAGTCTTTCGCACATATCTCCTCCGGGAATTAGGATAACATGACTCGCCTCCCTCGCCAACGTAGACTATTTCTTAGCCAGTTCCATCTTTTAGAGTCACATAGTTAGCTCTTCCTTTGTAGTTTAGCCTTAAGAGAACGCTCTTTCTCCTACCCGCAGAGCAGTCGAATAAGATCTACTTTTATCATTTAAAGCGAGAAAGCGAAGCATAGTGCAGCCGTGGAAGGACGACAGAGAGAAGAACAGAAGGGAGAGGAGACGACGGAGAAAGAGGCGAGAGAAAGAGAGAGGAGGAGAGAAAGGAGCGAGAGAGAGAGACGCACGCGAGAGCCGAGTAGAGAGAGCGAGGAGAGAGGAGTAAGAGAGAGAGAGCGAGACGAGAAGAGAGAGAGGAGGAGGAGAGCGAAGAGAGGAGATGTGAGAGAGCGCGCGAGAGAAAGCGAAGAGAGATGAAGAGGAGAGAGAGAGAGAGAGCGGGAGATAAGAGAGCGAGGAGAGAGAGAGGAGAGAGCAAGACGAGAGACAGCGAGAGCTAGGAGAGTAGAGAGAGAGGGAGAGCGAGAGAGCAGAGAGCGAGAGGTAGAGGAGAAGAGAGAGAGCGAGCGCGAGAGAGAGAGAGAGAGAGAAGAGAGAGAGAGGACGAGCGAAGAGCGAGAGAGAGCGAGAGATAGAGAGAGAGAAGAGAGCGAGAGAGAGAGAGAGCGAGAAGAGAGAGAGAGGAGAGATATGGAGAGAGAGAGAAGAGAGATAGAGAGAGAGAGAGAGAGAGAGAGAGAGAGAGTTAGAGAGAGATTAGATAGAGACAAGAAGAAGAGAGAGAGAGAGAGGAGAGAGAGAGAGAGAGCAGAGCGAGAGAGAGAGAGAGAAGGAGGTATCTCTCTCTTGGTGTTCGGTGTGTTTGTGTGTTTTTTTTTTCTTTTTTTTTTTTCTGTGTGTGTGTGTGTGTGTGTGTATTTATTATTCCTTCACTTAAGTTTTGTCATTAAAAAATGAAAGGCTGACCCATGGTAGTAAACAAATACATGAAAGATGTAACATCCAAAAAATTAGAAAAGAGGAGGAAATGAGTGCCCAGAGGAGACAGCAGCATTGGGAACTCCTATCCCTAATGGTTGGTTTTGTATAGGGTGCTAGAAAGATAAAATAGTGGAATCAAATCTGAATAGAATGTCATCTAGTGTGCAAAATTGTAAGGTGTGAATCCAAAAAAAGCAAGTAAGAAATATAAAAAGGATAAAAGTGATATCAAAGCAAAATAATTGTTTTTAGTGACTAATTCTCTTGGTTAGGAATCGTACATATAAATGAAATATTTAGAGGTTAGATGTACATAGTAAGTGTGTGATTTAACGACTACATTTTCCCCCACTTTATGTTAGTGTTAATGAGTAATTATCTTGCTTAGAAATCATGCATATAAATTAAATATTTAGAGGCTAGATGTACATAGTAAGTGCATGATTTAGTGACTATATTTTCCCTCACTTTGTGTTGGTGAATAAGGATTTGGTAGCCTAAAGTAGAAAAGAAAAGCATACCTTGGGGAGTTGAAAGAAGATTGTGCTCAGTAGCATGTCGTATGAATATTGTAGTGTTCTAAGTGAAATAGTGTAAAATGTGTACCAAGAAATTATAAGGAAAGGAAAAGACAAGGATCCGAGTGGTTACCTTTGTGTGCTTGGATTGATAATGATGTGTGTGTAGTTACTTTTAATATCATTTTTTGGAGTGTGCTTGAGAATTACTTCATCGATGTTTGTATTTTTTTCCTTCATCGGGATAGAATGGGACCTGCAAAAGAAAACAAGTGTATTCAATGCTCATGGTAAATGTAATTGAACTTTAACTTGAAAAACATGTAAAATTGGAAATGTGTATTGGAAAAAGTTAAACCAAGGGTTTAAAGTACAGAGTTGGTTAGAATACTATGAAGGATTTGGGCGTCATGTCATCAAACTATGGATTTGAGTGTATTGGTGCTAAAATTCAAATTTAGGTGTCTTTTTACCACTAAGGAAAAGTGTATTGGGAGAGCGTAAAGGATTTTCCCTCCAACTGTTAACACTTCCCCATAGATAAGTGCCACTACAAATGATCACAAACCCGATTTGTAACTTGCCTCAGGTGACACATTGTTTGAGGTATATTGTTGTCCTATATATGAACTAGGTGTCACTTCCTTATTTGTTCCTGTTTTGGTTCCTGAGTTAGTGCTTTATGACATGCCACTAACTTTAGTTCTTATTAGTAACTAATTACAATCCAAAAATAACCGTGTAATTGTTGAAATTGGAGAAGAATGTAACCGTGCAACAACTGAAAAAATGCTCTGTAGCTATTTTTCCCCAAGATAGAAGCACCCAGGTGGGACACTAACACCCATAATTCTTATCTTTACTAGGTGGTTTTTCCCAAGCTATTAATTTTGGCCAAGTCTATTTCTAGCCTTGTTCTATGATTGGTTACTGCTTTGATCATGTTGACTGTGATTTTATAACTACTATTTGTAACTATTGGTAGGGTGAAAAGGTTCACCCAATGTTTTCCCCCACTCATTTGGGGCATGTGAGATGAAAAATGGTGAAAAATCCCAAATGAGGAAGAATGAAACTGATATGCATATCTTATATAAGGATTCCTACAGCAGGGATAAGGATTACGCACGGTAATTACCATGGCGCAAGGAAACTAATTGGAAAATGCTAGCATATAAGTTTTAGTGGGATACAATAAATTCACATACAAATAACAACTTGTAAAAGCATATAGGAAAATAGAAAACAAGGACACGCGGATTAGTTAGTTGCATATATGTGACACTACTCAAGATGTCACAATACAATCAAATTCATCAAGGCTTTTGCAAATGATAATGATAGTCAAAATAATCTAGATAATGCTAGTCAAACTAATATGATATCTAAATAAATAGTAAGGAGGATAAATTTGGTAACAACTCCTCACCCGTAACCATAATTTTTTGGTTGGGTTAGTGAAGGAGGATACATTCATGTGAATTGATAGTGTCACCTGCTGTGTTTAATCAAACCTTTAAAAGATGTGGTGGAATAGAATGTCACACCATTGGATGTCTGTGATGTACTTCTTAGACAACCATATATGTGAGATCACCATGTTTTCTATGAGGAAAGGCCTAGGGATTCCATCATTACTCTAGGTTGTAAACACTACAACATCCTTGAGGTAACTCCTACTAAATCAGTGGCCATAATCAGTGAAAATCAATGTCAGAGGTTGATTTCTCAAACTAGGACCTTTATCTTACTCATAATTTGACCTCAAGAGAATCAAAAAAATTTAGAAACCATAAGAACAATCCCATAAGGCCAAGTTATATGGTGGAAACAAATGGATTAGATTTATCGTCATGCTAAATTTTTGGCATGCAAATTTTAAAATTTTGGACATGACAACTAAACCCACACTTTAAATTCCCTTTCCTAGTGAATGTAAACCTTTCCCCTGGCTAGAAAATAAATTGTTTCACCCTCATTATGGTCAAGAGGAACATGCTAACATGATTTTAAAGTGTATTTCATGTGTAAATAAGTTTCCCTAGCTTGGTTCTTGAAGCTATTGAGATTTAAGAAAGAACAGTGGTCTCGGAGGCCTCAAAAAGGCCATTTTGGATCTTTTTGTCACTAGTGAACATCCCCCGAAAGCTTACAAAGAAAATTAAAATCATTCAAGATTTTTATAGGAGAGAAATTAAGTTTTCCCAAGTTGTTTAGGAAGATTCTATGAAGAAAATTTAGGGCAGGAACAAGTTAAACAAAATTGGGTCTTTTTGGGCAAGGCACTGGGAAATGCATTTTTCAAAGAAGTTAGTGACCTTTTATAAATGGTTTTAGGAGCCTCATAAAGTGTTTGGATCTCATATACCAAGAATTTGAAATTTGATAGAGCCTATTTCATGGTGCAATAATCAAGGAAGAATTATGGGAGTATTGAATGCAAAAACTTGTCCATCGGTGTAAAACAAGAGTCCTTCTAGAAGGAGGAACTTTCTCAAAATGTTTTGGACACCCCATGAAGAGTTAGGATTTTAAAAATATATTTTAATTCCCTACATGACCCACAAGTTTTTTTGTCTCTTTTTCATTGAAAACTCTTCTTTCCACTTAGCTCATCGGCACACCGATCTTGGTAAAATTGAAGGTATGGGTAAAATTTATTGAAGAAATAATTTTCAAGCCTCTTTAATAGTCTCATTGGATCCTTTGCCTTGTTTCCATGAAAATTCATATATTGTATGGGGAAAATTCACTAATTTGTTACTCTGGGGTGAAGGAAATATTGTGGGAAGCAAGATAGAGGTACAAACCATGCTCTTAAGCAACACTTGGCTGCTTGGGCGCAATTTTGGTGTCACTTTGCACCTTTTGCACACATGTGAGCTGAAATTTCACCCCAAAAGTGTGACCCTCTCTTATTGGTTCCAATTTTTCAAGTTAAAAAACATAAAAAGAGGCCAAAAAGTGCATGGGGTGACTTAAATGAGTGTTTTAAATTCAGGTGGTCCCCATCCCCCCCGCGCCCCGCCCCCCCCCCCCCCCCCCCCCCCCCCCCCCAAACACATTTTTGAACCCCATTTTCACCTTAAGAGAAGTTATGAGGTAAAATTACACCCCAAAAATGTGCCATCTTCCTATTGGTTGAAATCCTTGACGTGTGCATGTCAAGACATGAAGTAAATATAAGAAAGGCTTTATCATGGGCATGTGCATGCCATCTTTTCTCTCCATCCTCATCCCATGGCGCACTTTTTCACTCTCCTTGCACCATGGGTGTATTTTGGAGGTGAAATAACACCAAAAGAGTGCGCCAAGGTTCAATAATTCCTACATCCTCCATTTTCCCATCCTCCATTTCTCCATTTTCACTCCTCCACTCCCCATGTGTACTCTTTTGCTTCATCTCCACCATATAAATCACTCACCCTTACTCCCACTTCATAAAAAAATTAGATCATAAAACAAGAATGGAATCCATTAAAGGATTTTAATTTCTTTCACCACGTTTAAACACAAAAAAACCCTTTTTGTGACCTAGACATCAAAATCTTGTTTTCCTCATAAATTTTGATCTTGTGCTCCGTTTTCCTCCAAATTTTGACCATCCCTTCCTCTCTAGAACGAATTTGAGATGAATGTAAAATGGATTAAATAGATGGTATGAATTAATTTTTATAACCACATGCAATTTCAAGCTATAAATAATGTTTTTTCAAATCTACAGAAACTCGGCAAGCCAAATTGCTTGAAAATTAGAGCAAAGCACCCCGGTGCAAAATAGAAATTTTTGAGACCACTTTCGTTTTAATCCAAAACTTGGAAGACAAATTTATATTTTTAGTACATATCTACCATGTATCCTACTAAAAACAATAAGTCTGAGAAACTTTTGTTTTTCGGTACCTCAGTTCAGTCCTCCAATATCAAAACACTCAAAAATGGCAAATAAATTGATAGAAGTAATTCTCTCAAAGTTTTCCATTCAAAACAAATTGTCACATGTTTTAAATCACAAGTCTATTTTCAGCTTGTGTACCATACTGTGACCAAGTTTCATGAACACCTCTGGTAAACAATGGTCTATTTTTTACCATCCTCATTTTGAGAGCTACTTCTAAACATTTGCAAATCTCCACTTGTCACTATGTGATGATAATATCTTAGAATATTTCCTCATAGAAGTGATAAGGAAAAATTCATGCTTGTAAAGGGTTGACAATTTATTTGTGGCTTATGTGAACAGTAAGCCCTCTCAGTTCCCAATTTTTGTCTTAGAGTACATTTTAGTCCCGAAGTTTGGTTTTTTTTTGGCCTTGTGCTCTGCCTGGGCCTGTGAAAAAACTGATTGCAGGACCTATTATACCAAGGTTTTGTGAAAAATCTAATTTCACCATTTTATATGTATTTTAATTCCCTTTTTTACAATGTCTCGTTTAGTTCCTAACTCCATTCAGAGCTCCCAGAATCACTTCCCGAAGCTCTGCAACTCTTTTGACCTTGTGCTCTGACTAAGCCTGAGAACCATGTTTTTGATGAAACTGCTCCAAATCCTCCAAACCTTTCCTCAATCTTCCAAAATAAATTTCATGATGTTATTATACCTTCAATTCACCTCCGTGTTGGATTTGGATCCTCCATTCCACTCCAGGGAGTTGTATCGGTCTTGGGAAGGCCAGTGGTAGCCCTTCCCAACACTGCCCAGAGATAGCATTTTTCAAGAACTCTTAAAATCACCTACGGTAATTGACTTGAATTTCCTATTCACCTAGGGGACTATGTTAACATAAAGTAGGAGGTCATTATAAATGACTAGGTAGGCATGGGGTACCTCGGAAGGGTAAAACATGGAAATTTTAGCACAGGAATATCATTGTCATACTCAGAAATTGTCAATTTCCCTGTTGCACATTTGCATGACAACAACTAGCTCTGGCTTGGGGACATGGTATGGATTGAGTGCAGAAAATACATGGCATGAGAACTCCTAGAATCTCAACTTACAATATATTGACCAGTGCCTTATCCATTGGGCCATTTAGAGTCATGTACAATCTCCAAGAGAGAGAGAGGGAGAGAGAAGAGGGAAACACACACACAACAAGGAAAGTAAACACACAACACACACAGAAAGGGAAAGATACGCACCAAAAAAAGGAAATTATATAGGGTGGATATCTATAGAAGCAAGGAAATAATATACACATACCCAATAATGGGTTGAGAAAAGTACATGCCATCTCAGAATAGTGGACTGGAGTCTAACCATTAAAGCATAAAGATTGTTTTGATCAAACCATGCTTTTGTGATGACCTTGCATGGCTTGAGAAGAAGAATATGTACTAAGACTCCATCTTCATGTTCATATTGCATTGAGAATTTTATTGTATCCATTGAGAACTTATTCACCTTCCTGAGACTCTTGCCTCTTGAGGTTTCCACTTGATTCCCTGTGATCGTGAAACTATTAGTGCAGATTCACAGCACCCCCAAAATGACCTATGGATCTACTTTTATAAGGCAATGTCATCTTTTTGTGAATGCACAACATTGAGCTTTCCCAAAGTGTGGGACCTTTGCAAATGGGGAAAGCTCTCCAGAGAAGGCTAGTTCCTCCTCCCAAACTACCTGCCACATGTTATTCCAATGTAGGTAAGCTAATATAATCCTAATCTAACTTCCAAGGAGACATGGAGAGAGAGAAAAAAGGGAAAAAAAAGCCTACACTAAAATGGTGATACACCAGAGAAGGAAAATGTTGAACACCTATCAAAACTACCATGGAACAAGAAGAGGTGAGCAATGGGAAGGATGGACAGATGCATCATAGACCAAAGGATATATTTTACACAATAAATGTTCCAAAACTCCATGAACACAACTCCAAGATTGCAATGAACATTGAACATTCAAACATACACAAGTACCTACAAATGAAGAGAGGTAAGAAGAAAGCAAATAAAAATGAGCAAGGATGGACAAAATGCATCACAAAACATGTTTTTATTGCTCTAAAAGTTTGCACAGAGCATCATTTAAAATAGTTAAAGGAAAATATGCCATTACAGAGCAGGGGAGGAGATTCAAACTCCATTTTCAACCCTAGGGAAGAAAATAAGGGAGAGTAGAGAAGAATGATGAACAACCTTTACAATATGAGCCAAATCTGGCTTTTAACATGAAGCAGAATGAAGGAAAGTGAAAAAATGAGGAAAATTTTGATTTGTAACTCCAACCACAAAAAAATCCTTCTAATGGGCCTGTAAAATGATGGGTTTCCATAAACAAACCCATACTTTGAAGTAAATTTCTCTGCAGATCCAAAAATGACCCATACTTCATTTAATTTGGTGGTTAGGAACCATTTTTGCATTTTTTACATGCTAGGGACATTTCTCCCTTTTACTCCAGAAAATCTTCATAAAAATGAAAAAATCAGCCCTCCATCGTGTAGATAATTTCAATCACCTTTCCAACACCACCAAGAATGTAGAAATCTGAGCTCTGGATCAAAAGTTATGCCCCTCTGAAGATTTAGGGCAAAACAGGGCAAAAATGTTGGTGGGCCGAAATCTTGAAATTTTCCCACTTTTTTGCTTTTGGGAAAATTTCTCCAAAAATCTCCACCTTCTGCCGCTCCAATGCCACGTGGTAGCTTATTATTGGTCAGCGGGCCTTCGGGCCAAAATTTTGTCTTTGTTCACCCTGCCAAACATTTTGGCAATTTTTCTACGTTTCCTCTATCTCTCGCCATTTCGACATTGATGTGGCAGCTTCCAATTGGTCCACGGACCTCCCTTTGGAAATTTTCCCTCTTAAACTCCACCGAGCCATAACTTGAAAAATACAAGGAGTTAGGAGGAAAACTTTACCTTTCTGGAAAGTTGAGAAAAAATCCTATCCAATGAACCCATTTCTTGAAATTTTTGAGTTCCTGAAAGATAAAAGAATTCTTACTGAGACACAAGGAAGGAAGGAATGGAAGGGAGTTATCCAAAAATGAGCAAGGGGCTAATTTTGGTAACAATTTGGTGACTTAGAGGGGTCATCTGCCTGCTAGATGAATTATCAGTAGCCTTTGAAGCTTCCATTGGGCATGGAGTCATGAATTGTAGCCTACAAACTGATCTAAACTTTGAAAACTTCCCTCTGAGCCACTTGGAGCCCACTGAACTTAGAGTTGTTCTCACCAAAACCAATGCAATGGACTATGCAAGAGCAAAACCAGCAGCACCAAAAACTATGTACAAAATTGGAAATCATACATGATCCAAATGGAACATGCAGATTGTGCACAAGCACTCCTTCTGCTGAAAGCAAACCTACCTACTCTACTCTAACTGGAAGCAAAGGAAAGCTAAACAAACCCTGCAACTGGTTGTGCAAAATAGCTTCCTTTCTTCAAAATTTACAGCCATGCAAATGATTTGGAGCTGAGTATGGCTGCTTGGATGAGTGGAAAATCAACTAGAAGCTAGTCTTCTAACCATATCATCAAGGTATCAACTGAAAACAAATCAAAAACCTCTTTGAGTTGCCTTGCATTTGGATTGTAGAGGTATTGCAACTGATCCTTGGAGCTTTGTAGCTCATCCTCATGCTTAGAAGCAAGCATGATTGGTTGTGGCTTCCCCCTTGGCTCTAATGAAGCCAAATACCTTATTGGGAAAGGTATGGTCCTTTGAGTGTGCCCATAACTCTGATTTTCAACTCCAAAAGTGGAGTTTTCTTGTGGACCTTCTTGGGTGGATGGAGTGGAAAAAATGGTGAAATTCTTCTGCTGTTTTCCTTCATTCATGCCAGCATGGAATTCTTCTATAATATGCAGCTCCTCAATACTGATTGCAACATCCAATGAAGTTGGTTTTGCACTATTGTTACCTTCTACAATACATTGTTGGCTTTGGAGCTCCTCCATTGTGGATCTTTTGGAAGATCAAATTCTTCCAACTTTGATTCAAGAGGCATGTTGCAAACTACAGGCTGTTGTCCTTGAATTCTCTTGTCCATGGCAGCAAGTTATTGTTGTTGGAGAACGAATGGTGAAGAAGGAAACATTGTAATTTCAACTGGCTCTTCATCCAAACATTCTTCTAAGTCTGATGGCAAATCAATCTCTTGAATGTCTTTCTGCAACAAAGTCTCTCCCTCTTGTATGGTGGCCTCCAAATCTGCATTTTCTTCACCATGTATAGCTTCATTTTCAAATATGAAAATTGTCAATTCAAACTCATCCCAAACATCAGATTTTTGGAGAGATGAAGTGGGAGAGAAACATGGAATTTCTTGTGCCTTTTGCTCACAATTTGGACCTATTTTGTTCATCTCCACAATGGCTTCATCAATCAAATCGGCCCCTTCAAATGAAAGAAAAAAAGTATAATAATGCTCCCTTCTTCTACTATTGTAAAAACTGACTTCACCTCATCCATTTTCTCCTCTTCAATGGGATTTGGAGCTGATTTACTTTCCTCTTCTATGGATGATTGTGCAACTTCTATTGGATCAACATCTTCTTATGCTGCAACAAACTCAACCTTGACCACCATTTGTTCAACCTTGGCCTTTTCTGAAGGCTTAACCATCAAGAGGATCTTCATTATCCCAAATTTGGCAGCCCAACTCCTCAAGTCGTCTGTCATTTCTTTTCTATTGGGATCCTCTTCTCGCTATCCTTTATACTGATTTTTGCAATTTCTTCTTCTCCACATGGAATTGGGAATGCAAAAGGAGAGGTGGGTT
Source organism: Taxus chinensis (assembly GCA_019776745.2). Classification (NCBI taxonomy): domain Eukaryota; kingdom Viridiplantae; phylum Streptophyta; class Pinopsida; order Cupressales; family Taxaceae; genus Taxus; species Taxus chinensis. The sequence goes on from CM034152.1 coordinate 155,628,681, forward strand.
GTAACTCAACTGATTTTACATTTTTTTGTGGTGGTGGAGGAGGTGAAACCTCTTGTTTCTTTGGAGTGGAAGGTATTTCTTTTTTCTCTTGTGGAGGGGATTCGGATTTGGAAGGAAAAAGGAAAGAAGAATCGAGATGGGGTGGAAGACTGAGAGATGGAGAAATGGGATCAACATTTGGGACAGTAGATGGGGAGTTTAAAACTTGACACTGCTAAAATGTTATAGATTGAGAAGGAGGAAAAGAAAGAGTATGAGATGGTGTGCTTACCCATTGACAAGGTTGTTGAATACTCCTCTCATATACCTCTATTCCTTCAATCCACTTTGTAAGCAATGACAATGTTGCAATCACGAAGTCCAGCTTCTCTTGAGGGCTGTAATGCCTTGGAAAAGGTCCCACCCATGGACAAGGTGCTCTATAACCAATTCTAAATTCCTTCATTTGTGCTTGAGCCCTTGATTGCACCATGTTTGCCCCCATATTTTGGATTTTCTCCAAAAAACTAGCATCTTTCATTTGAGTTTCTTCATTGTATGCATACTCCTGCTCTTGGAAAGCTCCATCACCAAACTAATTTTGGCATTGCTGCTCATATGGGTATGCATGCTGATCTTGAATTCGCTCAAAATGTTGATTTGAAGGAGTTGTAAAGCATGTTGGAGGTGGAATGTACTGGTGTTGTTGTAAATGTGAATTCCATGATGGAAATGAATTCATGATTGCATAATTTCATGGAATGGAAAAGAATGAAAGAGATGTAAAGAAGAATGGATGAAAAATGGATGGAAAACAGGTCTATAACTCAGAAAATGTGCTATTTACCGGATGGAGTTGCCAGATGTGCTTTGAATATGCCTCCAAAAGGCTGAAATCTTCACAGGAACACACCAACTTGCAAAATATGAAGTGGAATACCTCTAAGCTCCCACCGATTGTGCCAAAATTGTTAGTGTAAATTCACAGCACCCCCAAAATGACCTATGGATCTACTTTTCTAAGGAAATGTCATCTTGGTGTGAATGCACAACATTGAGTTTTCCCAAATTGTGGGACCTTTGCAAATGGGAAAATCTCTCCAGAGAAGGCTGGTTCCTCCTAAACTACTTTCCACAAGCTATATCAATGCAGGAAAGCTAATCTAATCCTAAACTAGCTTCCAAGGAGATAGGGAGAGAGAGAAAAAAGGAAAAAAATAGAATCCTACACTAAAATGGTTATACACCAAAAAAGGAGAATGTTGAACATCTATCAAAACTGCCATGGAACAAGAAGAGGTGAGCAATGGGAAGGATGGATAGATGCATCATAGGCCCAAGGATAGATTTCACATAGCAAATGTTCTAAAACTCCATGAACACAACTCCAAGCTTGCAATGAACATTCAAACATGCAAAAATGCCTGCAAATGAAGAGAGGCAAGAGGAAACAAAAGAAAAATGAGCAAGGATGGACAAAATGCATCACGAAACACGTTTTTATTGCTCAGAAGTTTGCACAAAGCATCATTTAAAGCTGGTATTTGGAAAAAATGCCATTACAAAGCAGAGGTGAGGAGATTCAAACTCCATTTTAAAACCTGGGGAAGAAAAAGAAGGGAGAGTAGAGAAGAATGATGAACAACCTTTACAATATGAGCCAAATCTGGCTTTTAACATGAAGCAGAATGAAGGAAAGTGAAAAAACACGGGCAAAATTGATTTGTAACTCCAACCACCAAAAAATCCTTCTAATGGTCCTGTAAAAATGATAGGTTTCCATAAACAAACCCATACTTCCAAGTAAATTTGGACCATACTGCAGGATCCAAAAATGACCCATACTGCATTTAATTTGGTGGTTGGGATGTCATTTTTGTAATTTTTTACATGCCAGGGACATTTCTCCCTTTTACTCCCAGTAAATCTTCATCAAAATGCAAAAATGAACCCTCCATCGGGTAGATAATTTCAATACCTTTCCAATGCCACCAAGAATGTGCAAATCTAAGCTTTGAATCAAAAGTTATGCCCCTCTGAAAATTTAGGGAAAAACAGGGAAAAAATCAGGTTGGTGGGCCAAAAACTCAAAATTTTCCCACTTTTTTGCTTTTGGGAAAATTTCCCCAAAAATCTCCACCCCCCACCACTCTGATGCCACGTGGTACGTCCTGATTGGTTGCGGGATTTCCCTGCTTCATTTTCCACCTTTTCGGCCTTTGGAAATTTTTCCAAAAAATCTCCGCCGGCCCGAAGCTCCGAGGACACGTGTCACCTCCTGATTCACTGGCGGGCCTCTGCTTCCAAATTTTTCCATCACTTTTGGCCACTTCCCCAAACTAGACACGTGGCGCCTTCCTATTAGATGCGGGCCTGAACCTTAATATTTTCCTTTGCGTGCCCCGCTCAAGTTTTTCACCAGCCACATGGACATGTGGCGTGTTTTGATTGGCTCAGGCCATGGGGGCGGGCTTTTATTTCAATATTTTCCCTCTTTTGGCAAAAGGGAAAAAATCCTTCCGCACCTCCGCTCTCCACCAATTCGAGGACACGTGGCAGCTTATTATTGGTCAGCGGGCCTTCGGGCCAAAAAATCTCCGCCGGCCCGAAGCTCCGAGGACACGTGTCACCTCCTGATTCACTGGCGGGCCTCTGCTTCCAAATTTTTCCATCGCTTTTGGCCACTGCCCCAAACTGGACACATGGCACCTTCCTATTGGATGCGGGCTTGAACCTTAAGATTTTACTTTGCGCACCCTGCTCAAGTTTTTTGCCAGCCACATGGACACATGGCGTGTTTTGATTGGCTCAGGCCATGGGGGTGGGCTTTTATTTCAATATTTTCCCTCTTTTGGCAAAAGGGAAAAAATCCTTCCACGCCTCCGCTCTCTGCCGGTCCGAGGACACGTGGCAGCTTATTATTGGTCAGCGGGCCTTCGGGCCAAAATTTTACTTTGTTCACCCCGCCAAACACTTTGGCAAATTTTCTAACTCTCCTCCACTCCTCGCCATTCCGACGCTGACGTGGCACATTCCTATTGGTCCACAGACCTTCCTTGGGAAATTTTCCCTCCAAAACTCCGTCGAGCCATAACTTGCAAAATACATGGAGTTAGGAGGAATCCTATCTGATGGAGCCATTTCCAGAAACATTTGAGTCCCTGAAGCATGCCAAAAATTCATTAAGTGTTCTTCAAAGGAGAAGGAGGAGGAGTTAGCCAAAAATAAGCATGGGGCTTATTTTGGATAGTAGAAACATCATCCCTTCATGTTTTCAAGAGTGGAAAAATTGCTTCTATCATGAAAAAATTCATCTTCTTTAAATTGTGACTTCAAATTGTCTCTTATATCAGCAAAACACTTGGAGGGAGTGAGAACAAATTAGTTTTCTTCAAATTGGTTTTGGAGGATGTTGAGTGCAGTCTGATTTTGGATCATTTGGTAAGAATCATGCATACTCCCATTTTGTTTTCTAGAGAAATTTTCACCAATATGCATTTGTTCGAAGTCCATCTTGATATCATTATCAAAATTATAAATTTTGGTTTGACCATATAAACATTCTTTACCTTTCATTGGATTTTTCCATGTGAACTCTTGTTTTGCATTAATGGACCATTCCGCAATGGTGGGAATAAGTTGGTTTTGAAAGAACTCCCAATGTTCTCATAGCTTTTTATTTTTTCCTCGACGACTCCCCTCTATGTGAGTCATCTCAACATTCTCCCTGCTATCTTCCTCCATGGTGAAGATTTTGTCTTTAAAACTGGAGATGTCTAAAGGATATCCAAGAACCTTTCTTATTTTACTCTCATAAACTTCTTCACACAATGTGGAAGAAAAAGACATGTTTTCATGTTCATTCTCGTCAACCAAAGTATTAGGGAAGTCATCAAGCTTATCCAACTGCCCCATCTCAACATTAAAAATTGGTGTACCAAAATGGGAAGCGTGAATTAATTCATACCTGTTTTACATGTCCATAGCCTGGGTCAAGATTTCAATATTGAGTTGAGGATATTTGGTGTCTTCTAAAACCTTCAAGAGATCTTGCACAGATAACTCTTCTGATATTTACATAAGCTCATTTTTATCCTCATTGGAATAATTTGTATGTTGTGCCTCCATGAAATGGTTAAAAATATGATCCATCTGTGGCCATGATTCATTTGAAAAATCCTCATTCACCTCTTCCATTGCTCTGTGTCACCCAAGATTCACTTTCTTACAAGCACAGGACACACTTGATTTGTGATGCATTCTAACAAGGAGAAGAGGTCCATGCTTTGTGGGGATGGTAATCTTTTGATCTCAAAATACATATTAGGCCTATTGATAGGACCATGTCAAAGCAGCAATGTGGGAAGAACTTTCAACATTATCCCAATCATCCATTATCGAATCCTATTTATCATATGGATAATGAAAGACTTCATACTCACCGTGATGATCATTTTGCTCCTTGGGTGAGAAGATGTTGTGTTCAAAATTTTCATTCTCCTTGGCTTCAAAAAGTAAGTGAGATTCTTCCATCAGATCATCCATGATTAAATCAGGAAGATAATCTTGTTCTTCGATTGTCTTCATTTCTTCATGAATCATATCTACATCACTTGAAGGATCAAAATAGGAGGAAAAACCCTCCATGACCATCTTGAATTCATCATTTTTAGTCCATGATGTAGGGTGGATCTCTTTCACTTCTTTACACATGTCCATTTCATCACTAATTGAAAAATCAAAGTTTGAAGGGGGATTATTCATGCTTACATCAAATTGGACATTTTCTTCATCATTGGTGGAGTATTCGAAAAACATTAAATCATCCATTAGGTAACAAGAATCCTCTTTTGAATATATCACTTCTTGAAGGGACTGTTCCTCGAGCCAAAAATATTTGATGAATGGAGGTTCCACCTCCATGTCTCTCTCATCATCTTCTTCCCTGATGTTGCTTCGGTACTCATTGGAAGGTTCAAGGATAGGATCTTATTCAAGAGATTCCAATAATATCTCGGGTACATAAACCTCGTAGTGTAGAAAATCATCTAGATCTTCTTGAGTTTCTTCATTATGGGAAACATGAATTGATTCGAGATATTCATACCTTCTTTGTAAAGATAGAGCGTACCTCCAAATCTCTTGATAGGCTTCATGATCATAATTTCCTTCTATTATGCTTTGAAGCCTTTCCACATATTCTCTTTTCAAGATTTTCATTTCCTCATCACCATATGCAATGAAGTCGTCAAGAGAGAGGCAAAAAAAGGACAGTGTTATCAACTTTATAGTGATTTATGTGAGGTTACAAAAGTCTTCTTCAATGGATCCTGCACCGTCCTATCTTTTTTCATCTTCTTGAATGCTGATTTGATCTTCATCGGAAGGCTCGAGGATAGGATTTTCTTTAGTGGTGTTCAATAATCTTTTGGGGATGAAAACTCTATGGTACAAATGATTTTCAAGATCTTCCTTCGTAGGAAAAATCTCCTCTTCTTCTTTGTCACTATGGGCTACTTCATTTTTCTCGTACATCTCTTACAAGAATTTGGCATACTCTTGAGCTTCACACCTTATCTTAGGTCTCCTTTGAATTCTTTCCAGCAGCTCCCTACTTTCTTCTTCATCGGTGGCAGGTTTTTTTTCTTTCATTTGCAAACGTTAGTCTGAAACCATGGTTGATCAATGATCTTATTGTATCGGTCATGGTCTTCTTCTTCTTCTTTGTCATTGCCATTCATTGGTACTTTCACTCCAATCTGGAAATTTCTTCATGGTGCGGGAAATGAACATGGTAGGGATTTGTTCCTTGACAGAGTTGCCTTCAAAAATTATTTTCTATTGAAATATGTTTTTTTGTCTTTTTTTTGTTTTTTTTATATTTTATCTTTTATTTGGGTTTTCAGACCTTGCAGTCATATTTTGGGTATAGATATTGCCAACTCTGCCCCACGATGGGTGCCAAAAATTGTTGGCAAGAATATTTTTCAGGTGGACAAACTTTTGGATTTCTTTCCAATGCTCTGGGAATCTAAGTCCCTCTACTTAACTGGTGCAACTTTTGTATATGCATGCGCGAATAAAGGTGGATTTTCCAAACTGGGGCACTCCGCTGACCCTATGACAAAGCTAGCAATTTATTTCTAGAGAGGACTTTGTCAAGAGAGAGGGAAAGGGAGTGAGAAAAAGAGAAATGGGGATTAATGTCGTGGGTAAAAAAATCAGAGTCTCATAACCATTAACCAAAAAGTTCACACATGTATTAACGTTAAGAAGAAACAACCCTACAAATGGCAACGAGATGAGTTAAGATTGAGAACTCAAAGTTTCTAAAATATCCCCATCAAAAAAGGCATGAAACTCCTTCTTGTATTGATGCTTGAACAAAAATTGTACATAGCTTGGAAATGGAAGAAATTTGAGAGTGGGGGAAAGTGGAAGAAAATGGCTATCTCATTTTTAATCTCTAAGTACAATGCATTCTTGAGTCTAAAAAATCAATCACCAACCCTTTGAAATGGGAATGTCTTTATAATTTATAGGAAGAGAAATGACTCTTCACATACTCCCCAATGACTCTTCATATGTCTCGACATGACTTGAGACTCTTTGCCTTCCTAGGAAAACATTAAGTCCCTTTTTATAACATAAAGGTGACTTATTACATTAGAAACATTAAGACATACGAAAAAGTGTAACCCCAACGTAAAATTAGAACATTGAGAAGAGAGAGAAAAATTTGGGGGGAGAGAAGAGAGAGAGAGAGAGAAGAAGTAGGAAGAACGATGTTGATGACAAAATATTTTTCCTCTGATAAATCTCATTGATCCTTCTAGATGACTCGATGAAATGATCCAATGTGATGAACTTTGAATCTCTAAATCCTTTGTACCTTGAGAAACTCCTTTGGATGGTTCTAGGACACCTTAGGTTGAGTGTTTAAGAATGATATTGAATGACTTTGTTGATGACCATGAACACAACTCATAAAGATTCATTTAGAAGAGATAGGAACTCAAACCTAACCCTACCAAGTTGAATGGAATGTTCTGCTGATGACCACAACTTCCACCCTACACATGATATACTTGTGACTAGAATCATGAAGCCAATTTCGAAAAACACTGTCGAGTTCCCTAGGATGGACCTAAAATTCCTTGAAAGAAATTCCCAAAAATTATCTTGAATGATGATGTTCCCCATAATGATTATCCTTCTATGTCCCATTGTGCCAAAGCTACCCTTTGAGTGTAACCTACTATTAATAGTAAGTGCCCAAATGGAAGACTTACTATTTTTGGTGAGAGGTTATATTTTCCTCTTCTTGACCATCTTAATGTGATGAACTTCTTCATTCACTCATGTACACACTACCTTCGCCTCGGCTAATTCTTGGGGTGACTTACTATTTTTAGCAAGCACCCATATAAGGAACTTACTATTTTTAGTAAGTGGTCATTTTCATTGTTTTCTACTTTGAACACTCATTCTGACTTCCTGGTGACCTTCAATACACATTATCTTTTCAGTAGTCACTTTTGATGAAGACTTACCAAAGATAACAAGCCTATGTAGGAAAGCTTACTATTTTTGGAAAATGGCTTTCTGGTGCTTGGTTTATGATGGAACATATTTTTTAAGACTCGGCTTGTCGTCATAGTCACATCCTCCAAATTTCACTTGATTTCGCCCACTAGAATGCTTGGAAATAAAATTTAAAAATTTTGCTTGGTAGTGCCTTTGGGCACGGAGCTGCCATGGCGGCCATTAATGGAGCTTGAAATTTTCAGGTCTGGTTTTTCCCTCTGATCATGATGAAATTAACTCTGTTGTGATAGTTTTTTCATTTGGAGTCCGTATGCAACTTTTTAGCTTATTTCCATCACCGGATTGATGGGAAATCTGACAAATGTGATTTAGGGCACGAGATGAAGTTTTTATTAGAACATATGTTTCAGGACACCATTCGACCTCCTGTTTATTGCATCTTGATTATCTTGATAAATGAGGAGTTCTGCAAAATATGAAATCTCAATCTGAATTGTATTTTTAAAGTTATGATGATTTTTTGATTGGAAGACGTCGTGGTCATCTAGCAAAAAAATCTTCATTTTCTCTTCGTTATTCGTTTCTTCAACTCTTTTGATCAATCCCTCCTCTGAAACTTGTATATTTTCATGGAGTGAGGGATTTTTTGGCCATGATGGAGCTGGTTTGGATCAGCAATGGTGGACTGGGTGTCTAGACAAGCATGATCAAATTTATGGCAAGGTGTGAAGCTGTGAAGGAGAAATGGGGGGAAAATGGCTAAGTGCAAGATTTAAATCATTCAAAAAAATGCACAGCATGGGTGGGGCACATTTTTGTGTCCTTGATGTCCCTTAAGCATTGAGGGATGAAAGGGACATTAATTTTCATGTTGCACCTCATCGCGACACTTGGGGGAAATCCAACGGCCAAGCATTTGGCTCCACTAGTTCCTAGGGGCTGTAAATTTACATTGGAGAGGGTCACATGGATGACCAGAGGGGTTCAAGGGGTTGGGTGCATTTTCATGTCCCTTTGGAAAAGGGTACAAAGGGGACATCAATTTTCACATCGTGCCTCCATGTGACACTTGGCAATCATCCGTGCAGTGAGAGGTAAGGCTCTAACAAGCTCCTGAGGCTTAACTTGCGATGTGGGAGGTCATATTAGGGTCCAGGAGGCTAAAAAAGGGCTAGAAGAAATTTTATGTCCCTAATTTTCCTTAGCTAAAGGGACGAAAGGGAGATAAAAATTCACCAGACTCTTAGAGCTGACATGTGTCCTCTTGAAAATTTGGCTAAGTTTCGAACCTTGAGAGTGAACTTGGGGGTCTAATATCTTGATTCCTCCATTTAAACCCTGAAAAGAGGATTCTTGATTTGATCCCTTACCTATGCATGAAAAAAATTGATTGTAGACCTATTACACCAAGGTTTTGTGAAAATTATTATTTCACCATCTTATAGGTATTTTAATTACCTTGATGACAATGTTTTTTTAGCTCCTAACTTCATACAGAGATCCTAGAATCACTTCCTGAAGTTTGGTTGCTTTTTTGGCCCTGTGTACTACCTAGGCTTGTGAAAAAACTGATTTCAAACCTATTTCACAAATGTGTTGTGAAAAATATGATTTCACCATATTTTATGGATTTTAATTCCCTTTCCGATGATGTCTCGTTTAGTTCTTAACTCCATCCAGATCTCTCGAAATCACTTCCCGAAGCTCGGCAGCTCTTTTGACCATGTACGCTAACTAGGCCTAAGAACCTTGCTAGCTCCAACTCCTCAAAACCTTTCCTAAATCTTCCAAAATCAATTTCATTATTTTATCAGACCTTAAATTCACCTCTATGTTATATTTTTCTCCTCCATTCTGCTTCAGGGGGTTGTATTGGTCTTGGGAAGGCCAGTGGTAGCCCTTCCCAACACTGCCCAGAGATAACATTTTCCAAGAATGCCTAAAATCACTTAGGGGGATTGACTTGACTTCCCTAGTTCATCTAGGGTACTATGTTAACATCAACTGGGATGTCATTATAACTAACTAGGTAGACCTGTAGTACCTCGGAAGGGTAAAACATGAAAAATTTGGCACTGGGGTATCGTTGTCATGCTAGGAAATTATCAATTTCCCTGTTGTGCATTTGCATGAAAACATCATGGACCTCATGCCCTTATAATTTTAGGGTCAAAACCTACCTACCGATCCCCCACATTAATTCCATATCATGCACTTATTATGCAAACCAACTATCCCCAACAACAACAGGCATCTATATTAACTCCATATCCTTTACCCATCACGCAGTCCAATTATCCTCACAAATGGACACCCATACAGGGTCATTTTCTCTCACCTATCATGTAATCCAATTATCCTCACTAATTTCCACCCATAGAGGCTCCTCATCCTCCATATGTTGCAACACCTAGAAATCCCCCACAACCAAGAAATAAACAACCTACAACTAAACAACTTGTCTTACCTCCTCCTAAGAGAAGTATAAATGTGACCTTGTCCCATAGACATCTACACCTAAGGGGAATTATGCCACCATCCTAGAGTACCTCCTTCAATGGTCACTTATTACATTACCACCTCCTAATCCATCTGATCATCGCAGATGGAAACGTGTTTGGTATGACTTCAATGTTTTTTGTGATTACCATTGAACATGAGACCATTCCATAGAGGACTGTAGATTCTTTCATTTAAAGGTCCAAAATATTAGCAGTTTGATCTTCCTTCTTTCTCAATCAAACACAATACCAACTGTTTCACCTTATTCTTAGATGTTTCTTAGAAGTTGACAAAATAGATAGAGGTAAAATGCTAGGAGGAATACTTGTTGAAGATGGTTGAGGGTTGTTGCGCGCGTGTTGACTCCTCGATCCACAGCTGACCGTGAGAGCTTCCTTTTGGCTGGGAGGAACTACCTGAAATAGAAAACAAGACCACCAAATATAAGTTAAACAGTATATGCAGTGGACTACCTAATGTATGCTAGATCCGAGAAGTGTGAAACTCCTTAGAAGGATTTCAATCCACTGTTTTAACAACTTAATGCAAGAAATAAGGTAAATATTGTCCTACTGTAGTCAATATGATTTAGGCATCTCATATAAACACAATAAGCAAAATCTAATCTAACAGTCTAGGTTAGAATCAGATCCAGAAGGTTAGGTAAGTGGTTCTGGGTTTCTGTAGGTCTGGCAGAGGTCTGAGGAAGGTCACAGGTGATTATGGGTAACTCGAAGGAGCAGGTAAGTAGGTTGTTGTTCTGAGCTGTATTGACAGATACAGAGACCAATGTCGGTCTAGGGGTAACCAGATGTACAGTTAAGGGTGAACTGATGTTGGTCACTGAAACAATGACAGAGGATCAAGAACAGGGTCTATGAGTCAACTTTTCAGGTTGATGGGGAGCTGAGTGAGGTGTTTGTGAGGTATAAGTAAGATAGCAGGCCAGTGGGTAGATCTGGTAGGGTTTTGGTGAAGCTGGGAAGAGTTATAGGTTAAGTTGGGGAGTGGTAGTAGGAGGCCAATATTGTGTAGGACTAACCGACACCGGTATAGGTGTGACCGACAATGGTCAGGGATGACCGACGCTGGTGACTGTGAGGAACTGGGAGGACCACAGAATAAGTTTTGGGTTCCCTATATGATTGCACAAAGGGTTGGGTAGGTCGGAGTGAGGTGTTAATTTGTTTGTATGGGGTTTTGCAAGGTTTTGGTGGAGGTATGGAGAGGTAGTGATCAAAGGAGATTAATGGGTGGCTAGGAGAGCGGATAATATAACAAGAGAAGTAAATACTGAGAATATCTAAACAACAGAGATTGAATAGAGAAATGTACTTACTTGTGAGGGTGCTTCCGTCGTCTTTGGGTGAAGGATGAAGGTGATGATAGGAGGTTGGATTTTGTGGAGGATCACCAGACATTGAGGATTTCTTGCATGAGCTGCATGTGTCTCTCCTTCTTGCTTGGCTAGATCAGATCTATGTTGGGATGAGTGCTATATGGTTGCTGGATGATTGTTGGATGTCTATGTGAGAAAGAATGTTTGCTCTGGTTGCTTGCATGTGCGATTGTCTCTCTCATGTTATTGCTCAGAATTTTCCAACCTCAAGAATAAGGTTGCTAAAAGGAATTAAGGGTGACCAACGATGGTTACGGGTTGACTAGCGTCGGTTCAGGGGTGACTGACATCGGTTAAGGCGGTATTCCCTAGGTTAACCAAAAATGGGAGATACATGGCTATAATTGCTTCCATGATCTCTCTATTCCTCTGGGCAGGAGCGGGAGTTACCATTTCTTATGCGGGAATGGGGTGTAGGCATTGATTTCTAGGGTTTTGGTTAGGTCTTAGTTAGTTATGGCAACATACTAAGAATAGGTTTACGGTAAGGTGGCTAGGTGAGGTGTCACGGTGAGGTGGAGAGATGGGAATTAATTTAATTGGGGTAATTGAATAATAGATATGATGACAAATGTGGATTAATTAATTAACTTAATTAAATTAATATTAGTGTGGGGTGAAAGGGGCCATGGTTAGATAAGTGTGTTGAGGTTGGTTATTTGACGAGGGGTCAAGGGGTGTGTGACCTGATTTTGGTGTCTACATTTTTCCCCTTTTTGTTGCGTAGCTTGTATTGGTAAGCGACGCTGACAAAAATAAGATGTGGTTGCCCCATGTGTGGGTGAAATGTGATCCCCCTCAAACCAGGAACTGATGAGGTGGAGACATAGTGAATCGGTGAGTGGTTTGATAAAAGTGGATGTGAAGAAGAATGGTGAATAATGGGGTAATGGGGTAAAGGTCAAATTAGGTAGATAGGTAAATGGGCCAAGGTCAAAGGTAGTGGCAGTTAAACGCACACACATGTATAGACTGTAACACAGTACCAAGTTGAAGAGCTTGCAAACTCTACATCGTCTAAGGTCGATGGTGGATATCCGAACAAGGTTGAAGTGATTCCGGTATCCAAGGTATAGGATATGGTCAGGAAACACAATGTAGGTCAGGTGCGGGAACGTTTAGGTATGTTCTGGTACACCAAGGTTAGATCAGGATATACACCACGGTAATAGGAAATTTAAGTTCACTAGGTCAAACAACACAGGTAACGGTGTTGCAAGGTATAGTGAGCACATAGGTTCAAAGGTCACAAACGGTGCTCCAGGATCCAGGTATATAGGTCACCACACGGGTAAGGCCGAAGGGATGGGTAAAATAATGAGTCCTCAGAGTGAGGATGAGGTTAGGTGATTAATGATGAGGTCAGGAGGATAAAGTGAAATGTCTGAGGCCAGGTGTGGGTCAGGTAGAGAGGATTCAAGTAAGAAAATTAGAAGAAATGGGTGATAATGAGGCTGGGCAGGTTAACCGACAGTGGTCATTACTGAATGATGCTGGTTTAGGAGAAACCAACCATGGTTGACTAGGGCACAGGACCGACGTCGGTCAAGGTAAAACTCGCGTGTCGGTCGGGTCAGGATTGGTATAAAAAATAAAAAAGTCCATGTTTTTTAAATTCATTTGGTATTTGTAAATAGGAGAAAATGACAAGAAAGAGAGAAAGAGGTGGAAAGTGACCGAGTGCATTAGAGAGCTGAGTTGGCGAGCCGTGGGGTACATGAGTGTTTGTCGATAGGTGGGACCACAAGATCGGTTGGATTGAGTTGATTGGTTGGAGATCCGGAGGTTATTCGGTGATGGCAGAGGTAGGAGAGGGATCGGGTGGACCAGTGCAACGACCTGAGGTGCCACCACATTGATGGCAGCGTGATGAGGTAAGAGTCAAATTCCCTTCCTTGTATGTATGTAGAAAAAATATTTTGAATTGCATTTGATTGTGAGAAATTCGGGTAGGAGGAAAAATAGGTTTGTTTTGGGGGGAAAATTAAAAATTTGAAATTGGGAGAGATAGTAGGTGAAATAGGAAGGGGGAAGGGTAGATGTAGGTAAATGAGGGATGGGGAGGAATTTGTAGGTACGAATGGGTGGGGAAAGGGGAGAAATGGGTGTTTTAGGTGGAAATAGGGCATGGCATCACGGGTTGTCACCACGACAGTGACCGACGTCGGTCCATAGTTAGCCGGTGTCGGTGGGGGATAACCAATATCGGTCACAGAAAGTTTGACCGATGTCAGTTAGGGGTAGACCGTGGTCGGTCGATGAAGACCGATGCCAGTAAAAATGTGGAGAAACACTTGCTCAAAAAGGGAAATAGGTAAAATAGGTAAGGTTGGGGAGTGGGAATAGATGAAAATAGGTGAGGGTCTGGGTAAAAAGGTAAGATCGTTTTGGGTCATAAGTATAGGGGAAAGGGAAATAGGTAAAGTGGGATGGGGGTCAAGGCTAAAGGTGAATAGGTGAGGGTCTAAGGTATGGGTAAGGATAATGGGTATGGGAAACATGCTTGTAAATAAGGGTCGTGTCATTAAGAAGATGATAGACGATGCAATATAGATAGGGTAATTGGGTCGGTTGGGGTATCAAAGGTGAATGTCGGTATGGTCATGTTTTAATAATGTGATTGTTTTGTTGGATGCATGCGAGATATCAGTTGCAGATGAGGGATAGGGTACCACCTCTATTAGTGGAGGTACGAGTGAGCACAATGCATGAGGAGTGGCATCATGTTGTAGAGGTGGGCTTGATTGGGTCTGACGCTACCAGCATGTAGTCTAGGAGGCTAGCTTGATGGTTTCCCTCATCGATAGATGGGACTCGGAGAATCAACACCTTCCACTTACCGATGGGTGAGATCACGATCACCCTGGAGGATGTCTACAGGATCTTGTGCGAGTTACCTATAGTGGGGACGGAAGTGTACTCGATCTCCTCAGAGGCATCCGAGGAGTTATTTACCAGTGTTTGGGGAGGGTATGGCATTGTTAGGGTTCTATAGTGCCATCATGAGCTACTGAGTGATGTAATGAGCCCACCCTGAGGAGATGAGGTTGGTAGTATTACTGATGGAGGTAGTCTGTTGTTTTGCACTGCCAGATGCAGAGGGTGGGAGATTCCCATGATCACTGATGGGGGTGTTACACGACATGGTAGTGGATAGGACCTGATTTTTATGCGCACCTGCATTCTTGGTGTAACTATACAGGGAGTTGTGGGCATATGGGTGGCTATGGCGGTTCAGCCTTTGTTGTACATTCTTATTACATTTTTGGGAGTATGAGCACATTGTGTGTGTATCCAGCTGGGATGCCCAAAGCTGATGCATTTGAGGGGAGGTTATTGTAGGTAGGCTACAGGAGATGGGTACCGGCTATGGGACAGCGTCGAGTGATGAGAGCTACTCATGATGTAGCCTATTACAGGTGATTACTGGAGGGATTGTCTGGCATGGACATCATTTAGAGACCATGTGTGGGCTTCCCCTCATACAGGTGGATGGCAGAGGAGTTGGATGGACTGCATATTTTTAGGTCGATAGAGGGGCGGTGGGTAGGGGATCATGAGATGATACTCATAAACCAGGTCAGACGGCAGTTCAGGTTATTGTAGGATATACCCCCACCCTTCCCACAGTATAGGAGGGATGATGTGGAGAGGCCTATATCTCTGCCATGACCGACAGTGCCGACCGCGTAGGAGTAGGAGCTAGTCGACGGACAGATAGATGATGTCGGGGTGACAGACAAATATAGATAGTGGTGGGAGGCACAGCTACAAGAAGTACCACCGAGGCCGGGGTAACTAGATTTAGCCACTATCACAGTGCAGAGAGACACCCTACAGGGGCAGGTGGATACTCTAGTGACCCAATTAGGGATTGTGTAGGGGCAGTTGACAGGGACAGAGGCACATGTGGCCACACTACAGGCACAGGGAGTACAGGGATAGGTACCCACACAGGGTGGAGATGGAGAGGGTGGAGATGGCAAGGGGGAGATGGAGAGGAGGTGCAGGTAGCTGCCCTACAGGTGTAGGTGACTGGATTATAGGGCCAATTGGCCACAGCGCAGGGACATGTGACAGGTTTGTAGGGGCAGCTGGCCGCACCACAGGCATAGATAGTGGCCCTTCAGGCCCAAATACAGGCACATGATTCAAGGCCGGTGGCACCACCGTAGGTTCAGGGAAAGGGTCCCATTGTGCAAGCAGGGGCTGGACAGAGTACCATAGGGTAGATACAGGGTCAGAGGCCTATGACACCACCACAGACAGTACTTACAGGCCTTCTGAGACACACCCTAGGTGAGGCAAGATATTATAATGATCACTTATTGGAGGCCGGGATATACGTCGTATCATACGTCGAGTACAAAGCCCATCAGGCCTCGAGTGAGAGGAGGAGCTCACGCACTCACAGTGAGGAGAGCACAGAGGGTTGGTGAGCCCATGGACAGGGTTGAGGTGAGGCCACCAGTACACGGAGGCCAACTCCGGGTGCAGGGCCTTCAGGGGCTAGGCCACATCCGTTGATGCTAGCGGGGCACCACAATGAGGCACAGGGGGAGGAGGAGATGGGGGATACTAACACAATGGATACCCATCAGAGAGGTGCCTGATAGCCATGTGTTCTAATATTTTGTAGAGATATGTAGTTTTGATATATACCGGCCTGCATGCCGAAGATAGTGAGGATGTATACGAGAGTGATTTTGAGAGATGTACATTACCGGATATGTGTAGATGGTATGGATACACATATATTTTTATAATGAGATGGATGAGTTTCTGATGATTTATTGGTGTTATTAGAATCTGATAGTTATGCATAGATGGATGAGGTGTGTTAGGCATGATGGAGTCAGGTCATAGGCATGGTGGAATTAGGTCATAAGCATGGATTGAGTCAGGTAATATGCATGGATTGAGTCATGTCATAGACATAGCTGTCACATCGCATATGTGTGATATGATAGAAAAGAAATGATGATGATGCATATGTTTTGATGTTTCATTTATAGATATGGCAGTATTGTGACATTATGTTGGACATGTTTCTGCTTTGTTTATATAGATGAGGATGGTTATGGCATGATATATATATATATATATATATATATATATATATATGTTTTATGTGTAACTTTCTATTATGATTTGTAAATGTGATGGAAACTAGGTAATGTAGGCATGATCGAGTTAGGTCATAAGCATGGATTGAGTCAAATTTTTGGTTTACATGACAAGTAATTGGGGATACAGATAACAAATGGTAATGTAGATGTATGTGATGATGTAGATTTCCCAATTGTGTTGTGTGTTCTAGATCTTATTTCTAGTTGTTGGTACCCAAAAGGAAACAAGGTAAAATGTGAATAGGAAAAAGGGTAAATTGGTGAGGGTAGAGATTGGTCGAGCTAACCTTCAAGGGCCCCATGCCCTTGAAGAGTTTCCTACATAGTCCTAGCGAAAAGGTACCTCAGGCCGATGTAGTTCTCCCATAAGCTAGGGAACGATGGAGGAGGTAGGAGAATGGGTCGGTAGGTTATAGGCATGATTGAGTCTAGGTTATTTAAGGCATGGTTGAATTAAGGGAAAATAGGTATGGGTGATTTTAAGTTGATTGTGGTGAAAGAGGAACAAATTCCCAAGAGATAAGCGTCGAGGGTTTAGTCCTGTATAGGATAATCAATAAGTAATAAAGAAATTAAAAGATAAGAGGAGGCAAGAAAACCAACTGATTGGCAAGGATCATAATGACCATACCTTAGGTAGGCTGGTGAACGTAAGACCCTAAAGACATTGCATGATTGATTATTCTAAAGGTGAAGAATAGTCACATGATCACCAAATGTCACAGTTTCAGCAGGTCCCTTGAGGCGGTAGGAAATGAATATACAAAGGGGAAGGAGGTGAAAATGGTTAGGTTATATGGTATGAAGTAGCATGCTCCTTTGACAAGAAATCCAAGATCACAATAGGCGAGTCCATGACGAAAAAATTTTCTTTTTCTTTTTGACTTTTTATTTTAGATTGACTGATCGATGTGGGAAGTCTATATGGGATGAATACATATCTCCTTGGGGTCTTCGTGAAGCTGATCGATGCAGGAAGCTTCTGAATATTTTAGTTTTAGAAAATAGTCCTCTTTTTAGGATGGACTATAGATAGTGTTGTGAGCTGTTTATAGTTGTCCTTAGAGGGAACAGTCTATTTATAGCGGAAAATTTAGCGATAAAGATGTCCTTTTGAGGGAGTCATCTTTGTATTGGAAGTTTGACTCAAGGAGTTGATCCCTTTTTTTTTTGGAAATTATTTTTGGCTTTTAAGTCATGAACAAGACTATAATGAAGCATTTTATTCTTGTTTAGAAGGCAAGGGTGAACGACCATGGGATCTCATCTTAAATAAGACAAAAAGTATCCATGAGATTCATGCCATGTGCGGAGCCATGGTACTCATATTGAAGATAAGGCAAAAAGGTGACGGGTAAGCATGATGATTCTTGTTTAGTCATTGGGGGTGGAGTGCGGAAAAGAGAAGGGTGAATGGAGCTCAAGGGACAAGCATGAAATAGATGAGTAGTGATGTAGGACTTGAAGTCAATAGTAGAATGGTCGAAGATGCAAGGCATTGAGGGGCTCAAGTTCAAGTTTATCGTCGAGTGAAGACAAATGATAAGCACCTGATCCATAGTTATGAGTCATGATATATAGTCCAAGCCAATTAGGAGAAAACTTGCCCCATTTTATTTTTTCTGCTTTGGTTACGTGTTGATTTTTTTTTAGGATGATATCACCGACCTTGAAGGTTTTTTCATGAACATGTTTTTCATAGGCACGCTTGATGCGTTTTTGGTAAGCTTGGAGATGGTTGAGAGCATTAAGACGATGTTTGTCTAATAACTCAAGTTGTGCTAAACGTTTCTAGTGAAATTCATCATCATTGAGCTTGTCATGGAGAGAAATACGAAGAGATAGGATTTGGACTTCGAGAGGTAGAACAAAATTTTTACCATAGACCAGAGAAAAGGGAGTGGCAGCAGTGGAAGTGCAAATACTAGTACGGTATGCCCACAGGGCAAAGGGAATGTGTGTATGTCAATCCTTCCCAGTATCGTCGACCACTTTCATTAGCATTTTGTTCAGGGTTTTATTGGTGGATTCTGCTTGGCCGTTGGTTTGTGGGTAATAAGGTGAAGAGAAACTTAGCTGAATGCTAAAGGCATCGAAAAGTTTCCGTAAGGTTTTGTTTTTGAATTATTTTCCATTATCAGTGATGAGGCGGTGGGGAACACCAAAGCGGAAAATAATGTGATGATTGATGAACTCACATATTTTCTCAGCTTTTTTGGAGATGACGGTTATGGCTTCAACCCATTTGGTGTAGTATTTGGTAGCGGTGATGATCCATTGATGTCTCTAAGAAGAGTGGGGATTGATCTCTCCAACGAGATCCAAACCCCATTGAGAGAAGGGCCAGAGGTCACAAGCGACCTGTAAGGCATGACTGGGTGTGTGGTGAAGATTGGCATGTTGTTGGCATTTTACACAATGCTTAACGTAGTCACAACAATCATGGTTAAGGGTTGGCCAGTAATAGCCAAGGTGGAGAATACGTTTAGTAACAGCAAGACCACTGAAGTGACCTCCACATATGCCATCATGAACTTCCTTAATGGTGTAGGGAATCTCAGAACTCGTAAGGCATCGTAAGAGAATATCGTCAAAGCTGCACTTATAGAGGAGGCCACCCATGATGACGTAACGAGAGGCCCTTTTGAGAAAGGCACGTTATCCATTACATGTGAGGTTGGGAGGTAATATAGAAAGGGAAAGGTAGTATGCAAGCTACTTATACCAAAGGTCTTGTGTGTCTAGTGAGGCGGTTCGGACGAGGTTGACACTATAAGGTCCATAAGAAGGTATTTGTAATCTTTTCACAATGACAAAGATGTCTGAATCCACAGGCGAAGCAGGTATCTGGGAAGTGAGGCAGGCCATGGTGTCCACAAATTTATTGGTGTACCATGGAATGGTTTGAATTTTATAGCGATCAAAGGTAGTCAAAATTATGCCCACGTAACGTTTATACTCTTGAAGTGTTTCATTACGACACTGATATATACCATTGACTTGGTTTACTACCAGTTGGCAATCACCAAAGATATTAATGGACTTAACATCTAAGGCATAAGCAGTGAGAAGACCCAATATGAGTGCTTCGTATTCGGCGATATTATTTGTGCACTCAAAGTCGAGTTTGAAGGAGAAGGGCATGGGTTCACCATTAAGAGGAATAAGGATGACACTTGCACCACCGCAAGCTAACATTTGGAACCATTGAAGAATAAAGTCATCTAGTAAGGGTCATCATCCAAAGAGAGAGTAGCAATGGATTTATCAGGAAAATCAAATGTTGAAGATTTATTCCAGGAAAGAGGGGCATCAGCAAGCTGATTAGTAATGGCCTAGCCCTTGATAGATTACTGATGAATGAATTCAAGATCTAGGTCAGCGAGAAGCATGAGCCAACGTGTAGCATGTTGATTTTGGTAAGGTTTGGCATACATGTAATGTAAGGGGTCTGTATTGGTAACGACATAAGTTTTATGGTTGAGCAGGTAATGGTGAAGTTTAGTGGTGAAAAAAACTAAGGCTAAGTAAAGTTTTTCGGCATGGGTGTATCGGGTTTCGTAGTCTAAAAGAGTATGGCTTATGTAATAAACTGTTTGTTCCCTATGTTTCTCATCGTGACGAACGAGCATGGCCCCTAAGGAGTGATCGGTAGTAGAGATGTATAGGTAGAAGGATTGGTCTTCTTTAGGTGGAATGAGTACAGGTGGTTGGAGAAGGTATTGTTTTAAGGCCTAAAAAGATTTGTGGTATTCGTCATCCCATTGAAAGGAGACATCTTTTTTAAGGAGGTGATGAAATGGTTGACAACAATCGAATAATTGGGAAATAAATTAGTGAATAGATTGTAGCTTACCTTGCAAACTATGAAGTTGGTGGAGGTTAGTGGGTGGAGGCATTTTGAGAATTTCCTTGACTTTAGCATGGTCAACCTCTATGCCACGTAAGGAAACAATAAATCCTAAGATCCTTCCCAAGAAAACCACAAAGACACATTTCTTGGGTTGAAGGTGAACACAATACTTGATGAGGCGATCAAAGATGGTTTTCAAGATTGTAAGGTGTTTGGCCCTATGTTTGGATTTTGTGAGAATATCATCCACGTAATCTTCTAATATATTATGCATGATGTCATGGAAGATATAGGTCATAGCCCGCTGATATGTGGCACCAGCATTTTTAAGGCCAAAAGGCATGGCTCGATAGTAGAAGGTCCCCTAAGGGGTGATCAATGCAGTTTTGTGCTGATCTTCTGGGGCGAGCAAGATTTGGTTATAACCCGAGAATCCATCCATGAGTGATAGCATCTCATGACCAGCGGTAAGGTCAACCGGCTGGTCAATACTGGGTAGAGGAAATTCATCCTTCGGGTAAGTTAGGTTAAGGTCACAGAATTCCATTAAAATTTTAAGTGCTCTTGTCGCTTTAGTGACAGGGACAATGTTAGAAATCCATCGGGGGTAATCAATGGGTAAGATGAATGAAACGAAAAGAAGGTGCTAAAGTTATTCTTTAACCAGAAGAGCAATGCGAGGGTGCATTTTTCTCAACTTTTGTTTTATGGGTTTAGCATCGGGAATGGTTACGATATTGTGGACCACTATGGTGGGATCAATATCAGGCATATCAGCATAGGACCAAGCAAAATCATGGTTAGGTTTTTTGAGAAAATAAGTGATGGCTTCCTGTTCAGGAGTATCTAGAGATTTTTCAATCTTTAGAATGTGTGGGTTGTCTTATGTTTTGATGTTGACTTCGATATTCAATTCATTCAACATTGTTTGTGTCTCAGAGGGAAATGACCGGTGAATGTAATATTCTTCCACACCAAGGTAGGTGAGTATAAACTCGTCATCCTAACATTGAATGAAATTAATAGAAGGTGTATCATCCTCGATCATGTCAGGATATAGGAAGGGAAGAGAAGAGGGGACCTCACCATCGCGTTGATAAGTCAGACGTCCCAAGGAGATGGTATTTATGAAAAACAAAAAGTTAGGAGGAATGGATTCTGGATCCATCGACTCCGTCGGTGAAGGTGGTGAAGGAGGCAAAGCAGGCGAATAAGGTGGAGAAGGGTTAATATCCTCAATGAGTTCAATGCGGGCCTTTTTGGCAGATAGTTTGGTAAAGCCGATACCACTACGGTCATTATGTTTGCGGGTGGTACATGAAATAATAGTATGACGGTCTTGCTTATAAAAGCCAAAACCAAAACCCTTCAATGCACATCAGTGTAGGAAAGTGTGGGCAAAGTGGTGGTTAGTGAGTGAATGAAGGTCAGCTGAAAAGGGTCAGGTTTTTTATGGTGGCTCAGGTGTATAACTGGAAGTATCAAGTCCCCCATAGGTGAGATTGGTACGAAGATGGGGAGGACCATAAAGAAGATGCTCGCCTATGCAGTGATCATAGTGAGGGTGTTGGTGAAGGTTTCCATACTCCTGTGGAGTAAGGAATGTATTGACATTGTATAGGTGATACTCCCCCATAATGAGGTGTTGAAAAACAACTTCCAAGGGATTGGTGGTACATATGTGGGTAGTCAAGATAGATGATGTGTTAGAGGTTGAATCGAAGGAGATATCGGTTGGTTGAGAAGTAGATGGGTGACTGGTGGAGGCTACGACAGCGGTAGGAATAGAAGAATTAGGTGCAGGTAAGGTAGTTGTGGCATTGGTGGAGGGGGTTGTGGGTGAAGAAGAAGTGGTCATGGATGTAGACACCTTAATGGGTACAAGAACGTCATTAGGTCGGTAAGCATGTTGTAGGTCTTGAAAGGTGATGGGTCGACAGGAATGGTATAGGTATGTCCTTCATATTCAAACTTTACACAATGATGCAAGGTGGAAGGAACACAGCCCATGACACGGATCCAGGGCCTGCCAAGCAACAGGTTGTATTGAAACTCCCCTTTGAAGACGTAAAATAACTCTAGAACAGTGCGGGGACCCACATGAACATGGAGGATGACAGTGTCAAGCGTAGAAGTGATAGTGTCATTAAATGAACGCAACATGACGGGATGTTTGTGCATGTAATTGTCGAGTGTACGCATTTGGTTGAATGCATGGGAGGAGATGATTTTAACGCTAGCGCCCCCATCAATCATAACATGTCATATGCATATATTATCGATATGGATGGAGATTAAAAGAGTAGGATCAGGGTCATCGATTTGGTGTGGTGCAATCTCTTCCTCTGAGAAGCTAAGGGCGGTGACTTGGTGAGTAGGTGGAGGTGTAGAGGAAGGTGGTAATTTTGTGAGGGAGGCTACTTGATGAGGTGTGATAATGGAAGCTACGGGTGTAAGATCATTGGGTAAAACCTCAATAGACTGAAGAACCTCCATGAGGGCTTGGCAATGTGACTTTGAGGTCTGGATGAGGTCATATAGGGACATTTGTAGAGAAGATTGGTGTAATTATTTGAGCATCGCGTGGTGTGTAACCCCATCAAAAATAGGATATGCAAGACCACGGATAGTGACTTTTGATGTAGGTACAGCTGGTATGTTGGGTACGGGGTTGGTTGACAGGTCAGTTTCCTTGTCTTTCCCTTTGTCTTTCTGAGTACGGGTAGCAACGTTGACCATGTTGATTTGAGGCAAATATGTAGATGGAGAATGTTTTCCATGAAAGGTATAACGACAAGAAGGACAAAAACTGATAGGTGGGTAAGAGCCTTGTGAAATGAGTAGGGCACACTAGAATTTAGGAGGGGTTTGGCAATCTCTCTGATACAGACCATGTTGATTTTGAATTTCGGGGGAGGATAAAAGGGTTGTGGTGGTGGAAGTGTAGGTTGTGATATAGGTATAGGTAGAAGATGTGGGGAAACTGGTGGAGGTGGAATAGGGTCCTCATCAAGGAGATCATCATCATCAAAATTTGGTTTAGAGGGACATAATTGGATGAGGGATATCTTTAAACCCTTATAGTTTTCGACATCGTGTCTTGGCACACGATGGTAAGCACAAATTTTAGTATCGTCAAACCCTTCTGGTTTAGGTTTGAGAGGGTCATAAGGTCTAAGAGGTGGCAATGTGATAGCCATGGTTTCCAGGAGATTAGATAGGATAATGGCGTATGATCCTACCAGTGGATCACAATATGAAGTGAGTGTGGGTTTGGGTGGAAGAATGGGTTGTTGGAGTGTTAGAGATGTATTGATCGAGGGGTTTTGAAGAGGGGAGGGTTGAATGACAAATTATAGGGGTGGTACTGTCTTAGGTTTAGGTTATACTTTCTTTTGTAACGGTGTGGTGGAGGAAATGGTAACAGGAGCAGTATCTCTAACCACTTCTTTAGAGATTATTGGGTTTTTTAATTTTTGTTGTCCTTTCTTAGATAGAGGTGAGGAAGGAGTATGTGATACGAATGGAAAGGCAGATGGCAGGAGGGGATGAGTTACCCATGGGGATAATCAAGGCACAACAGTAGGTCTTAGTCAAGGCCAAGAAGGAGGCACAGGTGGAAGGGAGGAAAATTTCATGGGTAGTGATGGAGGTATGGAAGGTAATGGTGGTATGGGAGGTAAGGTCGTTATAGGTGATGATGGGGGATGTGTGGTTCGCTTAGGCATATTAGCGGGATGTGGTAAAGGGGTTGTGAGAGTTTTGGGTTTAGTATTGGAGGGGAGTTGTTTGGTTAGGGTTGAGGGGTGAGGTCCTCGGATGGACGGTAGAGGTGAAGGTGACAGGTGTGGTAGGTGAGGTTCGTGTATGTGGCCTAGAAGTTTGGGTCTTCCTTTTAGGTTTGGGAATAGGTTCAATGGGTGTTCGGGAAGGTGTGGTCAAATCTAGTTTTACAGGGGGATGGGTAGGGTTTGATGTTGGCACAAACCCTAAGGTGTTAATGGGTTTAGATACAATAGGTGTTATAGGAATACATCGGCTAGTGAGTAAAGGGTCAGGCGTAGATGAGGATGATGTAACAAAGGATGTTCCAAGAGTCATGGTTATGTGTGGTTTGGGTGGTTAAAACACCTTCGGATAGATAGTAGAAGTGTCAGTGAGTGACAAATACATTTGGGTTGAGGCCGGGAGTAGAAGATGTCCCCAAAGTGAGGCTCTATCAACATAATCCAGGTGATCAGCTAAATGTGAAAATGGTACTGTTGTAGGTGAGGTCAATGCAGATCGAATGGTGATTCCCGTAAAATGTGTTTGAGAAACATGGAAATCACTTGCCTCATCCTCTGTCGGTAAGAGAGCTAAAAGTAGGTCAGCATGATTTTGGGTGGCTGATGGAGAATGTTCACCTAGCGGTAATGACATTTCTACTGGATCGTGGATGGGTGGAGGATATGATGGGTGCTCCTCTGTGGGTGGAGGAGGCACCGTTGGTGAGGGCTCACTAGGTGGGGAAGCTAAAGGTGACATGGTCCCAATTCTAACAAGAGGTTCCTCTACAAGAGAAGGGGAGATGAAGGGTATTCCTCTGTGGGCAGAGAAATAGGTGAAGTGGGTTCCTGTGTAGGTAAAGGACTTCGGGCTAGGATTTCCTTGATGGAGGGAATAGGAGATAAGTGAGAAATAACTGGTATGTCGGTGAAAATAGCATGGACCTCGCGTGCATCACTATCATTATTTGAGGTATCACCAATTTGGTCAGAAGATGGGGCATGATTAGGAAATGGTTTCTTGAAAATGTGGAGGTTTTGGTTGGTAGGTGCATTGGGATTATCCAAGACTAGCTCGCCACTCTCGAGCATTTCTTGGACAATGTTTTTGAAAGTGATGCAATTGTCGTCATTGTGACCTTTTACACGATGATAGTTACAGAAGTCGTTCTCTTTGTACCAAACAGGTGTGGGGTGAGCAAGATCAAATATAGTGTGCAGTTTTACAAGAGGAAGGGTGATAGCACCAGCTTTAATAATATTTTCTAAAACAGAAGAGTATGGCTCCCTGATAGGGAGTATTTCCTTTGTTCTTGTTTGAATTAAAAAGTCTAGACAGGGGAAAGATTAGATGCGGGTTTGGCTTGGTTTGATTGATGGGTAGGGCCAGCCTTGAGTACTACCACGTTGGTGGTTCCCTTGGCTTTAGAATAGTTATTCTAGGGTTTTGAAGAAGAAGAGGTATCATTTGACTTGAATGCAATGTTCTTGTTTTGTAGTTGGATTTTCTTTTCTTTGATGGCCCAAATCTCTAATTTTCGTGCCATAGTGAATACCTCATCAAATGTTTAGAAATTCTACACCTGCAGGGTCAATTAAATATGTCTAGCGCAAGCCCACGTGAAGATCTCTATGAGTTCAGTTAGTGGTAATTTGAATGTGAGTTGATTAATCAGGCTGCACCAATGAGCGACAAAATTTGCGATAGACTCATTGTCATATTGATGCGTAGAGTAAAGGTTAGTCATGGTAACCTCTTAATGATGTTAATCAAGAAGTGATCCAAGAAGGCTTGGGCTATCTGATTGAATGAGTAGATAGAATGCCTAGGTAACCCACTATACCAGTCCAATGCAGGGCCAGTAAGAGACATGGGAAAGGTCCTCATAAGCAAAGCGTCATCATGGGAAATAAGATAGCACCCTTGTTTGAAAGATCACAAATGTTTTACGGGTCCTTTTTGTTGTTGAAGTAGTTAAATTTTGGCATCTCCCAATGTACAGGATATGGATGAATAGGAATGGATCGGTGGATGGGCTCATTACAAATTTCATCGTAGGTGAGAGAATTACGCGAGCCGAAAACCTATGCCTCTAGTGTCTACATCTTATCCATCATTAGCTTGATGAGGTCATTGGTAGATTGTGAAGATTGGGTACCCCCGATAGTGTAAGGGGGTTGGTGTTGAATATATAATGGGGGTAGAATTCCAGTGTATGGTGATGCTGAATAGGGAGGTTGAGAATGGGGAACTGACATAGGGGGTACGTACAGGGAATGAATGACAGACGAAACGGTAGGTGGTTGATAGTAGTTATATGAAGGTGGGATGGTCGTAGTGACTCTAGTAGCGATAAGAGGTAGGAACTGTGGAATAGAGAGGACAATGTTCTGATATGGGGTAGTGGTCACCGATACCAGGGGTGGTTGTGTTACAATTGGAATATGTGCGACAATGGGCACAGATGAGACTATGTTCCGGGTGGTTGACGAAGGTATGGTGGAGACTGCGGGTGCAACAAATGTGGTAGATGCAGTGGCTAGAGATGATAAGGGGCCTAGTTGTGAAACGAATGGGGATAGAGTAGGTGAGGGTAATGTGGAGCCAGAAGGGGTTGACGTAGAAGTAGGGACAAGGGCCGGAGAGATAGATACGGGCATGTCGTATATCAACTGACCTGAGCAATCTCGAGTGGATGAATGGGAAAGGTAGAATTGTAAGGATGTTGAGTTCTGATCAAGGAGTCATGCAAACTCCTCATCACCTGTGACGATAGTGATAGGTTGGTTAGGATCCATGGGCGATAGAATAGAAGGTGGTGAAGAACTAGGTGGGAGTGGTTGACGACTAGCATGGAATATGAGAGTGTTTTCCTGGCTACGAGTCAGCACCATGTGAACAAGGGTTGATCTGGTAAGACTATATCATGTTTGAATGACACAAAACACAACAGAAGCAGGAAAATAGGTAGTGGTAAGTGGATTAGGTCAAAATGTCAGCTGGAAAATAGCACGGGCTAACTGACATTGGCTAGGGTAAACCAATGTCGGTTGGGGGTAACCACAGTCAATCACTGTGAGAAAAGAACAATTTGCTAAATGAGGTAAAAGACTAATAATTGCTAGACAGATAGGTTACAGGATGGATTTTATCATAACAAGGAAGGTATAGCAAGTTACATAAACTCTGGATAGCTAAGAAGATGAAGCAGGTCTCCTTCTGGGTAGGTTAACCAAAATAACTGTAAACCAACGCCGGTTGGGTAAAACCAGTGATGGTTAGAGGGTAACCGAAGATAGTTGTTGGACTGACACCAATTACTGTGAAATTGAAATAGAGATGAAGAAAATGTGGTTGTGATTTAAAATCAAGTGTGGAATCAAACCTAGAACTCTGAGAATGATACAAATGGGGTTCAGGCACACACAGACAAAGTCAGAATACACCAACTATTATGAGGAGTGTGCAAGGAGAAATAAAAAGATGAGAACATGTCCTCTCACCTCAAAATGCAAGCCAAGCAAAAACACTAAGAAAAATATGATCCTAAGAGTGCCTTTTCTGTTATGTTTGTTCAGCTTATGCTGTTTTGGGACTGACTGTGTGAACTGTAAAATAGAGTTTTTTTTTTAGTGAGGAAGGCTTCCTACGAAGAAGGAGATCTAAAATGTGAGGTTTTAGGAATGCTATGGTGGGGATGGGCCATCCTCTAAGATATGACTCGACAGAAGTAACGAGTTAGGGAGTACCTGACAATCCTCTTATTAGTGTGATCATTGGCAAACGTTCCCAGGTTGGATGTTGTTTAAGAAATATGTGTTAATTTGAACTTGTGCAGTTTGGTAAGACTCAGAGAGAGAGAGAGAGAGAGAGTGTGTTCTTTCTACGCTTATTTTGTCAACCATCAGCTGGGCATGACTTCCAGCGTATAGGTTGCCCTCATTTAATGTGCACTAATGCAGCATACATGAATGAAATGTGGTTGATTTTAAGCCCAAATCGAAATATGAAGTTTGATGACACAAAAATATGAACAAGAGAGAATATGATCTTTCACTAATCTAGTACAAATGAAAGAAAAGAAGAGTTATTTTTATATCACCAAAACACGATTACTTTGAGACAATAGAAAGATGAGAAAATTCCAGGATAGAAATTTAATGTGAGAACCATTTGAAAGGAAACAAACATACAACTTTTACCTAGGAAGGAAGAAATGCAAGGAACCCTTAATGGGTCCCACCAGGTGTGCCAAAATGTTTCACTTGATTCTTATACATTTCTTAGAAGTTGACAAAACAGATAAAGGTAAAAGGCGAGGAGGAATACATGTTGAAGATGGTTGAGGGTTTTCGTGCGTGTATTAACTCCTTGATCCACAGCTAACCGTGAGAGCTTCCTTTTGGCTAGGAGGAACTACCTGAAATAGAAAGCAAGACCACCAGAAAGATTTAAATAGTATATGCAATGGATTTCCTAGCGTATGCTAGATACAGGAAGTGTGATACTTCCTAAAAGGTTGTCAATCCACTATTTAAACAAATTAATGTAGAAATAAGGTAAATATTTGTCCTACTGTAGTCAATATGATTTAGGCATCTCATATAAAACACAATAAGCTAAATCTAATCTAACAGTCTAGGTTAGAATTAGATTCAGAGGTTGGGTAAGTGGTTCTGGGTTTCTGCAGGTCTGGCAGAAGTCTGAGGGAGGTCACAGGTGATTATGGGTAACTCAAGAACAGGTAAGTAGGTTGTTGTTATGAGTTGTATTGACAGATATAGAGACTGATGTCGGTCTAGGGGTAACCGATGTCGGTTAAGGGTGACCAATGCCGGTCACTGAAGTAATGATAGAGGATCAAGAACAAGGGTCTGAATCAGCTTTTTAGGTTGATGGGGAGCTAAGTGAGGTGTTTGTGAGGTGTAGGTAGGATAGCAGGCCAATGGGTAGATCTGGTAGGGTTTTGGTGAAGCTGGGAAGAGTTATAGGTTAAGTTGGGGAGTGGTAGTAGAAGGCCAGTAGTGTGTAGACTAACCGATGCCGGTATAGGTGTGACCGACAATGGTCAGGGATGACCAACGTCAGTAATTATGGGAAAATGGGAGGACTGTAGAATGGGTTTTGGGTTCCCTCTATGATTGCACAAAGGGTTGGGTAGGTTAGAATGAGGTGTTGGTTTTTTTGGACGGGGTTTTGCAAGGTTTTGGTGGAGGTATGGAGATGTAGTGATCAAAGGAGATCAATGGGTGGCTAGGAGAGTGGATAATATAGCAAGAGAAGTAAATACTGAGAATATCTAAACAACAGAGATTAAATAGAGAAATGTACTTACTTGTGAGGGTGCTTCAGTCGTCTGTGGGTGAAGGATGAAGGTGATGATAGGAGGTTGGATGTTGTGGAGGATCACCAGACATTGAGGAATTCTTGCATGAGCTGCTTGTGCTCTCCTTCTTGCTTGGATGGATCAGATCTATGTTGGGATGAGTGCTAGATATTTGTTGGATGATTGTTAGATGTATGTGTGAGAAAGAATGCTTGCTCTGGTCACTTACATGCGTGATTGTCCTCCATCTTGCTCAGAATCTGCCAACCTCGAGAATAAGGTTTCCAAAAGGAATTAAGGGTGACTGACGACAGTTACGGGTTGACCGGCGTCGGTTCAGGGGTGACCAGCATCAATTAAGGCAGGATTCCCTAGGTTAATTAAAAATAGGATATTATTTCCATGATTGCTGCCAGATCTCTCTATTCATCCAGGCAGGAGCGGGAGTTACCATTTCTTATGTGGGAATGGGGTGTAGGCATTGATTTCTAGGGTTTTGGTTAGGTCTTAGTTAGTTATGGCAACATGCTAAGAATAGATTTAGGGTGAGGTGTCTAGGTGAGGTAGAGGGGTGGGAATTAATTTAATTAGGGTAATTGAATAACAGATATGATGAGAAAGGTGGATTAATTTAATCAAAGTAATTAAATTAATATTAGTGTGGGGTGAAAGGGGCCATGGTTAGATAAGTGTGTTTAGGTTGGTTATTTGACGAGGGGTCAAGGGGAGTGTGACCTGATTTTGGTGTCTACACCAACATCAGCAGGATCGTCATCAAAACCTGAAGAATCCATCCTTAAAACATCTTCCCATCGAGTCAGTGTTGTACACATCACTACCCATTCACAAAAATATTAAAATTATTCATTTAAACTTAAGAAAGGTAAAACTTTCGTCATTATACCTCTACCTCCTAAAATATCAGCTCCATCTAATAAACCCAAGGTATCTATTTCCTTAGCTCATGATGAATCTAACCAAACACTATCATCAAAATCCAAAAATTCCATACAAGTAGCAACACCCCCTTTCACTACAATACATAAGGTTGTTATTAAGCAATTACACCAATCCCCCATCAGAAAATCACTTTATAAACTAGTCCAAACATCACCTTTTCACAAATAGGATATGATATAATCCCTCTAATCTATAACCATACCAACCAACAATCCTATTCCTTTCTCAAATTTGTGGGTGCTCTTAAAGCATCTATTATTATATCATTTGATACATCTAAAATTATCTCTCTCAGACCAAAGGACCATGACCTACCACTCTTCATTATTGCCCAAATAAATGACATCTCTATTAAAAGGGTCATGATTTATAGTGTTTCCACCATTAATATCATATCATCCCTTACTTTTGATCAACTTAAACTTCCCAACACTGTCGTCACTCAAAATTTGGTTCTATTACAATCCTTTAATGACACTATCGCACCTACATTAGGCACTTTCATACTCCCACGTAAAGTAGGTGTCAAAACTTTACCTAAACTCTTCTACATTATAGAAGGATAGTTTCAATACAACATGTTACTAGGACACCCTTGGATACACATCATGCGTTGTATTTCTTCCACCCTCCATCATTATCTCAAATATGAACATGATGTTCACACTTTCACTATCCCCGCTGATCCAAACCCATTTGTCGACTGTTACATGATGTATCATCCAAACAATGTCCTTGTACCTAAATCTGCATTTGATTCATCTAATGAAACATCCACCAACACATCTATCCCTTCTTCTAAGTTACCAGATTATTCTTCTCTTAGTGAGACTATAAAATGTCTTACATTGGGGGAGTATCATCTCCTCATGCTTAACTTCATCCCTTCACCCGAAATATATGGTTGTCCTAACAATCAACCCATGTATGAGCCAAACATAGGAGATGTTATCACTTATGGTCTGGGTTATCTCAAAACAAACCTCATATATGGGGGACTTAACAATCATCCATCCCATGTCATTAATCCACATTGTGCCATGCCATTTACATTAAACTTCAAATCTCTTGATAACCCAAAATTTTCCCGTATGTATCTTCATCGCTACACGTGGAGAGGTTTCAGCCTCAGGCGCTATAAACAAGGAACCCATGATCAACTCATCCTATGCTCCCTTAAATCCTATGAGAAAATTGGTTTAGGTTATAAGAGGTTCACCTTTAAAATGTGTGAAGCCACTACATCTAAACTTGCTACATCCATAACTATTTCCAAACTTGAACCATCATCACCGACAAACCCTGAAGAACCTATGGACATAGATGACACTGTACCCATCCCATCTAAATATTTTTTTAATCAATGTTATATCTTTAGGGCCACTTACCTATCAATTCAATCATTCCACCGAATCATTACCTCTCATTTGGCTAGAAATGGTTGATGAGGATTCACCTACTGTAGATATCCTCCAGTGTCAAGACGACTAGGATATTCTTTCTCATATGGGAGTTAAAGACCATTTTCTTCATAAATCCCTACCATCTGATACACCAACTCTCCTTAATAAATCCACCCTTGACATTAACTTATGCACCCCTTGGGATCCTCACACAGCTAAGGTCTGTCAATCTTTAAATCCATAAGAACTGGATGATTTCACTTTGTTCTTAGCAAAATATCACCAAGTCTTCACATAGTCTTACAGTGATATGCCCGGAATCAATCCTAACATCATTATACACAGCATAATCACATACCCCGATGCTAAGGCAGTTACACAAAAACTCTGTAAAATGCATCCCTCTATAGCTCTCCTTGTCAAGGAAGAGTTACAACACCTCTTATCCGCTAACTTCATCATACTCATTGATTACCCACAATGGGTTTCCAACGTCATTTCCATAACCAAAGCTTCGGGTAAAATATATATCTACATATACTTTAGGGATATCAATCTTGATTTTCTAAAAGATCATTTCCCTCTTCCAGACATAGATTAGCTCATTAACCTAATAGCTAGCCATGAAATGTTTTCCCTCGTGGATGGCTTTTCTGGGTATAACCAAATCCTTATTTCTCCTGATGATTAGCACAAAACTTCTTTCATTACCCCTTGGGGAACCTTCTGCTACCATGTCATGCCATTTGGATGTAAAATGCAGGGGCTACATATCAACGCGCCATGACATACATCTTTCATGACCTCATCCACAAAATTGTTGAAGATTACATCGATGACCTTTTAGGAAAATCCAAATCATGAAAAAACCATCTTAACGTTCTTGAAATAATCTTAACTCATCTCATCTAGTGTTGTCTCTATCTTAATCCTACAAAGTGTGTTTTTGGTGTTCTCATCGGAAAACTTTTAGGATTCATTATATATATCTGAGGTATTAAGGTTGACCCAAAAAAGGTTAGAGAAATCATTGACATGCCCCCACCATATAATCTTACACAACTAAGTAGCCTTCAAGGTAAATTGGGTTCAATTCGATGTTTCATATCACAACTTTCTAACCATTTCCAACCATTTAACCATCTACTCCGCAAGGATGTAGAAGTTCATTGGGATTATGATTGCTAGAAGGCCTTCGACAGAATGAAACAATATCTATTATCAACCCATGTACTCACTCTATCTCATGAAGGGGGTCTATTTAATCTATACATATCCACTTCAGAACATGCTCTAGGAGCTATGCTCGCCCACCATGATAATCAAGGTCGTGAACAAGCCGTATACTACATTATCCACACACTCCATGAGTATGAAACATACTACACCGAAGTTAAAAAACTATGTTGTGTGTTATACTTTACCACATCCAAACTTCGACATTATCTCCTCAATCACAAGACATATGTCATCACCATCTTTAATCCACTTAAATCCATGCACGCTAAACCTTATCATAATGATTGCATAAATCGATGGCTTATGCTTATGACTGAGGTATTGAGCTTGACCCAGAAAAGGTTAGAGAAATCATTGACATGCCCGCACCATATAATCTTACACAACTATGTAGCCTTCAAGGTAAATTGGGTTCAATTCAATGTTTCATATCACAACTTTCTAACCATTTCACCATCTACTCCGCAAGGATGTAGAAGTTCATTGGGATTATGATTGCTAGAAGGCCTTCGACAGAATGAAACAATATCTACTATCACCCCATGTACTCACTCTACCTCATGAAGGGGGTCCATTTAATCTATACATATCCACTTCAAAACATGCTCTAGGAGCTATGCTCACCCACCACGATAATCAAGGTCGTGAACAAGTCGTATACTACATTATCCACACACTCCATGAGTATGAAACATACTACACCAAAGTTGAAAAACTATGTTGTGTGTTATACTTTACCACCTCCAAACTTCGGCATTATCTCATCAATCACAGGATGTATGTCATCACCATCTTTAATCCACTTAAAGCCATGCACGCTAAACCTTATCATAATGATTGCATAACTCGATGGCTTATGCTTATGACTGAATTTGACCTTGAAATCATATCTTAGAAATCTATTAAAGGCCAAGCCATTAAAAATCAGTTTAATGATGCATCCCTTCAAGATAATAACTACCTCATGAACTCTTTCCCGATGAGTCCATCAACAACATCAATGAATCTAAATTCATCCCTTTCAAAATGACCCTTTTCTTTGATGGTTCTAAATGCCAAGAAGGGGGAGGATCTGGGGTTGTTATCATACCTCCCTAGAATATTTCACTTCAGTTATCATTCAAACTTAAGTTTGAGTGTACCAACAACATGGAAGAATATGAAGCCTTAATCATGGGTCTAAATACCACCATTGTCTTAGGTTTCCACATTTTGGAAATTTATGAAGACTCACAACTTGTCATCAGTGAATTCAAAGGAGAATATCATTGTAAAAATGAAATCCTTCAAAAATATAAAGCAATCGTTGACTTTATCCTCGGCACATTTGATCATTACAACATTCAAACCATTCCATGATCTTCCAACAAGTTCGTAAACACTATGGCTTCTCTCGGATCCATTATCCCTTTTGAAAAAGAAAAATCTAAAGACAAAACAAAAATGTTTGTGGTCATTCAACGTATAGAACATCCTTCACATCAAAATGAGCTACCTTCTATTAATGTCATTGACAACAATCTACTTGATCTATGGTATACACAGATATATGACTATCTTGCTTAATGTAAACTCCCATTAGACTTATCAAAGGGTATTAAACGATCATTTCTTCAATGCATCACTCACTTTGTCATCATAGGTGGTATCCTATATAAACATAGCTTCGACGGTATACTATTAAGATGCCTTAAATCACATGAATCAATCAAAGTAATCGAAGAAGTTCATGATGGCATCTGTGGTGGTCACTTCAGTGGAAATTCCATCGCTAAATGCATCATACGGCTAGGGTATTACTGGCCTACCATCACCAAATATTTTTGTGCATACATAAAGAAATGCATTAAATGCCAACTTCACTAAGATCTCATCCACGTACCTAGTCAAGCATTACAACCCACTCAGGATTTATGGCCTTTTTCTTAGTGGGGAATATACCTCATCAGTGCAATCAATCCTAAATCATCCTAACAACATCATTCCATAATCACAGCAACTGAATACTTCACTAAATGGGTTAAATCCACTTTGTTAACCTCAACCAAATCCAAACCTATTATTAACTTCATATATCAAAACATAATATGTTTCTTTGGTATCCCACATAAGCTCGTCACAGATAATGGAAAATCCTTTAAAAATAAGGAAGTTAAAAAATCTGTGGGATACATTCAACATCAAAGTTAGTTTCTCATCACCATACTATCCTCAATCCAATGGAAAAGTAGAGGCCTCTAACAAAACACTTAATAAAATCCTTATGAAGATAGTAGACGACACAGGCAAGAATTGGCATCTCCAAATCTCGTTTGCTCTCTGGGCCTATCAAACTAGCATCCACACACCTACATGCTCTACACCCTATTCACTTGTCTATGGCACTGAAGCCATTGTACCTTTTGAAATTCAAATTCCATCACTTTGTGTATCTCTCAAATATTTCATCCTTGACAAAGAATATCACCAAAACTGCTTAGCAAGACTTGAACTATTAGATGAAAGACATTTAACATCCCTCAAACATCATCAAGTTTATCAACAATGTATAAGTAGAGCATACAAAAAACATGTCAAAGAACGTGACTTTAAAATTGGTGATCATGTGATTAAATAAAATCAAAATGTTACTACATTAGAACGGAGTAAACATGGAAAGTTTTCACCCAATTGGATTGGTCCATATGTTATCACTCACAAGTATGGGTCGGGAGCGTATCATCTCACTTCTCTTGATGGGGAACCTGAAAGGGAACATTTGAATTCTTTGCACTTGTAGCCTTTCTATTGTTAAATAATTGATTGTCATGATAGTAGTTACCTTTAAATCATATCATTGTAATGGTGTGGCTATCCCTCAGCATCCTAAATAGATCTTAAAGATGAGCAGCATGGCATTGTTTATCGCATCTTTTATATGGAAAAGTTCATTCCTTTACAGAAACCCCTTCGAAATCATTACACTCATCCATCCTATACCAATCAAAACATGACATGGGGCATGTGTGTGTAGGTCACATGTGCATTTTATCCCCTTCTTGAAATGGTCTATTAGGATTTTTCCCTCATCTCGAATGTATGTGCAAACCATTTGGATGCTCCTGTTATCAAAATTTAAAAATATAATAGAGTGGTCCCTCAAATGAAAGCTATTCATAAGTCTAAATAATATCAAAAATATAAAAGTAGACCGATCCCTTGAAAGGACAACTATCTATCAAAATTGTGGACCGATCCCTCGAAGGATGGATACTCATGTGAAAATGCTTCCCACATCGATCAACCTTCAAAAATCACATCAATATCATAAACATCCATGAAATCTTCCTGCATCGATCAATTTTCTTATCATAGCAAACTTCTCACATTGATCAGTTTGTTTCAAAAGAATATAAGAAGTTGACACATTATCCCTATCCCTTTCTCCCACATTAGCCTACACATACAAAATTCCTTCTGTAAAATACATTTGCTCAAACTCACATCCTTGTCATGATTTATGTAACTACCCATTGATGATCTTACTTAACATTTGATAAGGCCACAAATTCAAGTGTTTTCACACTTTTTGAAACCCGTCACGTATATATCAAATTCATAGTGGGGAAATCATTCCATTTGTACCTCATTTTATTTAGTTACATTTTTTATTTAGCACGTTTGTTAGATCAAATTTTAAATTCATTTAAATCAATCAAGAATTTAACCACATTTAAAACATATGTAACCAAAAATATAACCCATCTACAGCATTAACACATTTTTCAAATAGAAACATAAAACAAATATCGTATGCAAATTAAAGTACAATATAAACCATAATCCATCATCAACATCATATGTGTGTGTGTATGTATAAATCAAAGACCGGTATACATCATAGTCAAAAGAATCAATATATGTCCTTATCATACAAAAATGGGCTTCTATGAGCCTATAACATCATATACAATCAAGTAGTAAAATCCACGTCCCCAAGTATCGTGCTAGCACCACCCTATCCTCTAGGAACGGGTGTGCCTCAAGTTGTATCGATGTCTCCACCACCTCTAGGAACACTCATGACAACAACCTCACCTCCGGCTCCACCCTCTACTCTGTCTGGCCTCTGAGGTGGTTATCCCATGCTCGCTGCACTATCACTAGGCCTCACCATTGTTGTGGTTGAACCTTAGGCAGCCATGTGATCTACATACAAAGTGGCATCTGGGTATTTCTTGATGATCAGATCCACATAGTAGTATCTCTCTATCTGTATAACATCATAGTAGACCACTGAAATCATACCAGATGGAATAAGTGGCACAGATCCTCCCCTCTACCTGCCAGATCAAGCCATCATCGATAGCTTTGCACCAGATATAAAAGGCCATGTGATCCCCAAGGTCTTCCTCAATGAGTCCTTGTGTCTCTTTCACTTGTCTCTATCAGCAGAGACTTGTACAAGTTGTTCCTAGAGACTATCTCTCTCTCTCCCATTATCATTTCTTTCTACACCCTCAGTCTGCCCCTCTCCATAATCAATCCATCCCTCTCTCTAATGAGGTTCTATCAGACGTCAATCAAATCATCGCGTTCTCTCTAAGCCGCATCTCTCTCTCCCTTTGATGCAGCCTAGAATTCTTAGATAACACCTAGACACGTTGGCACATCACTCAACATAGGATGAGCACTCACCCGAAGCGCGCAAAGGTACCAGGTCCCTCTTTAGGGTTGTTATAGCAGAATGGTATCATGATGAAGTAATACAACACATATTTAGTTAGAAACTAATCCATCAAGACACACAATTACAGATCTAGATCTAGAACGGTATGCGCTTTAAGTATAAACCATCAAGAAATCAACATCATGAAATAATAGAACATGTAAGACATACTGTTTCAAAAAATAATCCTCATCATTTAATCAAGGCAACAATACAGAAGCTTCATACAATACTAGTCATGCGTGCATGGATTTGTTACAATTATCCAGTCTCATGCACTCATGGATCTCTAATCCTTCAAACAGTATATGTATCTATATCTATGTGTATCTTACTAAGTAATTCATTACATATATATAGGATGGGGAGCTTTCGCTTCACCGTTTAACTCTACCAAAATAGGTCACATGTTAATAATAGCCACACGCCTTTTACAACTATAGCCATACATGTAAGTATGCTACCTATAGATCGCTAATAGTTAACTAAAGTGATGAATCTATTCTTGGATTATCTTCATGCAAAGTGCTTCAACATGCTCCTTGACATATGGACGAAGAGTGGTGTGCAAGTCTCGGCATCGCTTTGTGTGCTCTGCACACCAACCTCTAAAAAATAGACCTGATCTCCAAAATCGATTAAGTCCCGAAAGTCTGATTCTGTACCTCCGTGCGTGACACCTTCCTATTCCTTCGCACCTTTGATCCTATCATGTTCTCCCACGCAGACTCTGTGTGTGAATTCTACTAAGTGTTTTCTCTGATCAAAATTACCCCACACTAATCTCATTGTCTCCCCAACAATGGTTATGTCCAAAACTTACAAAAATAATGGATAAATAAAGAATGATTGAATAAAGAATTTTGAATAAGTTATACATAACAAAAATTGTTCAGGCCTCAGGCTCCTCTGTTTCTTTCTAAATTATTAGCTCTAGATATTCCTCTTTTATATCTGCTTCTAAGTTTTCTGACTTTGTCAATGCCTTTCCTGCCTTTTCTGGAACATCTACAATGATAGACTCCAGCTCATCCTGGGTTAGCTTTCCCTGCTCATTCTGTATTATAAGCATTACGCTTGGCATAGAGGTTTGCACCCCTTCCAATACATCCATATTTTAAGGAATGAGCTTTCCAAGCTCATCTAACCTCTCCTTATGCGGTGCATATGCCGCGGCTAGTGTCTCGTGCTTCTGTTTCACCAGAGTTAATCATTTCACGTGGCCTAGTGTTGCATCCTTCATGGTCTTTCACACCTCATTGTCTTCCTCCAGTGTTTTGACCGCAATTAGTGCATATGGAGTTGTGTATATCATTAATGCATTATCAACTTTCTTCAGCTCGTCGTGGATGGCTTGTAGTAGGCCTTCATAAGTAGCAATCTTCCTTGCTACTGCAGCATGCGCTTTCTCTACCTCTTCCGTTGGGTCCTTGGGCTACTCCATCACATGCACCTTCTCATCATTCAACACCAAATCTATCATTGCTCATACATAGTGCATTGCAGAGGGAAATTCCTTCGAAACCTGCACTTCCAAATGTGGGCGCGCTTTTATTACATCATCTCCAATCTCCTCCGCCATCTTGACAAAAGTCTCATATTTTCTCTTGATCAGGTCCTTTTCCTACACTAGGTGTGCTATCTCCACATCCTTTGCTTTCAACTCCTCTATCGGCACTTTAATGGTAGAAAATTTATCAATGTTTCTTCTTGCTACTTCAACAGATACCTTCACCAAGGCATTGCTTACCTGTTCATCTGTCATCACCATTGGCTTGATTTTCATGTGCCAGATTTCAGGTGCCTTCTTCAATCATCTAGAAGCACATGATTCCTCACCAACATCGAAATATGGCTAATCCATATGCGTGTGCATTGACCATGAGAGTTTTTTCCATGTATGTAATGTCACCTTATTCTCATCCATAAGCACCCATCTGAATAAATCCTTTTGCTTGATGGTGCTTTGGAACCGAGCGTGAACAATCATCTTTGGGTCTTCTGCATATCCCATTGTTTTTGCCTTGGTGTCCTCACCTGTTTGACGGGATCTTGGCCCTCTTGGAATGGCTGCATCAAGGTTAGGAATACTAGTTGTATCCTCATCCTTGCCTTGTGTGTCCTCTGATTGTTCCCTTTCCTCTTCTCCTTCCATTTTCTCCTCCTCCTCGTTTTGAGGCTTCTCTTCCACCCCATGATGACTTAGAGATGTATGCACTCTCTCCTCAAACTCTTCTACTTCCTCATCAAGCTTCAGCTTCCTTCTCTTTTTCTCCTCAGGTTCCCTCACCGGTGAGAGCCGTAGTGACCTCCCTATTGTCTGCTGAGCCTCTCCTTGCACCCTTGTGTGCTTGAACATCTTTCTGAACCATTGGTCGCCCTACTCAGCCTTGGTATTTTCTTCTCCTTGGGAGGCCATCACGTGCTCCTTCTCCTTTTTACTAGATGCCTGCTTCCTCCTGCACACCAATCCACCGCTATCCTCCTGCTCTTCATCCTCTTCCTCATCATCCTGCTTAGGTTTGGAAGGCCTAGGTGCCGGGATGTTTTCCATTGTATGCTTCCTCTTCAGTGGCCCTGGAAGTGCAAACTCATTCTCCACATACCTATTATTCTCCATCTTCGGCTTAAGTTGGAGATATATGAGCACGGCCCCGATATCCCCAACAGCAAGTGTTGCAGGCTTAACATTCAAAATTTTTGAGATAATACTCTCGTTGTAAGCATTCTTCCCTGGGTATCCATATGTCTTTCTCAAAGTGTGGTATTCACAATCCACCTTGTCAACATTAAATAGTATCCTTCTTGTGTCGGTGAACCGATGAACTGAAGCTTGGAAATATCATGTAGAGAACGCATAAGGAAGTTTGCACCAGGGGCTCCATGACCCATCTACCACCGGGAAACGCGTAATAGAAAAGTGTTGGTAGACAAAAAATTGATCCTGCTTCCCTAGAACTGAAGGAAACTCCTTGGGTATACGTCATTCCTATTCAAACTCCGCGCGGATCCTATCATACCACATCTCCGCTCGCTCCTTTACTTCGTCTGTCATAGACCCTTTGCATAGGTATTTGCTGAATCGTTTAGCTAGAGACTTATTATTCATGGGGTATTCCCATATATTCTCTTTTGGGCCATCTGGTACCCCAATCTCCATGAATACCAAACTTAGTAAAACACAGCCAAAACTTATCTTGTTCCTTGTGCGCGCTTCCTCTACTATTTGCTCTGCAATGAAGCTGGAAATATTATAAGTAACCCCTTTCAACATGTGCTTTTCCACATGTAGCCACATCGAGTTTACTTGTGACCAACAATCTTGGTCATTCAACTTTGTAATCAGGTGTGCTGCTGCCTGTACTACTGGACAATTTTATAGTTTATCTATGTCCATTCCATGCGGTCCTTTCTGGTATCCCAGCACTTTGTGTGTTTCTAATATGGCACCCTTGTCAGTTAGGTAAATTTTAATGTCCTCACCTGTTTCTTGTAAACCTGTTACTGTGGCAATGAGAATGGGTGTTAGTCTTACCCTCCATCCTGCAAAATAGAAAAAGTCCTTATGGACTCAGCTCATCAGCCATCTGTACAATGGTGCATATTTCCCGAAGTATGGGAGCTCATACAACTGGTAGACATCAATCCTCTTCAGTATCCTCTCCCCGGCGTCATCATCGGTTCACCTATCCATTCGGGAGGTAAGTAATTCATCTAGCTTCTTCTGGTTATCCTTGGTTCAGTGGTTATAATCACTTATCTTGCTCTTGCGTATGTGGGAATCCCATTCCTAGCCCACAATTACTTCCTCAAGGCACTGCATCTCTGAAAAATTACTTTCAGAAGCCATCTCTTCCTCTTCTTCTACTACCACCTTCTTCTTTTCCTTTACTGGTGCTACTTTCTTCTTTGGAGCCATTCTTCTCTTTGGGTTGTGTTTTCTATACCTTCTGTTACAACCTTTTACTGGTTCACTTCAAACCCTAACTCAATTCAACTGTGCCCTAAATTGCAATCACAAAATCACATGCCCTAACTCTATTCTGTCACTCTGCTTCGTTCAAACCCTTCTCCTACGGGGATATAAGCCTCTCCAATACACATATATAACTTTTGTGCCTGGTTTCGCTCACCTTGTACCTTGAATCACTTTACTTAGCTCTTCACACGTAGCTCTTTGTAAAATTCTCATAGTCACAAGGGTAAAAATGAAGTTACATCTCGTCCTTACATAGATTTCCAATTTTTGTTGCATTAATTGCTCCTCCACCTACAAAATTCTCCTCATTTAACCTTGATTTTTTCATTTCGGTACATCAGTGCCTTAAGCTATAACCTTCTAGCACACTAAGTATCTCTTCAGCGCGCACTCTAGCGCTTGAGTACCTCGTCACTGCACCATCTCCTGGTAGTTACCATGGCCACCGCTTACCTCGCGTTATACTTTCCCTTCACTCATCTCCTATACTTGAGAAGCAATATTTTATCAATCACCCTTAGCAACTTACTTCCTCAACACCCATAGCATTACACCTGCTAATTTTTGTAGCATTATACCTGAGAGTCACCAATAATCCACCCCACACTAAAAGTATGTGCAGTCCTCTGCACATCAACATTCTTCATATGGTAGTTAGCTTCATGCGCGCAAGCACGCTTATTACACAAAAACAAGAACTAAATTGACAAAGCATAGTGACGATGAAAGAAACACATTAAGGGAATGTAGAAAGGGAAACCTAATCTATCTGGCAATACTACCTTATTACAAACACCAAGAAGACTTATTTATAGTAGGGCTTCAACCTACTCCCGTTAAAATAACCGGGCAGCCTCGTGCCATCAATTGCTTCTAACTGGAAAGCACCTGACTCAAGTATATGAGTTATAATATATGGCCCCAACCAATGCACCTTGAGCTTCCCTGGATGGCACAAAAAATTAGAATCATACAGAAGTACCATTTTCCCAAGCGCAAGTTTCTTATCCCTGATATGTCTATGTTGGTGCACTTTCTCCTATTTCTGACTCCAGCATGCTATGGCTCAGCGCTCATCTAGTTGAACCATTTTCTCAATTCATTCTTCCAAGGCTTGCTCATCAGCTAGACCTCCAGCGTGTGCAATGCAAAAAGAAGGTAACATAAATTCTATAGGAAGAACAGTTTCCGCGCTAAACACCAATTGAAAAGGTGTGGCTTTCTTCAATCTCTTATAAGTTGTTCTATAAGCCCAAAGAATAGCAGATACTTTATCAACCCAATCTTTCCTTCCAACATCACAAATCTTGGTCAGTGTGTGGCTCAAAATATTGATGAAAGCCTCAGCAGTTCCATTTTCCTGAGGGTGATAGGGCATAGTCTTATGGTGGGCCACCATAAACTCATCTAACATAATTCTTATTGTCTCATTCAAAAAACGTGTGCCTCTATCACTTGTTAAACTTAAAGGACAGCCATACCTTGTAAGAACATTCTCCCATAAGAACCTTGTTGTTGTAGTTGATGTATATTCCTTTGTAGGTGTTGTCTCTGCCCATCTAGTAAGATAATCTGTACAAGTGATGATATAGTGTGATCCGGTCCTACGCGCGGCTGGTGAAATAGGCCCTACAAAGTCAATCGCCCATTTCTCAAAGGGTTCTGCACTTGTAATTGGTTGTAAAGGAATCTCATCCCTTTGTCCTAGTCGACCTAGACATTGACAATGGTCGCATGCCTTACAATGCTCTTTACAATCCTTATACAATGTTTCCCACCACAAACCAGCAAGTAGGATCTTGCAGGTTGTGGCATCACCTGCGTAGTGGCCACCCGCAATACCATCATGTGCTTCTTCCATGATATCCTTTCGTTCATGCTCCAATACACAATGGCGTAACACCTCATCTCTACCTAATTTGTACAAATCACCACTAATTAACATGAATGGTGTCGCGCGTATAGCAAGTTGCTTCTTCTCTAAAGATTTCATGCCTTCTGGTGCCATACCAGTCCTTAGAAAGACAGCAATGTCCTCTA
Organism: Taxus chinensis; assembly: GCA_019776745.2. Lineage (NCBI taxonomy): Eukaryota > Viridiplantae > Streptophyta > Pinopsida > Cupressales > Taxaceae > Taxus > Taxus chinensis. Next base: position 155,672,514 of record CM034152.1, read on the forward strand.
ATTCCGATGGCGCACGTTGTAACCTATACAGTTGTGCATCAGGCATGGTCTCTTCTATTGTTTGTGCCTCTTCACCTGATTGAATTCTAGACAAGTGATCCGGTCCAGAATTACTTTTTCCTAGTTTTACCACAACTGTAAAGTCAAACTCTTGAAATAAGAGTATCCATCGGCATATGTGCCCCTGTAAGATAGGCTTGTTCACCAAATACTTCAATGCCATGTGATCTGTATAAAACAAAAATGGTGTGGCCAACAAATACTGATGAAATTTGTGCAAGGCATATATCATGGACAAAGCTTCGTGCTCTGTAGTGGTATAATTTTGTTCTGCAGGGGTCAACTTCCTACTAGCAAAACAAATGGGATGATCTACTATACCTTCTCCAGGTTGAGCTAAAACAACACCAATGGCCGTGCCAGAGGTGTCCACATGAACATGAAAAGGTTTATCCCATTAAGGAAAGTGCAAGATAGGTGCGGTAGTAAGCCTCTCCTTCATTATTTCAAACGTGCACTACTGTGATTCCCTCCAATAGAATGTACCTTTCCCCTTGAGTAATTCTTCCAAAGGTGTGGCAATTTTGGCATACCCCTGTATAAACTTTCTATAATACCCTGTGTGACCCAAAAATCCACACACCTCACTTTGACTGGTAGGTGCTTTCAAGCCTATGATGACTGCAACTTTAGCTGGATCAACCAACAACCCTTCCTTGCATATTATGTGCCCTAAAAGTATGCCAAAGGGAGTAGAAAAGATGCACTTCTTGATATTCAACGAGATACTCAACTGTCTACATCTTTCAAACATTAAGCGCAGATTGTCACAATGATCTTTAATTAGCCCATAAATGGTCCAATCATCAAGATAAACCTGCAAGAAGTTGTGAATAAAATCCTTGAATGCTTGCACAACTATCCTTGAGAATACAGTAGGTGCATTCTTCAAACCAAAGGGCATTACAATATAGGCAAAACTTCCCCATTCAGTAGTGAATGTGGTCTTTTCTTGATCTTCTGGGGCAATCCTAACCTGATGATACCCTGAGAACCCATCTGTAAATGAATATATCTCGCGCCCAGCCACTCCTAATATCTCTTCTGTGAATGGCGTAGGAAAAGGATCAGTAACACATGTTGCATTCAACTCTCTATAATCAACACAAATTCAAATCCTACCATCCTTTTTGATACTTATCACCATAGGACTGACCCATTCTGATTCATCCAATGGTCGAATGATCCCAGATTTCAACATCTTGTCAATTTCCTCCTTTACTTTCTCGTGCAAATTGGGATTCATTCGATAAGGTCTCTTCCTAACAAGGCGCACACCTTCCTTAAGCTTTATCTTCATTTCTCCAAGCGATGCATGCACGCCTTTAAGTTCATGGTACCCCCTTGGAAATAAGTCCTCATAGTCTCTAAGTAACTTTATAATCTTTGCCACTTCTGACTCTGACCAGTAATCTCCAATTATCACTTCCTTAGGTTCAGCTTCCGTTCCAATATTTACTTTTGTTGTCTTCATAGGCTCATGATATGCACGTGTATCTACATCTGCACTGTCTAACACCTCGTGCTCCATGTGAATAATCAACCTCCAAGTGCTCAACTTCCTCATCATCAATTATGTAGACCAGCTTCCCCTTGTATTTTTCAAAAGAGATGCGCTCAAGTAGTATGGTATCATCTTCGTCTTCTTCAAAACACGCCCATGTCTTTGTCTCACAAAATAATTCCTGCATAAGCTCTTCCACTTTCCCACTATCTCCCATGGTTAAGCACTTAATAAAGCTCAATGCCTTGTCCACTGGTGGCTTAGATGAGAAGAAGTCAAAGGTTTGGATCATCCCTGCAGTCAAATTTTTCCAATTGCCAGTTTCTCTATGTAATTCAACATATACATACCAAGCACGTGTGTAACCTTTGAGAGTAAAATAGAACCGATGCACCCAAAGTGAAAGTGGTAATGCTTCCTGTCCTACTGTCCAGAGTCTCTCACACTGCTAAATGTGGTGCTGAATAGGTTGATCACCATGATAAGAGAAAATCTTTGTAGGTGCATTACTTTTTGAGAACCTGGCTGATAAGGCGGTCCCAATATCTCCCCATGCCAAGAGATTATCCCTGTGAACCACCCACTAGCGCGCTACTGTCCCGTGCAAAGTATATGATAACATTTCTCTTCTCTTAATCCATTCAGCCCAGTTTGCCTCCATGGCTTGCAAGAATTCAGTCAAACCTTCGGATCCAGTATATCAAGGTACTGAGTGACCTATGCATCTGACAAAGTGAAATCCCTTCTTGCAAGCAACCGCGCGCTTAACCTCACGCCCTAATAGCTCATAAGTACCATGAGCCCAATTATCACAAGCAATACTTGTGGTATCGCTGATTGACTGAGAATCTTCCCAATGAAGGATCCCTTCCTTAGATGGCTCATTGACCTCAGGGTCCCGAATAGCGCGTATATAAATTCTGTTCAAGTCCTCTTCACTTAAAGGTTCCACATATGGCCTGGATTTTCCATCTGTCAATGGTATTATGACCCTTTCTTCCTTGTTCTCAAAGCTGATATACCCCTTGTTAAACCTCAAATCTACATTGTTTGCATAACACCAAGGGCACCCAAGAAAAAATGGGAAACTATCTGCTTCCACGAGTGCTAACACTTCAAAGTCTCCCGTGAACTTGGCCCCTTGTATAGTTATAGATGCATCCTTCAGAAATCCTATAGGAGTATCTTTAATCTTGTTTACCATGAACAATACATTAGATGAGGCCTGCAATGGGGGTCTCCCCATTTGTACCCATGCATCCAATGTAAGTACATTTACTTCTGCACCTATATCAATCAAAATATTGCTCAGTAACCAACCATCCACAACAGCATTCAAAGTGATTTCCTTGTCGTAGTCGATGCTATCAGGGGGAAGATTCACATGGAGTATCTATCTTCCAGTCTCATTTCCCATGCACAGAGTATTCCCCTTCAACCAATTTCCCAATAAAGGAATAATATTCTCCTGGCGCAACATCCTACATACCTCTCTGATGTCATCAATATCAGAAGAGGCCTTTTTTGTATCCTTATGCTCCAACTTCCGAGACTGCTCTTTTAAACATTGTATCTCTCCCTGAAGATTCCTGAGAACCTCCATAGTCTCTTGATACACTTCCTTCTGATGAGTTGGATCTGGATACCTAGCATGCAAAACCTCCTCCCTAGTGATTGTCGGTTTCTGTTGCAATACCTCTTTCGCGCGCACCGCTTCAGCTCGTGTGGTTATCTTTACTGTTACTGCCTCGGGCTCTGGCATTAACTTGGGCATCCACTGATTTTCTACTGCGCGCTGGATTCTAACCATCCTTGCGCCTTTGTTCTCTTGCTTGTGTTGTTTACTGAGATGCTCATACAAGTCCGGACACTCTTCATAACTATGCCCCTTTCCACAAAATGAACAGGAAATATTTTATGGGCATTCATGCCTATAGTGGTCAGGTGAGCCGCATGTATAGAAAGTTACTCAAGGGAATTCACTCCTTCCTCCACCTCGGCCTCATCCTCCATATCCACCTCGATATCCTCGTCCTCTTCCATGACCTCCTTCAAATCTTTCATCATTCTGTCATAGCGTGTGTGATTATAATCCCTATCCTGATGCTCATTCTTTCCTTTAGAATTATCAGCCACACTAGCCTATCTCACCCCAATATCAATGGCATCATGGATTTGGCCAATCACTCTACAGTCCTCAGTATCATGGGTCGTGGACCTACAAATTTTACAAAACGAAGATACATTCTTCCTAATCGTGCATTGTAGTAAAGGGCGGTGACTAGCATCATGATTCAAATGGAAAATCTCACAGTCTAACAACAGTGATCATACAGATCTGCGAGGGAAACTATCCTTGGTGTGGCCTTCTACTTCACAATCTGTACACCAGATTCCTGAGCGCGTCTCATGAGCTAAGTTTGCTGATAATTTCTCTAACTGTTTTGCCATAGCTGTTATCTGAGCCTCCAAGAATGGACTAACTCCAGTGTCAATACTCCCAACTGCCTCAGCGCGTAGAGCTGCTTCCAATGCTTCATGCGGGTCAGTATAAGTTTTATGTGAAAGTGCTCTTCGAAAAGGAGTAATCAATCCCCCAACAAAACATTGTGCATGCTGACTTGCATGTATATCATAAGAGAGTTTGGATAAAAGAGTTTTAAAATGGGCATCATACTCACGTACACTTTCAGTAGTGCCTTGCTTAATATCCTTAAGTGTGCTTATACTCTTCTGCTCAAACTCTGGGATATGGAACTCTTTTAAGAAAGCATCTTTCAATGCTGCATAATCAATACAAGTTTGATTGGGATCAAACTTCCTATACCAGCTGTGTGCGCACGCCTGTAATGTAGTAGCAAATTGACTTGCCTTGCACTCAGAAGCCGTGATACCTTTCACACGCCACAATATTTCACACATATGAAACATGTTCAACTAGCATCCTCGATACCTCTATACTCTAGGAGACAAAGAGACATCTCCATATAAATGTTTTGGGGTTGTTGTGGGCCTTGACCCCCCGACCCGAACCTCCTTGGTTTCCTCTACCTCCAAAATACCACCAGAACCACTAGAATTAGAACTACCCATACCTCCTGATCCTCCTCCTGAAGTTTGATTAGGGCCCGTAGATGCACTCCCCTGTGCTCCGACAGTAGTACTATACTGAACCCCTACAGTCTGTGAAGTAGTCCCAGTTCCAGAGGTGAATCCGACATTCAACGTGCTCATATTCTGTGCAGATGATGAGCCTGAAAACGTACCCCCAAAGAATAACGAAGTTGTCTGTGCTGTCATTGATGTACTTGTTTCCTGACTTGTTTCTACCCTTTCACTTCCTAAATGAAAACTTTGCTTACCTATTGTACTAGATACTAGAAAACCAAGCACAAGGGATAGGTCAGCAGGTTGGCTTAGATGCGTGCCCACTCCCGGCCCTTAGGTCATATCTGTTGGCATGCTTCCATGTGAGGCCGAAGAGGGTTCTCTGTCATGCTTTCCTAGATGGGGGAGTTCCTGATGCTCTAGATCTTCGTCATCCTCATGAGCTTTAAATCCTTCACGAGCCATCTCCTTCCACAACGCCATCTATTCTGCAACTTCTTGCTTCTTCCATATTTCCCTCTCACATGCCTCATCATATTTCAGCCACCTCTCTTCCCTCTGCCATGCTGCCACTAGGTCTGCCATCTCTCACCAGTCCTGTTCCTGCCCCCACGCGTGGAGGTTTTTAGCTTGCCATAGGTTTGTCTTCCAAGTTCAATGTTACCATCAATATCTTGATCGCCAGTGGAATACCTTGCAAATACGTTCCTCTAGGATACCGTAAGAATTGGAACTCAGCTACCTCTGGGCATGAATAGGTCAAAATTGAATACTCCAGAATATAGCTGTTTAGAACACCGTGAAACCAGGTATCTACCGCACGAGTCCAGATCAAGTCAGCATCATATAGTGTTTGAAATTCCTCCTGTGTCCAAACAAGTGTGCGATACCTCCAATTCCACTTAGATGCATATGCAGTCAACCACTTGTATAATTCTACTGGAAAGATAGCAAAGAAGCTCTCGTACAAACTATCATACAAATTCTGCTCTACCCAAGTGCGTGCTAAATCTGGATCCAGTGTCAAACCTCTGTGTGTATTCTTCCTCCAAATCATGGATCCACTCTTCAATGCTCACCAAAGTTAACCAGTATGTCTTCATCACAAACCATCCTAGAAACAACTGAAAAAGAGGTCCTGGCAACGAAACCAATGATGCAGCCTAGAATTCTCAGATAACACCTAGACGCACTGGCACATCACTCAGCATAGGTTGAGCGCTCACCTGAAGCACACAAAGGTATCAGGTTCCTCTTTAGGGTTGTTATAGTAGAATGGTATCATGATGAAGTAATACAAGACATATTTACTTAGAAACTAATCCATCAAGACACAAAATTACAGTATCTAGATCTAGAACGGTATGTGCTTAAGTATAAACCATCAAGAAATCAACAGCATGTAATAATAGAACATGTAAGACACTGTTGTTCGAGCCAATATTCTTCCTCATCATTCAATCAAGGCAACAATACAGAAGCTTCATATAATACTAGGCATGCGTGCATGGATCTATTACAATTATCCAGTCTCATGCACTCATGGATCTCTAATCCTTCAAACAGTATATGTATTTATATCTCTGTGTATCTTACTAAGTAATTCATTACATATATATAGGGTGGGGAACTTTCCCTTCACCGCTTAACTCTACCAAAATAGGTCGCATGCTAATAATAGTCACGCGCCTTTTACAACTATAGCCATACATTCAAGTATGTTATCTATAGATCGCTGATAGTTAACTAAAGTGATGAATCTATTCTTGGATTATCTTCATGCAAAGTACTTCAACATGCTCCTTAACATATGGACGAAGAGTGGTGCACAAGTCTCAGCATCGCTTTGTGTGCTCCGCATGCCAACCTCTAAAAATAGACATAATCTCTAAAATCGGCTAAGTCCCAAAAGTCTAACTCTGCACCCCCACGCGCGACGCCTTCCTATTCCTTTGTGCCTCTGATCCTATCCTATTCTCCTGCGCGGACTCTGTGTGTGAGTCCTACAAAGTGTTTTCTCTTATCAACACCCTCCACTACGGCCTTCTCAGCCATCATTACTACAATAGCATTAGCTAAGTCATCATCTCCCTCCTCCTCATCAGAATCTAGCTCTTCCTCTCCTCCCTATGCACTTACCTATGCCCAAGCATGTACATGTCTCACTCATTGCGTAGCCCTCTATGCCACTCAGGGTTTGTCAAAGCTCCTCAAGGCTGGAGCCCACCATGGAGTATACTCTGGGGTAACCACTTCATCATCAATCAAAACAATAAATCCCTCCTCATTAGGAGCATGTAGCCCCTGGAATAATCAGACAATAGTAACAGGTCATATCCCACCACAATTTCCCTAAGAGTATCTATATATCCATCTCTTCCCACCTATACTGAACGGGCTTCTCAGGCCACTTCCATGCTGTAATCCAAACTACCTTGCAAACCCAATCAAAACACAACAGCTTGTGATTTCATTCTCTCTGTTCCTGGAGCCACATAGGCTGCTATAAACCACGTAAATCATGAGGGTATTTAGACTATGTTGATAAATCCAAGTAGGGTCTCCATACAACATCCCCCACCTATAGTCTAGTCAATAAATGCCTGTAAAATCTAGTCCTACTTCTTCTTCCCCACATGACCCCTATATGATCTCCACCTCATAAAGTCTAGGGTGTTGATTACCAATGGCCCATAGTATCCCTATTAGTTGAGTAATAGCTAAATGTGCTCTAGAGTTGAACGCCTATAATAGAAAACCAACATCTATACCATAGCATTTGTGAGCCCTCTAGGCCCACAAATATCTGATTGTCTGTGCAAGTAGGGTAGGCCCCCACTCAAAAATGGTATGATGCTCCATCATCTCAACAATAACCCTTGTCATCATCCACAGGAAAATGACCACTACCAGAATCTAGGAAAATCATAGCACATGATAGCCATCATCATCATGGTCATCTGCACATGGACCCACTCTCTGAGATAAAATATACACAGCCGTAAGCAAATGCCCCCTGAATCATATATGGATATCTGCTACATCCTCCCCATACAACCTGGCCATCACGCCATCCCTCTCTACGTCAATGATAGTATACACCAATTCCCCATGGATTGGTAATCTTAGAATGTGGTGAACATCCTCCAAAGTGATAGTGATCTCTCCTATGGGTAGCTAGAATGTGTTGGTGGAAGAGTTCCACCTCTCTAGCAGTGCCAAAATCAAACCCATAAATCTATGAATCCATCTATAAAACCTCATGGCAAACCAAAATTCATAGCGTCCACATGATCCCAATCCTCATCTGCATGTCAGTCCTGACCTTCTCTAATATTAATGGAACTCGATCGCGAATGTTCAATTTCACCTCCACCTACAAAAATAAACCAACAATTAGTATCATCAATAAATTTGTTAATAACACATCAAAGAATCAATAAAATGTACTAACAACATCTAAAACATTAAAAAAAACTATCAAGAACATATATGAATCACCAATGATTCCTATTACGAATCACTGATGATTGCACCAATCACCAATGATTCTAACTAGGGAATGCATACGCCCCAAAAATGGCAACAAGATCCTAAAACTACCAAAAATCAAGAAAAAATAAGATAAAATTGTCTCACCTCAACTGTTAGTGGTTTCCTTTTTCTGTTAGAGGATGTTATCTCTCGAAATATTTCCAAATCATCTCAAAATTCCCAAATCAATTCGCTCAAGTCTTTTTTACACCACAGTTAAAATAAACAACTAAATGGATAGGGTAATTATAAACCCTTCTTCTACCCCAATCTAGTCACCAATGTTTCAACCTCTAATCGCGGGTGATTACCATAAATGCCTATGATTCACCCTGTTGTAATGACCACCATCATTTACACCCTTAAACATGACAATAATCCCTTCACACAAGTTTATCACATTCAAAGGACCCAAACACTCAAGTCAAACAAATAAACACAAAAAAAACATCAAATTTTGATACTTGTCATACATCTTTGGGATGCGTTCCTTTTGGCCCCCCATCACTTGATGTTCCTTGTTAAACTAACTTACCTCTACATATCACACATATTTAGGCACAAACCCCTTGGTTTCTCTATCAAGATGATCCCTTGGTAGGACCCTCTGTTTCGATACCCCCATTAGACTGGGGAAAATTTTGAAAAATGAAACACACACAAGAAGCTCATGCTTCTTATATTGCGTTATATCCGAATCACCCATACAACCAAAAATTCTCAAACATTTTTGTCTGACACCTTGTTAAGACATCAGACAAAAAGGGGAAAATGTAGACACCAGAAAATTTGTACATCCCCATTCCCACACAAATAATCAAATGAATAATATCGTTCGCATATCATTTCATAACGTAATTCATCCATTCAATTAATTAAACTCATCATCGCCCCATTTAGATGACATCCCTAAACGTAGATCATTACTCCCACACCCCCTTTAATTAATTAATCCTCACCTCACATTTCCTAAGGTCATATTTCCGCTTCCCATAGTTAACTAATTAATCAAATAATTATTTATTTATTCACATATTCACCTCTCACATCTCACCATGAGAAATTTTCCTCACCCACTAAGTTACAACTAATTCAAATAAGAAACCTTCTAAATATATTATCCTCAACCACCTCTAGCTTATCCCTATAACCAAGTCCTCACTTCTCAATAGTTATGACTAGATTTAATTAGGAAACCTTCTAAATACTATCCCTCATCTATTATAACTACCTCTATCCACCTCTAATCCGTCACACACACGACCTCTCTAAGTTATCAAGCCATAATCCCTCACACCTAAGATGAAATTAGAAGTTTAATCCCTTTGTATCTCACCCTAGCTCTAACTTCCTGAAAATGTCGGTGATTCCCTCAAACACTTTGGCGATCTATAAATACAAATCTTTCTACCTCTCTTCGGTACCATTCACGACCATCCAAGCAAATCCAAGAGTGTTATCAGGCATTTAGGAGCATTACCAGGCCTCCATCAATGTTGTCTTTCATCCATCAACAACATGTTCTTGTTTTTCAAGCATCTAGGAATTGTTCAGGCTCGTTCATCATCCAGACATAATCACATGAGATATCTCATCACACATCATCATTTAAAGGTTTTTCTTGCTCTTGGATTTCATTCTTTTACCTTAAACTTATCTATTTATTCATCTCTAGTCTCACTTTTTCTCACAAGAAGATTGCAGTTTCATTTTAGACAATCAAATCATTTATTTTAGCAGTTTGTTAATATTTCTCAGAATCACCTGCGTTTTCTGAAATTGCCTGTGATTCCTACAATCGCCTGCATTTTCTATGTTCTTTGTTTAATCAGTAGACATATTTCATTTAAAGGTCTTTATCGAGTACTTTTTCGTTACTAATCCTTTTACTAAGAACGGATCTTGTAGATGGACATAGGAGGTATTAATCATTCGATCACCAACATCAATTCAATCCCAATTGTTCAACATCCTTTGCACTGGGAACAATACGACCTACTTCATGATCTAAGTTGTGTGTCATTCACACAGTGCCTCTTGAAAGGCTAGAATCCATCTTTGCATCTACCCAAAGAATTTGTGAAGCCACTGACAAATTCTGGGAAGCATACTACAAGGTACAATGAATACAAGCCGATCTTGCATGGTATGAGTACCAGTACAAAGTGGGATTGGATATACCTGAAGACGCAAATACTGCATCCAAGTCAGAGATCAGAAGTGAGATCAGTCTTGTAATTTCTAATTATATCCTTGCACGTTAGTATGATACCGAGGAGGAGCTTTCTGATTTCTTTGTGGATGATTACATCAAAGAACCTAGCTCATATTTTACTGAGGATGACGATTTACCCTATTCAATGGGCTCTAACTTTTATGAGAACTTAGATACTGACCTAGATTCTAATTTTAGATTCTAGACTTGTTGTTTTTCATCTCATCAGTATCAACTGATATATGTAATAAACTAAATAAGTGATAGACATTTTATCACATTTTTATATACCACATATTGTACTCCATTTGTCATAAATAAAAACTTAAGTGTTTTAAAAGTGGGTTGATGTCCACATAAGGAAGTCCTTTGGCTTCTGGGAACTAGCCTCTACCAAGAAACCCACCTACCCATTTTACTAATTCTATTTCGTGTAGTGTCCTTGATTTGTAGGTTTAATTACAAGGAAAAGGAGCTTAATTCATTCTTCACAGAGCACAATAATTAAAAAACCTATCACATCTTGCAAGTACATTGGAAACCCTGACATACTTGAGGTTGAGCCAATTTTACCTCCTTGTAATATCAAACCAACCCATAAGGTAATATTATCATCAACAACTCACAAACCATAAGAAACACTAATGATGATGAAGCCATAGTAGCGATTAGGGTCATGTGTGGAGGGATGAAGATCCTCAAAAGTTAAACTAAGACGAGTTAGACCATCATGGGAACAAAGAATGACATCATATGTAGGATCAAATGGGATGTGTTCCCAATAATATTTATTCATGAAAAGTGTGCAAGTGAATAGTGGGCGTGCTAAGGTAGGTGGTGCAGGTGAAGGTGAATGCGATAGAGCGATGTCTATAGAATGGACAAGCCCCTGACAAGGAATCGTAGTAGTAGTAGTAGCACGTGGCATAGAAGCAACTACATCTATCACACAAATGGTACCATCAAGTGGTGGTAAGTGAGGTATTTCATCCATAGGTTGGGGATCAATTGTCGTATTAGTACATGGAATAGGAAGACTAGTATTAGGAGCATAATATCATTATTAGAATGGGTCATGGTCACGAATAATAGTATGTTCAATGTCGTCATGAAGTAATTTAACACAATGATGTACAATAGAGGCAATGGATTACATGTCATGAAGTCATGGCCTGTCGAGCAGACAGTTATAAGAGACTGGGAAATCAATGACAAAAATCAATGTGGGGATTATTTTGGGTCCTATAGTGATAGGTAAGGTAATGTGATTGTTATCACCAAATTACAGCACCCCTGAATGGGTTCCAGTTTGAATGGAGCATTCAGTGCAATTTTTGTAACATGGGTACTATCCCCAAGTTGTGGTACTTGCTACTTGGGATAGACCTCCAGAGAAAGTTGGTTTTTATTCCTCTGTTCAGGTGCATGTGTTCAGATTGTAGAGGTTTCTAATCCTAAAGCCTATTCTAATTTTCCAAGGAGACAGAGTTAAGAAAATGTAGGAAAATAAAACCTAAACTAACAGAGGTGATGCACTAAGGAATGAAGAACATCTACTCTGCCAAAACACACAAACCAGAAGATATAATATAGTCACCATGCACAAATAACCATAAATGTAATGAAAGATCATAAAGGTATAAATGAACAAAAGAAAGGGGTGAAAATCATCCACAGACTCGTATTATTGCTCCAAAAGTTTAATACGATGCATTACATTGGCCAAAAGGACAGATTTTGCATTACAGAGCTGTTGGGAGGCCTAAAATTCCACAACTTCACTTACAGACAAGAGAAGCAGAGAGAGGCAGAGCAAAAATGTCCAACATTAGAAATGAGATGAGCTCTGACATTTATAGATCGAGCAGAGAGAATGAAAGAAGAGGGAAACATGAAATCAAATTCAAAATCTCAACCACCAGCCATCAAAGCTAGCAAATCTACCCACAAGCTATCAAATCGATTCTCCATGATGCTTTACGTGTTAGAGAAGGAAATAATGGCGGATTAAGCAAGATCTGATCATTTTGAATTTTCAGATCGCGCATTAATGGTGAGGAAGATGTTTTTCAACATTTCACCCACCAAATCCTGATATCTGGTCAGTTTCTCATGATGTTTGCATGTAATTCAAACATCCAGCCATTTCTCCATGATGTTTGCCTGCTGAAGAAGAGAAAATGGCGGGATTGATCAAAATCTGATCATTTTGGGCAGTCAAATCACACATTAATGGTGAAGAAGACGTTTTTTAACATTTCACATACTAGATCTTATAAAAAAACAATATTTTAAGCTTCCATGGCGTGGAGGAGGTTGAGATCTTTCCAATGATACCAATTTTGTCACATTTGGAGCTCTAGTTCGAAAGATATGGCCATTTCAAATTTTTGAACCAAATCCGTATGGAAATTGTGAAATGCAACCTTCAAAATGGATACGCGGGCCCGTAAGTGCAACTTACTCCCTTTTTGCGAAGAAAATGCAAAAATCCAAAAAACCTCCGCTTCCAGCAGCTCCGCCATACAATTTTTTCCCAAAAGGCCTCGTGGGCCTAAAGTTGGAATTTTTCCCTTTTTGTTAGAAAACGACAAAAATCCAAAGGTATGAAAGCCCCCCTACAAGCCCACAAGCCTGCTAATTGTCAATTTTCTATTTGATGAAGGGTCACCTGGTCCTCAAGCCACAAAATGAAAATTACACCTTTTCGCCAAAAGTTTGTCAAAGTGCCAACATTATCTCTACTTCCCCGCAAGTCTGCCCTTTGAAATTTGGGCAAAATTTCCTTCACAGCCCCATAACTACTCATTTGGGAAAAGCTTCCTCCGCGGCCCCGCAAGTCTACAACTTTCAGAATATAAGGAGTTAGGACTTTTTTACCTTTCTAGAAAGGGGAACAAAAATTTTGTCTGTTGGAAGTCCATCCAGAGATCCTTAAGTGCTTAAACTATGTGAAAGTTCATATCGAAGCACCAAGAGAGAAAAGATGGTGTAGTTAACCAAAAATAAGCAGGGGCTTATTTTGGATAACAATTGGTAACTTACAGGGGCATCTACCTGCTAGATGAAAGATCAGTGGCCTTGAAGCATCCATTGGGCATGGAGTCAGCCTGATAACACAAATCTGATCTGTTGGAGTGCGATGGAACCATCCAAACCCACTCCAATATAGATGTTCTGCAGATTTAACTCTTTGAGCTGCAAGTATCTTTCATGGCGAGGTGAACTACATGCAAGCACGCACCAGAAACAATAGAGCAATGTGTACCAACTCTTAGGGAAATAAAACCTAACTTACAACAAAATAATGTGCATACACACTTAGAGGAATTGGAAATCCTAGATTAATATATACATGGGCATGAAATTCTCCTTTTAGTAGCAACGTTTGAGATAGATTCCATTGACTGGAATTTTCTATTCCTTACCATCCAACTTAGCCAGTTGGAAGGTGTTTCTACCTTTTCATTCCGTTATCATGTATGGGCCACTCCATATGGCATAAAATTTGGAATGCTTTCCTTGTTTTGCATGATCAACATCCCATTTTAGTACTAGGTGCCCAACTTAGAAAGTCCTTAGTTTAGCCTTCTTGTCGAAGCTTTTCTCGATTAGTGCTTGGTCCTTATCCATTGCATGCAGTGCATGTTCTCTTGTTTCCTCCACTTCAATCAACTCTGCATATATGATTTCCAGAGGCTCGAATTCAGCAAGCTCTAATTGTTTCATGAATTTCAATGCTCGAAACTCAAGTGAAATGGGTAGAACTGCTTCCCTCCCATATATAAGCTTCAATGGAGAGCTTCCTGTGGACCTATTGGGTGTGATCCTATCAGCCCATATAGCTGATTTGAGCTTGGTATGCCATGTCCTTTGGTTTTCATCCAGATTCCTTCTGATGATCCTCAACAAGTTCTTATTTGTGGACTCTGCTTGGCCATTACCCTAAGGGTAATAGTTTGATGAAGTGCTGAGGTAGATTCCATTTTTTATATCCCATTCTGTGATCTTGGTACCAAGAAATTCCAGTGTGTTTTATGATATGATGATGGCAGGGGTTCCAAATCTAGTGGCTATCCCTTCATAGAAATACAAAATATTAGATTCATTTGCTTGCTTCAGTGTCACTGCTTCAATCCACTTGGTGAAATAGTCAATGGCTGTAAGTATCCATTTGTGGCCTTAGATCGAATTAGGGTGGATCACTCCAATGAAGTCTAACCCCCATTTCATGAATGGTTGCTCTACTGAAATTGGGCGAAGGGGTAGGACTACCAACATTTTTTTTCCTATGAAGAATGCACACTTTTTGCATTTCTTGACCCATGAGTAGCAATCCTTGAACAATGTAGGCCAATAGTAACCAGCCTTCATAATCTTGAGAGTTGTTATTCGAGGAGAAAAGTGGTCTCTTGCCTCTTCATCATGGAACTCATGTAGTACCCTCTCAACTTGGCATGTTCTAATGCATCTCAATAGAACGCCATTTATGTCCCTTTTGAACAAGACACCATCAATAAGCACATATGGAATGGCTTGCAATTTGAAGTGTCTCCTCTTTGGTTTTCTCATCTCTTGAGGGCACAAACTGGTTTGAAGATAATGCACTAGATCTTGATTCCTACATGGAATGGGTGCATCATTAGCTAGTTGCTCTTGATCATCTTGTAGTAGTAGGATAACCTCTTCTTTACCTTTTGGCTCAGCATGTTGCTTGGAAGCAAGCTGCTCGCACAACCCTTGGCCATGAACCAGCTTGGTAACCTTAATCTCAATGTCATATTCCATCACACGGGTGATCCACCCTGCTCTCTTCTCATTTAATTCCTTGTTCAAGAGGAAGTATTTGACACCAGCATGAGACACTAGAAGTTGGATCTTGTTGTTTGAGACCAAGTGCTTAAACTTCTTCAGACTTCTAATGACAATAAGGGCATTCTTTTCAATAAAAGAGTACCTCACCTCATAATCTTCTAGGCTATGACTGAAGAAAGCAATGGGCTACTCAGAACCTTCTCTATTCAGTTGCACCAGGATAGCTGAGATTGTGTCTGCTCCTCCGAAAGCATACAACATGAAGTCCTTGGAGAAGTCTAGGTTAATAAGAGTTGGGTCCTATGATATTGCTTGTTTGATGGCCTCAAAACTCTCTTTCCCCTCTGTTGTCCATTTGAATGCCATATTCTTCTTCAACATCACTATAAAAGGCTTCACAAGAGTGGAAAAGTTAGGCACAAACCTACGAACAAATTTTATCCTCCCAAAGAAGCTTTGGAAATATTTCTTGTGATGTGGCAATGGAAGTGTTTTGATGGATTCAACTCTTTCAGGATCAATTGTCAACCCTTCTCTAGAGACAATATGGCCTAAAAATTTCCCTTCATGTGTCAGGAACACACATTTCTTTGGATTCAAAGACACTCCAAATCTTCTGCAAATTTAGAACACTTGTCTGAGGTGAAAGAGGTGGTCTGTTGCATTCTTTGAAAAGACATTGATGTCATCTAGGTACACCAGCACCATCTTGTTGATCAAACCCTTGAATGCCATATCCATAGCTCACTGAAAAGTTGCTCCAGCATTTGACAGTCCAAAAGGCATCTTCTTGTAGGCATATGTTCCCCATTTGGTGGTGAATGCAGTCTTAAATTAGTCATCTTCTTTCACCATTATCTGGTTGTAGACTTAGTAGCCATCTAACAATGAAAACCTCTTAGAGCCAGCTACAACTTGCAAGATCTGTTCCATTGAAGGAAGTGGGTAGTGATCTTTGAGTGATGCTTTGTTCAGATCCCTGAAGTCCACACACAACCTTATTTCTCCATTTCTCTTCCTTACAGGCACCAAGTTCGCAACCCAACTTGAGTGTTTGATGGGAAAGATGATGCTGGCCTCAATAAACTTGTTCAATTCTTTTCTCGTGAGAGGCTTAATGTGAGGATTCACTGGCCTATGTTTTTGTCTGAAGGGCTTGGACTCAAAATTTAACTCAATGGTATGCTCAGCCAATTTTGGGTCGAAACCCCTTAAATCCTTATAGGTCCATGCAAACACATTTGGGAATTCTTAATAGAGTTAAACCAGTTTAGCTTTCTATTGTCGAGTGCTAACCTTCCCAATTTGCAATGTTTTGCCCTCACCTATTGAAACAAGCTCTGAGTATTCACCTCTTACCTAAATATTTGTTTTCTCTCTCCTAAACTGGTCATTTGGATTGAAGATGGATCCCAAAGTGACAAGACACTTTGGTAATTTGTTGGTTCTCAGCTGCACCACTTGATTGCCATATTGTTGTTCCAGTTTATCTTGATTCTTTGAGGAGAACTCGGCTTCTTCCTCGAGAAAATTGACAATTTGGTGATCACTCTCAAATAATTTCCAACTTGTATTGTTGTCTGGAACAGTTAATCGTATAACCACCTTGATATGGGGCTAAGACTTATCACTCCTTGTGCTTTCCACAACATCAAATGCTACCCCAATTGCTGTCAGACTGTCTGCAGCTTAATTTTTCTTCCTAGGTATGGACACAATGTTAAAAGCTCCAAAATCTTAAACAAGATCCCATACCCTATTCTTATATTTCTTCAGCAGATCATTCTTAGCAGCATTTTTTCTCTTGACCTGATTCACAATCAGCTCATTATCTCCAAAGACCTACAGATTCTTAAGGCCCTTCTTCCTTTCCCAATGCAGTCCATGAATCAAGGCTTCATACTCAGCTGTGTTGTTTAAACAAGTAAACTAAAAATGAAAAGCTGAGTAATACTTGATGTTCTGTGGTGAAACCAACATTGCACCACCTTCAGCTCCTTGTCTGCTCCTTGAGCCATCAAAGAACAATTTTCATACCTCATTATCATCTTGGTGGTCTGGCTTGATGATGCTAGGGAGAGGATGATTCTCCTCATGTAAGAAGTAGACTCCTAACTCAGATTCTTCCATTTCCTTGTAGGGGTCAAAGGTGTGAATCTTTCTTGCCCACTCATCAAGAGTCAGGTCTGGAATGCTTCCAACCTTAGTGTCAGCTTCATGGATGCTTGGATGATTTTCTTCATCAAATGTTGAACAATTGGCATTGATTGGGCTTGGTGTATGAGGCTCAACATGGAATTTTGCAATAGGCTCAAATCTGATTGTAGCCTTCGTTCCATACCTCATTCTGAACAACATGTGTGACCAATCAGCAGACAAGTAGCCTCCAATCTTGGCAGTGAAGTCTATGGACAAGCACAATGCAAATTGTGGTGGAAAGTCTATGACTGATATGTCTTGCAATACAGTAACATTTGGACATGCATGCAATGTGAGGCTTAAATCCTTGATGGTTCCAACTATTTTTACTGTTTTCCCATCCAGTTGCACCACTCCTTCGAAGATGAATTCATATTGAAGTCCCACCTGATCAGTTATTTGCTCATCACAGAGTTGTTTGCTCCAAAATCAATCATGCAATTGTGCTCCAATTTATATCCAATGATCAATGAGATATAGAATGGTGGTGGTTTCACATTCCTACCTCGTTTTCTTCCATGATTTCCTCCAGGCTGAGCTACATTGGTAAGCACTTTTTCTTACTGGTGAGGTGGCTGCTTTGATGCTGACCAATTTTCCATAGAACCCTGCAACAGGTCTCTTTGCCCTAGGATAGCCAATGACTCCCACATTGAGATGTTCACATTTGTCTTCTTCATCTTCTCAACGATGTTGAAGGGAGATGAGCTATCCTTCTGTTTCCCTTTACCCTGCATAGTTTTCTCTTGCACTGGGGTTGTTACAACTGGCACTTGAGTTCGTCTAGGAGGTGGCTTGGGCTGACCCTGCATATTTAGAGCTGCACTTTGATTACTAGCACTCTGTGGAGTAAGAGAGGGGTGTGAATCACCTGAATTGGATGATTGTCCTTCTCCAATACTCCTTTTCTTGGACCTTGTATTAGTAGCTACACTTTAAGAAGGTGTTAGATTTATACCAAAGAAGTCTTCAACCTGTCAGTTGACAAGTGTGGTCTCATTTGGACATGCCTCTTGGTGAGTTGATCCATGTTGTTGATTCCCTTCTTGGCCTCCCTCTTGTTCCATGCCCATTGGTGTCACCATTAGGGCTTGGTATTCAACACCATTGTAGCACATTGACTAGTCTTGAGGTTGATTGTATGGGAAACACCAATCATATTCTTGAGCCATGTTATTTTTTACCGGTACCAATGCTCTAGATGTGGATATAGCATTAGGGTTATGAGGCTAGAATGGTCTATTAGCAGGAAGTCTAACTTGGCTCTGAATTATTGATGCAACCTAGAATTCTCAGATATAACCTAGACGCACTGGCACATCACTCAGCATAGGCTGAGCGCTCACCTGAAGCGTACAAAGGTACCAGGTCCCTCTTTAGGGTTGTTGTAGTAAAATGGTAGCATGATGAAGTGACATAATAAGCATATTCACTTAAAAACTAATCCATCAAGACACAAAATTACATATCCAAATCTAGAACGGTATGCACTTAAGTATAAACCATTAGGAAATAAACAACATGCAATAATAGAACATGTATGACACTATGATTCAACCAATAATCCTCATCCATTAATCAAAACAATAATACAGAAGCTTCATACATTACTAGTCATGTGCGCATGGATCTGTTATAATTATCTAGTCTCGTGCACTCATGTACCTCTAACTCGTCAAAGCAGTATATGTATCTATATATCTTTGTGTGTCTATTACTAAGTAATTCATTACATATATATAGGGTGGGGAACTTGCCCTTCACCACTTAACTCTACCAAAATAGGTCACATGCTAATAATAGCCACGCACCTTTTACAACTATAGCCATACATGCAAGTATGCTATCTATAGATCGCTGATAGTTAACTATAGTGGTAAATCTATTCCTAGCTTATGTCCATGCAGAAGATATTTGACATGCTCTTTGAAGTCTCTACGAAGAGTGACGCGCAAGTCTCAGCATTGCTTTGTGTGCTCTGCACGCCAACTCCTAAAAATAGACCTGATCTCCAAAATCAGCTGAGTCTGAAAGTCTGACTCTGCACCTCCGCGTGCGACGCCTTTCTATACCTTTGCGCCTTTGCTCCTGTGTTGTTCTCCTACACGGACTCTGTGTGTGAGTTCTACTAAGTGTTTCCTCTTATCAACATTACCCCACACTAATTTCATTGTCGCCCAATAATGGTGATGTCCAAAACTTACATAAAGAATAGATGAATAAAGAATGGTTGAATAAACAATTTTGAATAACTTTACACAAAAGAATTGTTCATGCTTCAGGCTCCTCTATTTCATTATGAAGCAGTAACTCGGGATATTCCTCTTTGATGTCTACCTCCAAGTTCTCCCACTCTGTCAAGGTCGTTCCTACCTTCTCTGGAACGTCTACAATGATAGACTCTAGCTCATCCATAGTTAATTTTCCCTGCTCATTCTGTATCACAAGCATTACTCTTGACATAGAGGTTTGCACCCCTTCCAATACATCCATCTTCTAAACAATGAGCTTTCCAAGCTCATCCAACCTTTCCATATGCGGTGCCTGGGCCGCAGCTAGTGTCTCATGCTTCTGCTTCACTAGGATTAATCGTTCAGTGCGGCCTAGGGTTGCATCCTTCATAGCCTTTTACACTTCATTATCTTCCTCTAATGTTTTTACCGCAATCAACACATCTTGAGCTGTGCATATCATCAACGCATGGTCGGCTTTCTTCAGCTCGTCACAGATGGATTGCAGTAGGCCTTCATAAGTAGCAATATTCCTTGCTACTGCAACCTGTTCTTTCTTTACTTCTTTTACTAGGCCCTTGGGCTGCTCTGTTATGTGCACCTTCTCATCATTCAACACTAAGTCTATCATGGCTCGTACATAGTGCATTGCAGAAGGGAAACTCCTTCAGAACCTACACTTCTAGATGTGGGTGCACGCTTTTATTACATCATCTCCAATCTCCTCCACCATCTTGACAAAAGTCTCATACTTTCTCTTGATTAGGTCCTTTTCTTGCACTATACGTGCTATCTCCACATCCTTGGCTTTCAGATCCTCTGTCAGCACTTTAATGGTAGCAAATTTATCAACATTCTTCTTACTACTTCAGTAGATACCTTTACCAAGGCATTGCTTACCTGCTCATCCATCATTACTATTGGCTTGATTGTCATGTGCCTTATTTTGGGTGCCTTATTCAATCTGTCTTGAAATGCATGATTCCTCCCCGACATCAAAATCTAGCTTGTCCATATGAGTGTGCATTGACCATGAGAGATGCTTCCGTGTATGCAACGTCACCTTATCCTCATCCATGAGCACCCATCCAAATATATCCTTTTGCTCGATGGTTCTTTGGAACCAAGTACGTGAACAATCATCTTTGGGTCTTCTGCATACCCCATTGTATGTACCTTGGTATCTTCTCACTATGTCGATGCAGGATCTCGGCCCTCATGGGATGGTTGCATCAAGGTTAGGGATATTAGATGTATCCTCACCCTTGTCTTGTGTGGCCTTTGATTGTTCTCTTTCTCCTTCTACTTCCATTTTTTCTTCCTCCTCGTGCTAAGGTTCTTCTTCTACTAGAGATGAGGATGCTTTCCCCTCAGATTCTTCTTCTTCCTCACCTAGCTTGAGTTTCCTCCTTTTCTTCTCCTTCTGGCTCCTTTACTTATTAGGTTTCTCCTTGTCGCCCTTGTGTGATTGAATACCTTCTTAAATATTTGGTTTCCCTATTCTTCCCTGGTAGCTCCTTCTCCCTGTGAGGCCGTTGCATGCTCCCTTCTCCTTTTGGCCAGATGGTTGCTTCCTCCTGCACACCAAGCCATTACCTCTATCCTCCTACTCTTCATCCTCTTCCTCGATCATCTTGCTTGGGTTCAGAGGGCCTAGGTGCCAGGATGTTCTCCATGGTATGCTTCCCCTTCGGTGGCCCAGGAAGTGCGAAACTCATTCTCCACATACTTGTTATTTTCCATTTTTGGCTTAAATTGAAGGTATATCAACGCAGCCCCGATCTCCCCAACAGCAATTGTTTCTGGCTTAATGCCCAAAATTTCCAAGATAATACTCTCATTGTATGCATTCTTTCCTGGATATCCATATGTTTTTCTCAAAGTGTGGTACTCACAATCCACCTTGTCAGCATTAAATACTAACCTTCGTGTATCGGTGAACCGGTGGACTAAAGCTTGGAAGTAACATGCGTGGAGAATACGTAAGGAAATTTACACCAAGGGCTCCACAACCCATCCACCATTGGAAAGTGCACGCAGTACAAAAATGTTGGTAGACTGCAAACTGTGCCTACTTTCCCTAGAACCGAAGGCAACTCCTTGCGTATCCACCATTCTTCTTCAAATGTCGCGTGTAGAACCTGTCATACCACTTTTCCGCTCGCTCCTTCACTCCGTCTGTCATAGACCCTTTGCAAGTAAATACTTACTAAACCATTCAACTGGGGACTTGTTGTTCATGGGGTATTCCCATATATGTTCTCTTTTGGGTCATGTTGGTACCCCCAATCTCCATGAATACCAAACTTAGCAAAACATAGCAAAAAATTATCTTGTTTCCTATGCGCACTTCCTCTATTATTTTCTCTACAATGAAGTCGGAAATGTTATAAGTGACTCCTTCTGACATGTGCCTTGCCACATGTAGCCACATTGAGTTAACTTGTGACCAATGATCTTGGTCATTCAACTTTATAACCAGGTGCGCCGCTACCTATACTACTGGACAGTTTTGTAGTTTATCTATGTCCATCCCACGTGGTCCCTTCTGGTAGCCCAGCACTTTGTGTGTTTCCAATATGGTGCTCTTGTCATCTAGGTCAACCTTAATATCCTTGCATGTTGCCTTTAATCTAGTTACTGGTGGCAATACGGATGGGGTGTTAGTCTTACCCTCCGCCCTGCAAAGTAGAAAAAGTCCTCATGGACTCGACACATCAGCCTTCTATATAATGGTGCATATTTCCCAAAGTATGGGAGCTCATACAATTGGTAGACACCAATCCTCTTCAGTAGCCTCTCCCTGGAATCATCATATACTGGCATGCCATCCTCAATTTGTCTGTTCGTTCAGGAGGTGAGCAAATCGTCTAATTTCTTTTTATTGTCCTTTGTGCGGTGGTTATATTCACTGATTTTGCTTTTTCGTATGTGGGTATCCCATTCCTGGCCCATGATGACTTCCTCAGGGTACTGCATCTCTAAAAAATTCCTTTTAGGGGCCATCTCTTCTTCTTCTTCTACTTCCACCTTCTTTTCCTTTACCGGTGTTGCTTTCTTCTTTGGAGCCATTCTTTTCTGTGGGTTGTGTTTTTTGTACCTTTTGCTACAAGTTTTTACTAGTTTACTTCAAACCCTAACTCGATTCAACCATGCCCTAACTTGCAATCACAAAATCACATGCCTTAACTCTATTTTTTCACTCTGCTTCGTTCAAACCCTTATCCTATGGGGATACAAGCCTTTCCAATCAACAGATCTGTCTTTCGTGCTTGATTTCACTTGCCTCGCACCTTGAATCACTTTACTTGGCTCTTCGCACGTGGCTCTTCATCAAATTCTTGTAGTCGTAAGGATAAAAATGAAATCACATCCCATCCTTATATAGATTTCAAATTTTCACAGAATTAATTGCTCCTACACCTACCAAATTCTCCTCATTTATTACCTATTTTTGTCATTTCCATGCTGTACATTTTCACGCATTAAGCTATAACCTTCTAGTGCACCTTCTTACCCTTTGTCATAGACTTCTCTTCAATGCATGCTCTAGCGCCTGAGTACCTCGTCACTGCACCATCTCCTGATAGTTACCATGGCCGCCGCTTACCTCGCGTTATACTTTCCCTTCACTCATCTCCATCCTTGGTTATTCTTGACAAGCAATCTTTTATCAATCACCCTTAGTAACCTACTTCCTCAACACCCGCAGCATTACACCTTCCAATCTTCACATCATTATACCTGAGAGTCACCAACAATCCACCCCACACTAAAATTATGTGCAGTCCTTTGCACATCAACATGCTTCATATTGTAGTTAGCTTCATGCACACAAGCACGCTTATTACACAAAAACAAGAACTAAATTGACAAAGCATAGCGACGATGAAAGAAACACATTAAGGGAATACAGAAAGGGAAACCTAATCTATCTGGCAATACTACCTTATTACAAACACCAAGAAGACTTATTTATAGTAGGGCTTCAACCTACTCCCATTAAAATAACCGGGCAGCCTCGTGCCATCAATTACTTCTAACTGGAAAGCACCTAACTCAAGTATATGAGTTATAATATACGGCCCCAACCAATGCACCTTGAGCTTCCCTGGATGGCGTAGAAACTTAGAATCATATAGAAGAACCATTTGCCCAAGCACAAGTTTCTTATCCCTGATATGTCTATCATGCCATGCCTTTTGGCATGCTTTCTCATGTTTCTGACTCTAGAGTGCTATGGCTCGGCACTCATCCAGTTGAACCATTTTCTCAATCCATTCTTCCAAGGCTTGCTCATCAGCTAGAGCTCCAGTGCACGCAATGCGCAAAGAAGGTAACATAAATTCTATAGGAAAAACAACTTTTGTGCCAAACACCAATTGAAAAGGTGTGTCTTTGTTCAATCTCTTGTATGTTGTTCTATAGGCCCAAAGAACAACAGATACTTTATCATCCCAATCTTTCCTTCCAACATCACAATTCTTGGTCAATGTGTGGCTCAAGATCTTGTTGAAAGCCTCAGCATTTCCATTTGCCTGAGGGTGATAGGGTGTAGTCTTGTGGTGGGCAATCATAAACTCATCTAGCAGAATTCTTATTGTCTCATTCACGAAATGTGTGCCCCTATCACTTGTTAAACTTAAAGGACAACCATACCTTGTAAGAACATTCTCCCATAAGAACCTTGCTATTGTAGCCATTGTACAGTCCTTTGTAGGTGCTACTTCTGCCCATCTGGTAAGATAATCTGTACAAGTGATGATATAGGGTGACCCAGTCTTGTGTGCGGCTCGGGAAATAAGCCCTACAAAGTCAATCACCCATTTCTCAAAGGGTTCTGCACTTGTAATTGGTCGTAAAGGCATCTCATCCCTTTGTCCTGGTTGACCTAGACGTTGACAATGGTCACATGCCTTACAATACTCTTTACAATCCTTGTACAATGTTTCCCACCACAAACCAGCAAGTAGGATCTTGCGTGTTGTGGCATCACCTACATAGTGGCCTCCTGCAATACCACCATGGGCTTCTTCCATTATATCCTTTCGTTCTTGCTCCAATACACATCGGCGTAGGACCTCATCTCTGCCTAATATGTATAAATAACCACTGATTAACATGAATGGTGTCGCGCGTATAGCAAGTTACTTCTTCTCTAAGGATTTCATGTCTTCTGGTGCCATATCAGTCCTTAAAAAGACAACAATGTCCTCTAATTCTGATGGCGCGCGTTGTAACCTATACAGCTATGCATCAGGCATGGTCTCTTCTATTGTTTGTGCCTCTTCACCTGATTGAATTCTAGACAAGTGATCCGGTCCAGAATTGCTTTTTCCTGGTTTTACCACAACTTTAAGTCAAACTCTTGAAATAATAGTATCCATCGGCATATGATCCCCTGTAAGACGGGCTTGTTCACCAAATATTTCAATGCCATGTGATCTGTATAAAACACAAATGGTGTGGCCAACAAATACTAAAAATTTTTGCAAGGCATATATCATGGACAAAGCTTCGCACTCTGTAGTGGTATAATTTTTTTCTGCAAGGGTCAGCTTCCTACTAGTAAAACAAATGGGATGATCTACTATACCTTCTCTAGGTTGAGCTAAAATAGCACCAATGGTCGTGTCAGAGGCATCCACATGAACATGAAAAGGTTTATCCCATGAAGGAAAATGCAAGATAGGTGCGGCAGTAAGCCTCTCCTTCAATATTACAAATGCGCGTTGTTGTGATTCCCTCCAATAGAATGTACCTTTCCCCTTGAGTAATTCTTCCAAAGGTGTGGCAATTTTGGCACACCCCTATATGAACTTTCTATAATACCCTGTGTGACTGAAAAATCCTAGCACCTCACTTTGACTGGCAGGTGCTTTCAAGCCTACGATGACTACAACTTTAGCTGGATCAACCAACAACCCCTCCTTACATATTATGTGCCCTAAAATTATTCCAAAGGGAGTAGCAAAGATGCAATTCTTGATATTCAACGAGATACTCAACTATCGACATCTTTCAAACATTAAGCGCAGATTGTCACAATGATCTTTAATCAGCCCATAAACAGTCCAATCATCAAGATAAACCTACAAGAAGTTGTGAATAAAATCCTTGAATGCTTGCACAACTATCCTTGAGAATATAGCAGGTGCATTTTACAAACCAAAGGGCATTACAGTAAAGGCAAAACTTCCCCATTCAATAGTGAATGTGGTCTTTTCTTGATCTTTTGGGGTAATCCTAACCTAATGGTACCTTGAGAACCCATTTGTAAATGAATATATCTCACGCCCAGCCACTCCTTCTAATATCTCTTCTGTAAATGGTGTAGGAAAAGGATCAGTAACACATGCTACATTCAACTCTCTATAATCAACATAAATTTGAATCCTACCATCATTTTTTATACTTATCACCATAGGACTAACCCATTCTGACTCATCCAATGGTTGAATGATCCCAGATTTCAACATCTTGTCAATTTCTTCCTTTACTTTCTTGCACAAATTGGGATTCATTCGATAAGGTATCTTCCTAACAGGGCACACACCTTCCTTAAGCTTTATCTTCATTTCTCCAATTGATGCATGCATGCCTGTAAGTTCATGGTACCCCCTTGGAAATAAATCCTCGTAGTCTCTAAGTAACTCTATAATCTTCACCACTTCTGACTCTGACCAGTAATCTCTAATTATCACTTCCTTAGGTTCAGCTTCCGTTCCAATATTTACTTTTTTTGTCTTCATAGGCTCATGATATGCACGTGTATCCACATCTGCACTGTCTAACACCTCACGTGCTCCATGTGAATAATCAACCTCCAAGTGCTTAACTTCCTCATCATCAATTATGTAAACCAGCTTCCCCTTGTCCTTTTCAAAAGAGGCGCACTCAAGTAGTATGGTATCATCTTCGTCTTCTCCAAAACGCACCCTTGTCTCTGTCTCAAAAATAATTCATAAATAAGCTCTTCTGCTTTCCCACTGTCTCCCATGGTTAAGTGCTTAAGAAATCTCAATGCCTTGTCCACTAGTGGCTTAGATGAGAAGAAGTCAAAGGTTTGGATCATCCCTGCAGTCAAATCTTTCCAATTTTTAGTTTCTTTATGTAATTCAGCATATACATACCAAGCATGCGCATAACCTTTGAGAGTAAAATAGAACTGATGCACCCAAAGTGAAGGTGGTAATGTTTCCTGTCCTACTTTCCAGAGTCTCTCACACTGCTGAATGTGGTGTTGAACAGGTTGATCACCATGATAAGAGAAAATCTTTGTAGGTGCATTACTTTTTGAAAACTTGGCTAATAAGGCAGTCCCAATATCTCCCCATGCCAAGAGATTATCCCTGTGAACCACCCACCAGTGTGTTGTTTTCCCACGTAAAGTATATGATAAAATTTATATTCTCTTATTCTAGTCAGCCTAGTTTGTCTCCATGGCTTGCTAGAATTCAGTAAGACCTTCGGATCCAGTATATCGGGGTACTGAGCAACCTATACATCTGATAGAGTGAAAGCCCTTCTTGCAAGCAACCGTGTGCTTAACCTCGCGCCCCATGAGCTCATAAGTACCGTGAGCCCAATTGTCATAAGAAATGCTTGTGGTATCACTGACTAACTGAGAATCTTCCCAATGAAGGATCCCTTCCTTAGATGGCTCATGGACCTTAGGGTCGCGAATAGCGCGTATATAAATTATGTTCAAATCCTCTTCACTTAAACGTTCCACATATGGTATGGATTTCTGATCTGTTAATGGTATTAAGAACCTTTCTTCCTTGTTCTCAAAGTTGATACATCCCTTGTTAAACCTCAAATCAGCATTGTTTGCATAACACCAAGGGCGCTCAAGCAAAGCTGGGAAGCTATCTACTTCCGCAAGTGCTAACACTTCAAAGTCTCCCGTGAACTTGGCCCCTTGTATAGTTATAGATGTATCCTTCAAAAATCCTATGGGAGTAGCTTTTGTCCTATTTACCATGAACAATACATTAGATGATGGCTATAATGGAGGTCTCCCCATTCATACCCATGCATCCAATGTAAGTACATTTACCTCTGCACATGTATCAATAAAAAATTTTCTCAATAACCAACCATCCCCAACAACATTCAAAGTGATCTCCTTGTCGTAGTCGATGCTATCGGGGGGAGATTCACATGGAGTATTTGTCTTCTAGTCTCAGTTCCCGTGTGTGGAGTATTCCCCTTTAACCAATGTCCCAATAAAGGAATAATATTCTCCTGGCACAACATCCTACATACCCCTCTGATGTCATCAATATCAGAAGGGGCCTTTTCTGTACCCTTATGCTCCAACTTCTGAGACTACTCTTTTAAACATTGTATCTCTCCCTGAAGATTCCTAAGAACCTCCATAGTCTCTTGATACACTTCCTTCTAATGATTTGGATCTGGATACCTAGTTTGCAAAACCTCCTCCCTAGTGATTTTTGATTTCTGTGCAATACCTCTTTCGTGCGCGCCACTTCAGCTCGGGTGGTTATCTTTACTATTACTGCCTTGGGCTCTGGCATTAACTTGGGCATCCACTAATTCTCTACCGTGTGCTTGATCCTAACCATCCCTACACCTTTGTTCTCTTGCTTGTGTTGTTTACTGAGATGCTCATACAAGTTCGGAAACTCTTCATAACTATGCCCCTTTCCACAAAATGAACAAGAAATATTCTGCGGGCATTCGCACCTATAATGGTCAGGGGAGCCCCATGTATAGCAAGTTCCTCAAGGGAATTAACTCCTTCCTCCACCTCAGCCTCATCCTCCATATCCACCTTGATATCCTCGTCCTCTTCCATGACCTCCTTCAAATCTTTCGTCATTCCTGTCATAGCACACGTGGTTATAATCCCTATCCTGATGCTCATTCTTTCCTTTAGAATTATTAGCCACACTCATCTGTCTCACCCCAATATCAATGGCATCATGGATCTGGCCAATCAATCTACAGTCCTTAGTATCATGGGTCGTGGACCTCCACAAAATGAGGATAATTCTTCTTATCGTGCGTTGAAGTGATGACTAGATCATGATTCAGATGGTAAATCTCCAGTCTAACAGCAGTGATTGTATAGATCTATGAGGAAAACTATCCCTGGTGTGGCCTTCTACTTCACAATCTATACACCAAATTCCTGAGCGTGTCTCATGAGCTGAGTTTGCTGATAATTTCTCCAACTGCTTGCCATAGCTGCTATCTGAGCCTCCAAGAATGGACTAACTCCAGTGTCAATACTCCTAACTACCTCAGCGCATAGGGCTGCTTCCAAAACTTCATATGGGTCGGTATAAGTCTTATGTGATAGTGCTCTTCAAAATGGAGTAATCAATCCCCTGACAAACCATTGCGCATGTTGACTTGCATGTATATCATAAGAGAGTTTGGATAGAAGCATTTTAAAATGGGCATCATACTCACGTACACTTTCAGTAGTGCCTTGCTTTATATCCTTGAGTGCACTTATACTCTTAAGAAAGCATCTTTTAATGCTACATAGTCAATACAAGTTTGATTGGGATCAAACTTCCTATACTAGTTGTCTGTGCGCGCCTGTAATGTAGTAGCAAATTGACTTGCCTTGTGCTTAGAAGCCATGGTACCTTTCGTGCGCCACAATATTTCACACATATGAACATGTTCAGTAACATCCTCGATACCTCTGTACTCTAGGAGATGAAGAGACATCTCCATATAAATGTTCTGGGGTTGCTGAGGACCTTGACCACCCGACCCAGAACCTCCTTGGTTTCCTCTACCTCCAAAACCACCAAATCCACCCAAACCAAAACTACCCATTCCACTTGATCCTCCTCCTGAAGCTTGATTAGGGCCCGTAGATGCACTCCCCTGTGCTCTGACTGTAGTACTTTATTGAACCCCTACCATCTATGAAGTAGTCCCCATTCCAGAGGTGAATCTGACATTCGGTGCGCTTATATTTTGTGCAGATGATGAGCCTAAGAACGTACCCCCAAAGAATAACAAAGTTGTCTGCAATGACATTGATGTACTTGTTTCCTGACTTGTTTCTACCCTTTCACTTCCTAAATGAAAACTCTGCTTACCTATTGTACTAGATACTGGAAAAACCAAGCGCAAGGGCTAGGTCAACAGGTTGGCTTAGATGCACGCCCATGGCCCAAGTCATTTCTACTGGCGCGCTTCCACATGAGGCTGAAGAGGGTTCTCTGTCATGCTTTCCTAGATGGGGGAGTTCCTAATGCTCTAGCTCTTCGTCATCCTCATGAGCTGTAAATCCTTCACGAGCCATCTCCTTCCACAATGCCATCCATTTTGCAACTTCTTGCTTCTTCCATATTTCCCTCTCGCATGCCTCATCATATTTCAGCCACCTCTCTTCCCTCTGTCGTGCTGCCACCAGGTCTACCATCTCTCACCAGTCCTGTTCCTACCCCCATGCGTGGAGGTTTTTAGCTTGCCATAGGTTTATCTTCCAAGTTCAATGTTACCATCAATATCTTGATCACCAGTGGAAT
Organism: Taxus chinensis; assembly: GCA_019776745.2. Lineage (NCBI taxonomy): Eukaryota > Viridiplantae > Streptophyta > Pinopsida > Cupressales > Taxaceae > Taxus > Taxus chinensis. The sequence goes on from CM034152.1 coordinate 155,702,703, forward strand.
GCCTTGCAAATGCGTTCCTCTAGGATACCGTAGGAACTGGAACTCAGCTACCTCTGGATACGAATAGGTCGAAATCGAATACTCTAGAATATAGCTATTTAGAACACCGCGAAACAAGGTATCTACCATGTGAGTCCAAATCAAGTCAGCATCATATAGTGTTTTAAATTCCTCGTGTGTCCAAACAAGTGTGCAATACCTCTGATTCTGCTTAGATGCATATGCAGTCAACTACTAGTATAATTCTACTGGAAAGATAGCAAAGAAGCTCTCGTACAAACTATCATACAAATTCCACTCTACCCAAGTACATGTGCTAAATCTGGATCCAGTGTCAAACATCTGTGTGTATTCTTCCTCCAAATCGTGGATCCATTCTTCAATGCTCGCCAAAGTTAACCAATATGTCTTCATCACGAACCATCCTGGAAACAACTGAAAAAGAGGTCCCAGCAACGGAACCAATGATGTAGCCTAGAATTCTAAGATACAACCTAGATGCATTGGCACATCACTCAACATAGGCTGAGCGCTCACCCAAAGCGCGCAAACGTGCTAGGTTCCTCTTTAAGGTTGTTGTAGTAGAATGGTAGCATGATGGAGTGATATAATAAGCATATTCACTTAAAAACTAATCCATCAAGACATAGAATTACAGATCCAAATCTAGAACGGTATGCGCTTAAGTATAAACCATTAGGAAATAAACATTATGCAATAATAGAACATGTATGACACTATGATTCAACCAATAATCCTCATCCATTAATCAAAACAACAATACAGAAGCTTCATACATTACTAGTCATGTGTGCATGGATCTGTTACAATTATCCAGTCTCATGCACTCATGCACCTCTAACCCTTCAAAGCAATATATGTATCTATATATATCTGTGTCTATTTCTACCAAAATAGGTCGCATGCTAATAATAGCCACGTGCCTTTTACAACTATATCCATAAATGCAAGTATGTTATCTATAGATCGTTGATAGTTACCTATAGTGGTAAATCTATTCCTAGCTTATGTCCATGCAGAAGAGATTTTACATGCTCTTTGAAGTCTCCACGAAGAGTGACGCACAAGTCTCAACATCGCTTTGTGTGCTCCGCACACCAACTCCTAAAAATAAACCTGATCTCCAAAATCAGCTAAGTCCAAATGTCTAACTCTGCACCTCCGCGCGCGACACCTTCCTATACCTTCGCACCTTTGCTCCTATGTTGTTCTCCAACATAGACTCTATGTGTGAGTTCTACTAAGTGTTTCCTCTGATCAACAATTGTATTTTGGAAGGGTGGCCTATTAGGCTGAAATGGTGGTCTATTGGGTTGGGTTTGAGGCTGATATGGTCTGAAATTTTGAGATTGTTACCTCTTAATTGTCACCACCTCATCCTAAATTTCACAGTTGCTATATGACTTCCTCTTGAAACTCAATTGAGGTGCTAGGAGATGAGGTGGAGGCTTGAGCTGAACTCTAATTCCTTAGAGTAGGAATGGGAGCTAGAGTAGGTGCTTGACCAATGCTTGGGTTTTCTAATTCTGGATATAAGGGCATAGGTGGCCTAGGTGTAAGTTTACCAGCCTGAATTAAACAATTTTCAGCTCTAATTGAAATGTTATAGGTTGCAGGTAAATTTATACCCCCCATGGATTGAATCATTATAGAAATATCAGAATTTAAAGCCTTAAGGAAATATAGAAAAGCACCTTCAGCTGTTGGTCTCACAGCCACTGGGATTCTGTCCCATGTCCTCTAAAATCTGAAGTTGAAGTCTATCAATTGCTCATTAGGAGCCCTCTTGATTGTTATCAGTTGTTCCAACAGAGATAGATTATCCCCCTTTTCTCCAAATTGATTGTGAAGGGTTGTGCACAAATGGTCCCAAGTCTGAATAGAGCCTATTGTTAGACTCCTAAACCATTCCAGAGCTTTACCCTTGAAGGAGGATGCCAACAACTTGATAGCAATGTCCATTTCAGTAATCTCATGAATTGTACAGACATGTGCAATGTCTTGGACGTGGTCACGAGGAGTAGTCTAGTTTTCTCCAGTGAAATATGGGATGCTCTTCAATGCTGCAACTGCAACTAGATTTTGTGCATTGAGAGCAAGTGGGTTGCTAGCAGTGAAGTTGACATAAGGGTTGGGTTGTGGATGTGCCATCCTGATTAGCCTAAGAACCTTTGTTGATTGAAAGAAAGGTCTATCAGGTGGAGGAGTTGACAAAGTTCTATTCGGTGGAGATGGAGACCTTTGGACTCTTCTTCCTCTTCTTTCTTTATCTCAAGAAAAATGCAAGTATTCAAATATAACTTCCTTTCTTACTCTAGACTGGGTTTTTCTCATCAATATTTCATGCTTGGGCTGCTGAAACTAGTGGATTCTGCCTTTGGAGTCATCAGATGTGCAATCTCAAAGCTTCTTATAAGCTAAAAACTTACCACAAGTGCACATCAATCTTGTTACAAATAAAAGTAAAGACCTCTTGGTCCCACCGGGCATGCCAGAACTGTTATCGCCAAATTGCAGCACCCCTAAATGGGTTCAAGTTCAAATGGAGCATTTAGTGCAATTTGTGTAACATGGGTACTATCCCCAAGTTTTGGGACTTGCTACTTGGGATAGACCTCCAGAGAAAATTAGTTCTTATTCCTCTATTCAGGTGCATGCGTTCAGATTGCAGAGGTTTCTAATCCTAAAGCCTATTCTAATTTTCCAAGAGACAAAGTTAAGAAAATAAAACCTAGACTAACAGAGGGGATGCACCAAGGAATGAAGAACATCTACTCTGCCAAAACACACAAACCAAAAGATATAATACAATCACCATGCACAAATAACCAGAAATGTAATGAAAGATCAGAAAGGTAGCAATGAACAAAAGAAAGGGGTGAAAATCATCCACAGACTCGTATTATTGCTCCAAAAGTTCAATATGATGCATTACATTGGCCAAAAGGATGGATTTCACATTACAAAGTTGCTAGGAGGCTTGAAATTCCATACCTTCACTTACTGACAAGAGAAGCACGGAGAGGCAGAGAAAAAATGTCCAATATTAGAAATGAGCTGAGCTCTTAAATTTATAAATCGAGCAGAGAGAAGGAAAGAAGAGGGAAATGGGAAATCAAATTCAAAATCTCAACCACCGGCTATCAAAGCCCACAAATCCGCCCACAAGCTATCAAATTGATTTTCCATGATGCTCTGCATGTTGGAGAAGGAAAGAATGGCGGATTGAGCAAGATCTGATCATTTTGAATTTTCAAATCATGCATTAATGGTGAGGAAGACATTTTTCAATGTTTCACCCACCAAATCCTGATATCTTGTCAGTTTCTCATGATGTTTGCATGCAAGTCAGACATCCAGTCATTTCTCCATGATGTTTGTGTGTTGAAGAAGAGAAAATGGTGGGATTGATCAAAATATGATCATTTTGGGTAGTCAAATCACATATTAATGGCCAAGAAGACATTTTTTAACATTTCACCCACCAGATCCTACAAAAAACAATATTTTAAGCTTCCATGGTGTGGAGGAGGTTGAGATCTTTCCAATGATACCAATTTTGTCACATTTGGAGCTCTGGTTCGAAAGATATGGCCATTTCAAATTTTTGAACCAAATCCGTATGGAAATTGTGAAATGCAACCTTCAAAATGGATATGTGGGCCCGCATGTGCAACTTACTCCCTTTTTGCGAAGAAAATGTAAAAACCCAAAAAACCTTCACTTCCCGCAGCTTCGCCATACAATTTTTCCCCAAAAGGCCTCGTGGGCCAAAAGTTGGAATTTTGCCCCTTTTTTCCAGAAAATGACAAAGAATCCAAAGGTATGAAAGCCCCCCTATAAGCCCGCAAGCCGGCCACTTGTCAATTTTCTAGTTGATGAAGGGTCCTCGGGCCACAAAATGAAAACTGTGCCTTTTTGCAAAAGTTTTCCAAAGTGCCAACATTATCTCCGCTTCCCCGCAAGTCCGCCCTTGGAAATTTGGGAAAAAATTCTTCGCAGCCCCGCAACTGCTCATTTGGGCAAAACTTCCTCTGCGGCCCCGCAAGTTCGTAACTTTCAGAATATAAGGAGTTAGAAGGACTTTTTTACCTTTCTAGAAAGGGAAGAAAATTTATGTCTGTTGGAGGTCCTTCAAGAGATCCTTAAGTGCTTGAACTATGTGAAATTTCATATTGAAGCACCAAGAGAGAAAAGATGGCATAGTTAACCAAAAATAAGCAGGGGCTTATTTTGGATAATAGTGACCAACACATGGACAAACAGAATTGTCATAAATACGTAAGGAAAGACAAGAGGGACTAACATCGTGAGGTGAGATTCCAAGGTGTTGAAGGAATGACATGGGACACAGGTTGAGTTCAGACCCGATATTAATTAAGATGCATTTTAAACCTACACTTTGAATACGATAGATGATATGCAAAGGTGGGTCATTGTCAAAAGTAGCAAGATCGGCCTGAGGAATAGATGGGAAAGCAATATGCTGAGAGAATGCATCCGCAAAGGTGTTATAGACTATATCAGGATGGGTGTTGTCAGAAATTAGAGTAGTGAGTAAAATATTGATGATTTTAGCTTGCAATTCAGGATGGAGAAAGAAAAAGTCATGAATGGAGATAGTCGTGATGAAGAAACCCTAAGAAGAATGAGGTAATTAGGAGTATGTAGGTCGATTCAAGTTCACCAAAATGATTAACTAAAAATGGTTAACTACTGTAGTAAAGGATAGTTAATCTACGCTATGAATAGATGTACTAAAGTAAATAAATGTAGTAAATAAATATGATAATGATCTAGGCAAATATGTAAAATGAAATACTAACCCCTAATGTGCAAGAAGGAAGAGGAAAGAACTCAGCTGATAACAGATGTTTTTCAAACAATGTCACAGAAGTAAATGGATAAATCAAAAGTAGGAATGATTGTGTCGAGGTCTCGCAGAGGACAGATCTGGGTGATATGGCTAGATTGGAGCACCTAGGAGGGGACTAGGGCACCTGCGGGTGCTATGGTAAGCAAAATAGGTGCCCTAGTTTGGGAAAAAGGTTTGGAGCTGATCTTCACAAGTCCCAAAGATGATTGTTATCCTTCACTTCTTGTCGCATTAATTTTCTTGTACTGCACCGAATGCTCACAATATTCCAAGAGGAAGAAACAACTTGCAAAAAATCAAAATGAAGTATCAAAACACTAAAAAATAAAGATGCAAATGAATGGGTCGGACCGACCTTAGCTTCCACAATTGTGGGCTTACTAACTGAGTGTTACACTACATTTTGGACCTGGATGTAGTTCTAGTGAGTGTGTGCATGTTGTACCCTAGGTGCTCTTGTGCCAGTCGCACTTTATGAAGTAACGAGCAATAGCTAAATGTAGAAGATGTAATAAAATGTGTGCATGGAATAGAATAGAATCCCTCACCCTATGAAGTGTGATTCAGATATCCTAGTTTGTGCCTTGATGATGGAGTTATGTGGATGTTAATACAATAGATGGATGTATTCTGGATGGAGTGATAGTAGTAAGTGATGTTAGGTCCCTCATTATGGTCTCATAACTTCATATTTATAGGTTTCTCTTGCTTTAATTTGGTAATTAAGCCCAAAAAGGGTGACCACAAGAAAGATAAAGATAAAAAATGGCTAAAAGAGACCCAAAAAGTGACAGGAAAGTGCAAAAAGGATAGGGGCGCCCCCTGGTAGGACCAGAGTGCCCATGGGCACCCCAGTACAAATCTGGACACCCCAACCAAGGCTAAAATAATACAGAATTTCAGAAAATGGCTAGTCATATGGGTGAAAATGGTCAGAAATTATGAAATAAAATAAACAAGATGGCCAAAGGACGGGGGTTAATTAGTACTTTTTCACTCAAGAACTTTTTAAATAGTAGTATGAGACCGGGACAAATAAATGTCTAAAGTGCATGATTTTTTGACTACAGCAGCCAAGTGATCCGAGAATGGTGTAAATGCAACTGAATCAATTAACTGTTTTTATGGATACTTAAATAAATTTCTCAAATTTACATACTATGTTAATATTGGCATGTAAAAACTTTGAAATTGAAGTGTAAATGTCTACTTCTTACCATACACCCAATTCCACATTCATTCTCTTCATTTTCCAATATCCAATAAAGTGTGCAATTACATTAAATTGGCTTATAAATTTTAAATTCAGATTGGAACTGAATAAAACAATAGAAAATTCAAGGAAAATCAAAGATAAGAAACTCCAAAGTTGATAACGAAGATCGTCTATGAGTGACTATGTCTCTGAGTTCGTATAACATTGATGAAAGGAATGATAACGATTTCTGAGTTCGTGCGGGAGGGTATTGGCGTAGCAGCTGATTAACACGATGAGATCCCTCTCCACCATCAGTTCAAGCTTTTGGTGTGACAGTAAGTCATGTGGCTCTGATACCATGAAAGGAATGATAACTAGATCGTACCAAGCCAAGAACACAGATGCTAATCAAACACCACGATCAATAAGATCCAAGAAACTCACCAGAATAACTTTACATAAAACCTTTACAAACAAATGAAAGAACTATACCTAACAACTATATCAAGGAAAGAACTATACCTAACAACTAGATAATATCTCCTAATATCTAAATAAGATAAAAGAAATATTCACACACATAAGTGGGTGAGGATAAATACAATAAAGGTAAATAAAGTACCTAAGTGAACATAAGCTAAGTTAAATACCTACTCTAACACCCCCCCCAAGTGAAGCTAGGGGCCATAATAGAAGTGGCATGTCCATGGTATGAGTCCCAGCAACTAGGCCTGATGAGGTACTCATGTACAATAACTGGGAAAAAGGGACACCACAAGGTACCCAAAACCAGTAACAACAAAATAAAGAGAGTAAAAACCCGCTCCAAGGCATCCTAAGAAGCTCGGCTCAAAAAACTTGTAGAATGCTGAAGAAGTTTGGTGTGCACTGTGGTTTGAATCCACTACTCGATCACAAAACTCAAAAACAATTGACACTGGGTTTCACCAGAATAGCTCCATACAAGGAGACTGTCAACGGAGTGATGTGGAAAGTGCAAAAAAAGACCAAACATAATTCGATCAAGTGCTACAAATAGATGTGCCACGATCCAAGAACAATAACCAAAGCAACAAGGCAAGGACACAAAATCCAGAGTGTCACGATCCAAGAAAAGCCAAGGTAACAAGGCAAAGACACAAAACCTGAAGAAGCAAGATCAACACCACACCCTCCCATACTACTAAATGGGTGGAGTGGCACTACAAATCTATATGAGTTGTCCAAAACAACTACTTGAATAGTTAAGAGCGCCAGCCCTAGAGTAGTGTTGGGATGGGTGACCTCTCGAGAAATTCCTGGTGTCACTTCCTCATAATGTTGTTGGGCCTGATTGGGTGTATACCCGGCTCCATCGTGCGGGAGGGTATTGGCGTAGCAACTAATTAACATGATGAGATCCCTCTCCACCATTAGTTCAAGCTTTTGGTGTGACGGTAAGTCATGTGGCTCTGATACCATGAAAGGAACAATAACCAAATCGTACCAAGCCAAGAACACAGATGCTAATCAAACACCACAATCAATAAGATGCAAGCAATTTGCCAGAATAACTTTACATAAAACCTTTGCAAATAAATGAGAAACAATATCATATATTATTATGGAACTCAAATGCAATACATTGAGAATGGGCCTTGCTTAAATAGGTAAGGAATAACAATCTAAGAACCAATCAAGGTCGTAGATCAAGCCATAAATCAAGGAAATAACTAGTCATCAAAGAAATAGTCAAGACCATAGATTTAGGAGAGAACTAGACATCAAGGATCTAGTCAATACCATAGATCAAGGAAAGAACAAGTCAATACCATAGATCAAGGAAAGAACTATACCTAACAACTAGATAATATCTCCTAATATCTAAATAAGATAAAAGAAACATCCACACACATAAGTGGGTGAGGATAAATACAATAAAGGTAAATAAAGCACCTAGGTGAACATGACCTAAGGTAAATACCTACTCTAACAATTGAATCGATCCTATTAATGATGTGAAATAAATAACATAATATTACATAAAATATCCATTAACAGGAAATAGGACCTACAAGCAAATTTGTCTCCACTTCTAGGAACTTTCCAATTACACTTCCTACAAAAATTGTATGAGTTCCTTCTCTTCTTTCTCAAAAATGGGATTTCTCTCTCTATCTTCCTGAGGTGATTTTCTCTCTCCAAAATGGGAAATAGTTCTCCAACTTGGGAAAATATGTCCTTTCTATGTCTCTATTACATCATCCCTACAAAAAAACTCACATGAACAAGCCTTCTCTCCATTTAAATGGGCTAAATCTCTCCAAATGGGATCTATGACCTAACATGGTCCTGCAACAATACCGCTTCAAATACAAATTTCCACGCTTTATAGTGTTTACAACACCATATGTATATTGGTCAAGTGCATATCCTTTTTCCCAAGAGGGCAAGGTTCAAATCCCACCTCCATCTCTAACGTGGGCACATTGTATTTTGGTTTGTTTTAGAGATATTATCGCATATGCACTGTGAAATGGATAAGACAAGTCTTTTCATAAACTTTTTTTGCCATATTTAAACATGGCTTTGGTCATTTATTGAGTTTGTTTTTTATTGGCTAAGACAAGTCACCTTGTAATGTGGCTCAATAGTTGGGATTGCATTGAGTTTGGAGCTTGGTACATAGACTGTTGGTTGTTTATTGTGCATTGAAGCTTCTTGGTTATGTGGAGGTTTCTTAGTATTTATATTTGGTGCTTAGGAATTAGGATCAGTTGGAATGTTTGGAAGTTTGTTGAGATAAGGCTCGGTCGGTGGAGTGTACAAGGATTTTTTTGAGCTTGGGGATCTCGCCACGCAACTCGACCTATGATGTGACTTGCTAATGACTTGATCTGTGACAAGGTCACTTGGTCACCAAGTTGGCGCTATGACCAAGCAACTAATGAGGATCTTAACTCCTATCTCACTCTGTAATTTAATTCGTAGCTCACCAATTTGGTTAGATTATTTGCAAATCACTTGGGACTTCAATCCCACATGTACCATACTATGAACATTAGTAAGATTAATAATAAAAACCAAATGTTATGCATAGTGAAGAATGACAATAGTATCCCCCTCCATAGATTAGACCCCGCAATTTTTTGGGCTCCCAACTAACATACTATGTGGGACCCACCTCAACCATTACATATTGGAAGCTAAAACTATTCTTCTTCTTAGGAAGAATCTACCACTTGTCGCAACCACGTCTTTCCAATTTTTGTGTCCCTAACCTACCACATCAACATTGTGTAAACTTGTGCTTAATTTTTTTTAGTGGAGCTAAACTTCATCGGACATTATCTTCCTCAAATGAACATAATTTTTCCTCATTCAAAAGACATCAGAAAGATATTTACGAGTACTTTTGTATCCAACTAGGTTAAGGAAATTTAGGGAATACATAAACTAGTAATGTCATCTAAATCACCAAGAAATAGAAGTATAAGGACACTTATCTTACTTTACTCTTCCCAATGGGCTCTACAATTCTTAATGATTGACAAAAGGCCTAGAGGGTGTCACCGCACTAGACATCCTTTCAATTGGAATACTATGTCCTAAGACTATTTGGTCCAGCAGGGAGAGTTACACAATTTTACAAAGGATCCCCAGTCATAGCTACTTTCAATTATAGGAAATAGACACATAAATATGACCTAGTCTTCAAATATAAGACCAAAAATCAAATTATGTTCATTAACATGAGAAATCATAAGGTCATCTATACACCCATTGCGGAGTCTACTAGGACATATGGGATTAAACTAAGGCCAAGGAAGGAATCAAAACAACAACAAAAGGATTTATATGCTCATATTACTAACCCTGGGTAGCTCAAGAAACTTCTTATTGGAGTCCCTCTTGCATTGAAGGAAAAGGGCAGTCCCTCTCATCATGAAGTTTCTCATCAAAGTGCACAAATCTCAAGCCATGTCAACATACAATTGGCTAGTCCTACTCTAAGTTCCCCTTCGGTAAGTACTATGGAAATTGTAGATTCTTCCCTTTCTCTTAATTCTTGTGTTTCTTCTATGGTTGTTACTTCTACGAGGATTGCACCCTCTTCCACTCCATCTTCCTCTTGCCCTTTTCATATCGTAGTACCATTATTTCTATAAGTTATTATTCTAAGGATGAATTAGGGATGATCATGGGACATTAGATCCCATTCATTAAATCAAACTCCTCCTTTAGGGACCTTATTTTAATTATCCCTCTTATTTCCCCTTCTCTCCTAGCCTCAATTTTGGCACAAGTTCCTACTTCCCTGTCTATTTCCTCTACAACCATTTATACTATTTTACCTTCTTCTCTCCCTCTCCCAATGACTTCTTCATTATCTCCACAAGTCACTTCCCCCTTCATTTGTCTTCTCCTCAAGTCATTGTAGTGACACCTTCCTAGTCATTTGTAACTACTACAACAACACCATAATCAGTAGTTGTAGTCTTATAATCATTGCTTCTACTTCCTCGATCTTTCCTTCTCCTTTAGCCCCAAAATCTTCTGGTACCATTGTTTGAAGATATTTTAAAGTCAAATTTAAAGAACCTATGCAACCTTCCTTATCTTTTTAGGTTCTTCCTCTAATTCCTCCACAATATGGTTGATATAATCCACGATTGTCTCCTTCCATCACTCTTTGTTTCTCAAAAAAATTTACTAGGCATGCATATGCCACTTCTTTGAATCCCTTCTTATATTCCTATATGTTTTTTCCCAACTCCCATGGCTACTCATAGTTTTATGATTCATATTTTGGCCCCTTTGGAACATTTTCAACCCCAACCAAAACATCATCGGACACTAAAATATTTTCCACATGTGGTGGGATCCTCCTCTTCTCTTTCTACTGCAACCACAGTTGCACAAGCTAACCCAGGGGGAACATGGAATCCTTCTACCATAAAGTATCAAATGGCTCCCTACATGATACAAGTTGGAGATCGTAAGGTGGAATTGAAGTATGATTCTCCTACATGCACCCTAAAGAGGGTAACAAAGAGAAAATGTGCCTGAGGAACAACCCATGTGTACATGGAGATAAAGGAAGATATACTAGGGATATCCAAAAGGGTCCATACAGAAGAAGAGGTCATGGACACAAACCCTCAGACTTTCATTGATGCTACTCAACAGATGAAAATTGATTTAGTCAAGAGGATGAAAGAAAAATTGTATGGCCTTAAGGCTCAAAAGAAGTGTATGTGCCTAAGAATACCCTACCTAATGTACAAATGACTTTAAGGATTTTGTATGAGCTTCTAGTGGCCATATAAAACCACAGAGATATAGTTTAGCAATGGATACTTCAATTCAAGAACCAACACAAATGCATGAATAGAATAATCTCTAAAATGGATGAATTTTTGGCTGTAATAAACAAAAATAGGTGATTAAATGTGCTTCATGTGAAAACCCAAGATCTAAACACATGAAAGATATACATGATCTATATTTTGAAATAATTTACTAATTGGATGATTGTAATGGAAGGGATGATAAATGAACTACAAAACACAACAAAGAAGGAAACTAAGAGTTTAGATGAAGCTCAAATCACTTAAATGCGCCAACCGAATGAGAGGCTTGTTCAGAAGCTTTTATTTGAACAACAATTGCAGACTTTCATCTCTACTCTGAATGCTAATTTTACACAAGTCGATGTAGTGGGACAGATATATACTATTATGGCATTGGTCACTTCAACAGATGGAAAAGTGGAGAAATTTCCACTTTTAAATGAATCATTCATGGTTATATACAATAAGGTCCTAATGTCACTTCAAGAGGTTCCTGATTTAATGAGGCCACCTATTTTAAATCTAGTTACATAGAGAATGAGTTCAAGGCATGTGTATCCAAGCTCCAACAGAGTCAAATGTAGTCAACTTAGAAAACCTCAAGTGGGAGGTCCAAGTAAAGCTTGGATGTGTAGTTGCTTTGTTATTTTTAGGATCTATTATTGAAAAATTTATAATCCTCAAAATAAGTAGTAAAATATTTCTTGCATGAAAGTTTTGTCTTTTGTTTTTAATAACCACTCAAAAATAGTTTGTTATATTTTTAAAATTCATTATTTTAAGCCCCAAGTGGTGACAATTTTGGATAAGTACATCAATTATTTATCCTCTGAGGAGGGATAATTTTATGAAGAAATCACTTTGAAAGTCTAAGGATTTTTCAGAGAATGTTTTTTGCATATATTGTTTGCTAAATTATTTGGTAAATTTGATTAGATTTGTTTTATTGATTAATCACTATTTGATTTTTTATATCATGAAATTTATAAGTGTGTAGTAGCTATTTTCATAATCATAATTTCAATTAGTTTCATCTTCATAATTTCAATTAGTTTCATCTTGTTTAGCAGAGTGTTAATGTGCGTATGCAATTGGATATTATTGCTATTACACTAAGTGTATGTTCTCAAAAAATATGTCTTGACCTTGGTTAAGTATGCATTACAAGTTCTAAGCCATGCACCTCCCTAGTCAAGGCCATAAAATTGGTTTAGGAATATATATCTGGTCTTAACTTATTTGTATGGTTTGACACCGACATATCCTCCATCTTTTCTTTTAGTTCCACATTCTTCGATGGGTCATTTACTCCCTTTAGGTCAACCTTTCTTCAATAATTCATCTTGGAAAACCTATATAAGAATGATAACACTACCTCATTTGATAACCTGAAAATCCTATGGCATTACATTGATACATTCACTTCTAACACTTTTAAAAGGCACCTAATTCCCCAAAATATTAAAAAAGCACATCTACAATCATTAGGATAGAAATGTTTACATGTATAAATCTTTTTACCAGGTCAAGTCATCAGTATCTCACATCAATAACCATTCAAACATCCCTTATCCAAGTATTTTAGCAAGAGCCAAACTCAACTCAAGTATTGTCAAAGAGGTTTCCAAATATATTTCCATTCATTCAGATATCACATGCTAGGTGAAGAACGACATTCAATTTGAGTCCTATTCAGAGAGTGTCAACATTGGTGGTGCACGGGGTGCCCAAAACCATGCATGGGTAGGGTTTGAGATCATGTTCAGGATGTTCAAATATCCTTGTAACATGCATGACAACTAGTGTTTGACAGTGACAAACATTTCTAAGAAGGTGATAATCTTGGAAAGTTATAGAGATGAAAACCAAGTAGGTCCAAGGTCATACAAAATGTTCAAGACTATACAAATGGTCCTGATTAAAATGTATGGTCCTAACCCAAATCAATTTCTAGTCAGAATGCCCATAACAAAGCATCATCATGTTCAGATCCTTCTGTTTCAAAAATTCACCTTCCAAAAACCACCCAGAATCATTTGTAATCAACTAAGTGCACTCATATTTTTTATGTTTTCAATTTTGCAGCATATCATTAAACATTAAATATGTTGTTCTGATATTGTACAATTAATGATGGAATTTAATCAATCATAATAACCCCTTGTAGCCCCCTTACATTCTTTAGTGTACCTAATTCACTAATTCTTAGATTTCATGTAATATAATAAGGTCATATATAATTTGAGTCAAAATGTTGTAATGTGTCATTGAATTTTCCCAATTGGTGTCTACACACAACCCCTCCTAATGAGGTCGATAAATTTACCTTATCTTATTATATATTTTCTTATTAATCCCCTATAATCCACTATTACCTGCTTTTTTAATAGCATGTGATCAACATTTGTCCATACTAAGACATAATAATATGCATTACATAAATTTATTGTTATGGTTTATATATATAATTTTTATATAAAATAACATGATTTATTATTTTATGGATTTGGTGTTACTAATGATGAAGGAAGAGTGCATGTTATTAAATGGTTATCAGTATCCTTTCAGGATATGTCACTAGTAGCAATTGATGAAATTCACCCATAACAACTAGATGTGACCACCCATAACAACTACTAGAAATCACCCATAACAATTGGATATGACCACCCATAGGAATTATTGTAGATGAAAATTTTTGGTTGTGATGGTTAGTTGGAAGTTGAGCTCAAACAACTCCATGATAGTTGAGCATAAATATTTCCTTGAAATAAGGGATGGAATATTGATATCTTCATTTCTATTAAACTCCCACTATAGACACAAAATAAAACACTTGGGTACAAAACGATGTGGTCGAAAAGTAACCTTCATTTTGAACGACATGGTTGGTTCTGTGTATTATCCACTCTTTTCTTTATGTTTAATTTTACTTATTCTACTCGTTGTTGAAGCATTATAGACTGTATTATTTCTCTTGCTGTGAAAGTCATCAGTTCAAACCTGATTATCCCTAGATTATCCCTAAACCTAATGTTGAATCTCTCTCTTTTGATTTGCTCTCTTTTTTCGTAATAAAAAAGAGGCTAATTTTAAGTCCTAAAAGCATACGCGCAATTACATGATTCTTAAGCGAGAAAACTAGCAATTGACAACTATCTTTGGCTTCTTTTATGTCTTTCTTTCTCTCTATTTGGTCTTACACACCCTACTGCCAAGTCAGAACTTTACTTGTTTATCTTTGATGACTTCAGACACCAACGCCCATCTAAGACTCTAACGCCCAAGTGCCCTCATCCCCTTTAGGTGCCCTTGGACCTTTTCCATCTGACTTGCCTATTTTGGGTCTCTTTTATCATTTGGGCATCTTATTTTCTTATGGGTTGGCCTTCCTATTGTCAATTATGAAATTCAACCAAGGGAATCATATAAATACATAGCTATGTGATCAAAATAGAGGACCAAGCTCTAAGCATACTATCTATCACCTAAGCTTGCATCCAAAGGCATTTAAAGCACTCAAAAGCATCCATCTAGCATCTATACAAGAGACAAAGGACTGCATTTTCTACATTTAAAACATAGGAAGGGGAATTTACAAGTATACTCAGTGATCAGGGTGTGACATATAGGTGACCAACATCGAATATCAGTGACACTTGTGTGACACAAAAAAATCAAATTTCATCCATTTGTGTAGTTATGGGCACCCAGTAGAGGTCTTTGGCACCCAGGCACCCTAACCCCAATCTAGATGCCCTGGTTTGGCCTTATTCGTGAACTCCATAATTTAGAGAGACATGTTACAACACAGTTCACTTCCTATTTAACAGTTTTCCTAGTCTGCCCCAGATCAAGCATAAATCAACTAAGTCATTCCCTCTCTCTCTAACTTGCACTTACGGTTTCATATTTCATTAGCTTATTGCTTGTGTCAAATTGTATCTAGAAATTATACTTCATTGTTTCTATCAATTACTCTGTAATATTAGGGTTTTATAAAAAAGTTTATTTTTGTTAAATCATTTTGTTGAACCTGAACATTCCAACCCTACCTTCTGAGCATGTATCAAAAGCTCTCTTCTTCTTCTGAATTCATGGATTAGTCTTCTTATCCTTCTTTCACCTCGACTAAGGTTTATGACATGGTTACTACTGTTGTTGATTTTATGCAAGTTTGTACTCGGCATCCTCCCCATTTCATTACTCTTATGTTTGATCTAACCATCAATATAGTCACCACTCACCACACTCATCCTCCTATAGCCCCACCGACCTTTATTTCACCACCCATTACTTCCACAGTTCCCACCACCACCTCTAAGGGTTATGAAATCATTGAGCAACTCAAGAATACACCTAAAAAAAATTCTCTTCATGATCTCTTGCGCAGTGCACCCAATTGTAATCACATATTAGAGGTTTCCCTTCATTCTATCCACATTGGAAACAATAATTCACATATGGCATTCACATATCTTATTCGGTCTCTCAAAAATCTGCCACATGTTGTATCATTTAAGATGAGGATATACCTCCATCTGTTGTTGACAATCTAGTTACACCTTTACTTATCGTCATTACTATTAGAACTATTTGTATCAAGTGTGTACTCATTGACAATAGATCTTATATAAATCTATGTGCTCACTCACTTATCAAGAAAATTAGCATTACTGATAATCTAATTATTGAAAACTCTACTCTCATTCACTATTACGATTCCACTACTTGCATATGCATGGGCACTATCACATTACCTATACAAGTTGGGCCCAAGATTGTTCCTATGGTATTCTTCGTCATCGATGCCTCATTTCAATTTAATCTCTTGTTGGGTAGACCATGAATTCACGTAATGCACATTTTACCTTCTACAGTTCATCGGTGCATTAAATTCTTACATGATGGCTATGAACATACCATTAATATTGACCCTGATCTGTTCGATTTCTATCACATAGACCTTGTTACTGTTATGTTTATTCCTATATTGTAGCTTATTCCATATAGCAATATTGGTACATATGATGTCGGTCAATCTAGTGCTTCAAAACCTTCTCACGTTTGCAATCATACCATCCATTCCCACACACACTACTAATATAATTTCATCCACCTTGTCTACTCCCATAACTACCATTGTTCCACCTGTCGAGAATCCTCTCACTCCTACATTTGGATCCATTCCTACCAATATCCTTGATATTGTTATTCAACATGACAATGCCAACACTGATGATTCTGATGATGAGGTTGATTTCGTAGAGCTTAATGATGATGCATTAGGTAATCTTAACTTTACTCCTATCGAGATAAATGAGTCCTACTTCAATGATGCTTTCGTTTTTATTGGCCATAACGAATATCAATTCAAGAAACCCCCTCCTCCCACTAATGCTATGATAAATTTTCAGGGGTTTGTCCATACATTGGACGTCATACCACCTTCTATTGAAGATAACTCTATGTCAACACCTCCTCCTTTTACATGCACTCTTTTCATACATGACCCTTATTAGCCTCATAGTCTATTTGATCCCACTTCCTCTGACACTATTTGCACACATGATGGTTTGGCTCGAATAGGATTCACATTGGATGATCTCATCCCTCCTCCTCATTCTCATCGCCTCTATCACAAATATGTTCGCATCACTACTACTTATGGCCTCCACATCTTCCATTTATTTGTCTTCCTTGCACACACTTTTCACATTTATGCACTCATACTTGGGCAGTCTTAGATTGACTACATTTTTGGCACTTCAGATATTAATCATACTAATATTATATTTCTTATGCCTTTTCACCACATCAGATATTAATCATACTAATATTATATTTCTTATGCCTTTTGGCCACATTTCTATTCATAATTATTCATTTCTCAGCTATTTTCAAAATCTCACACACTAGTATGCACACAATTTTCCATAAGCACCTTTTACTGATGAAGAATATTTTATGGGCATGTACAATTTACACCACAATGGCTCTCTATTTGATCAACCTCATACTATTGCTTACTAAGTTTTTGATCCAACTTTGTTTGGCTTTGACCATGACAATGACTATTTCCTAGAAGATGTTACTTGATTCTTCTCTACATCATACACTCGGGGGGCATAACACTTACTCATCCCTTAATATCATTAGGTGTCTATCATTTCTATTATTACACTTCGTGCTTCATACTTCCTATCTCTAAGCATCTTGTATCGACATTACCCTATGACTCACTCTAGTTCCATGGTTCATACTCGACCATTGAGGGTCTAAATTAAAATCAACATCACCTCATTCTACACTTCACGCTATGTCTTTCATAACATATCTTTCGAAACATCTCTCTTTCAAACCATTTCTTGATGACGCACTCTTGTTCTATGGTTCATTCTTGATTGTTGAGGGGTATTTTATGAATGAACCTCATTTCTTACACTAATCTATAAACTTAGACTTTTGGAAACTTACAAACCATAAATTAATGTTGTCCTACTTTAAACTTTGGAAAATGACAAAATTGAAGGTAGTGACTGATTTCTTAATGCCTTAGAATCAAATTGCAGTGAGTGATAAGGAATTCAAAAGAGACAACACAATTTTTTATCCTAGAAACCCCCAGTATGATGGAAAACCAATCGATAAGGGTAACAACTCTTTCTTCCCACTTATGTATTCACCAATTAAATGTAAAGATACAAATTACAAGTAGAAAAGGAAACAACAATGTTAAACTCTCATTGCATGTGCTTTCTTTCTTTGTTCCACATACATCTTGCTTCTACAACTCAACTCCAGCACTAAAATTATCTTACTCACTTACTCCCATGAATTCTCTTTGTCTTCAATGATCATTCCACTTGTTCTTCCTTGTATTTATAACCTTTCTCATTTCCTCCCATGCACTGGAGAATGAGAAAGGTCATGCAAGGAAGAGACACAATCCAAACGCTTTAAATATGTGATTCTTCATGCTCCATTTTTATTTTTCGGCCGAAAGTGACAAAACTACCGGTGCATGCAAACCGACGGTTACACAATTGTTGGTTTGTGTCGGGGGTGGTTACACGACAGTTTGTTTACACAGGGCATTGGTTCTGTAATCTTATAGACTGCTGTTTGTTTTCTTCATTTTTCTTTTTGGTACTAGATGATATGATGAAGTGGTTTTGTTTTATGATCCCTATGGATCATAACTCCCCTACTTAGGAGGATTTTGGTCCCACAAAAGCTCAGTGGGGGAGTAAATGAGGAAAAAAATCACTCACTTACTCCTTTGAGTACCACCAGGCCTGCCTTGGTGTCTTCCCTTTCAGTCCAATCTTCCAAGACTCTTGTGGACCTCTCCTTGTCTCCCCGGTCTTGTGTTGCAGCACTATGTCCTCCTCTTATTCACCTTATGAGTCCAAGATGCAATCTTTTATGGAAGGTAGTAACTGACATCTTTCATCTTTATCAAGCATGGATGACTCGTATAGGTGCAAATTCAAATAGTTTACTACTGGGTACATCCGCATAAATGGTGGAAAATCAAGCCGAAAAGTATTTTCTCCAACCTACTCCAATATGGTGAAGGGTCCATATCATAGTGGCTTGAGTTTTTGTGCTTGACCTTAGAGTCTCTCCTTTCTCAAGTAAAGACACACTCTATCCCCAACATAAAGCTTATGTTCTCTCTTATGTTGATCATGTCTAGCCTTATACTTGGCTTGAGATTTTTCTAACTATTTTTTCACCTTGAGATGGATTTTCTCGATCCTCTCAATGAATCTCGGAGTCACCTCTAAGTCCCGTATCTCCCCTTCATCTTGTTTCCCAACTACTATGTCCAATGTATTTGTAGGTAGATATCCCAAGCATGCTTCAAACGGTGACTTCATGGTGGATGTGTGTACTTCCCAGTTGTAGGAATGTTGAATGTAGGCTAAGGACTCATCCCAAATGGATATTTGCTATTATACCCTCTAATCAACTGCACCAAAGTCCTATTTACCACCTTTGTTTGTCCATCTATTTTTGGATGGAAGGTCGTGCTCCTTTGTAACTTGGTGTCCATCTTGTCCCACAAAGTAGTCCAAAACTTTCCCAATAACCTGAAAACCCTATCAAAAATAATAAACTTTGGCAAGCCAAAATGCACCCATACATTAACAAAGAAAATATATGTTGCCTCATGTGCTTTTATTGTCTTTTTACATGCCATAAGAATACACATGTTACTGAATCTATTGACAACAACATATAGATAGTCATGACCATGTTTAGACATCAGTAATACTCCTATAAAATCCATAGAATTGTCCTCCCACGGACGAGTAGGGACCGGTAAAGGCATATACAAACCATCCTTCCTAGTTTTAGGCTTGTTTATACAACATAACTTACATTATCTTATGAACTTAGATACGTCTTCTTACATATTAGGCCAATACATGTACCTTTACAAGTGGGCTAGGGTCTTACCAACACTGAAATGTCTCACTACATTTGAGGTATGCACTGACATCATCAATAGAAGCCTTTCTTCTTTCAGCACACAAAGCTTCCCCCATCGGTAGAGTAGCCCATCCTTGAGATAACAATCTTCAATCCCTATCTTTTCAGCCCCTTGGGGCTACAACTATTGATATGTCACACCAAAATCTTTGTCCTAGGCATATGCCTCTCCGTAAGCTTCCTTTGTGAAGGGTTCAATCTGAGAGATAGTGGCCAAACTAGAGATCTTATCATATGTGGGTGGCCTATACAACATGTTTTCCACCAAATTTGTACTACCCTTCTTATATTTGATCACCAAATGGAACTGCTAAAGGAATCCCATCCATTTGTAGTGTCTTGCCTGCAATAATTTAGACTGGGCTTGCAAATACTGGAGAGGTTCGGGGTCAGTGTGCACAATAGTTTCTTTACCCAATAAATAATGTTTCAAATTCTGAATGGCTTGAACTAGTGCGTACATATCTTGATCATATATTGAGTATAGTTTAACTACTGAAGTAAAGGTCTCAAAATGATAAGATATTGGCTTACCTCCCTGTAGCAACACTGCTCCCATAGCATAATCAGTGGCATTTGTCTCTACTTCAAAGGGCTGATGCAAATTAGGAAGAGCAAGTACTGGAGCATGACTAATCTTATATTTCAACAACTTAAAATCCTTATCTTGTTCCTTACCCTAGTCAAAAAGCTTACTCTTTGTGGCCACTGTGTGTAGAGGTGTTGTAATAGCAGAGAACCTAGAATGAACGTCCTCATGTATTGTACTTCTCCCACAAAAATCATAGTCTTTGTGGCTCATGTTGGTGTTTTCTAGTTGGTGATAGCCTCCACCTTCTTCGGATCCACTCATAACTCTCCTCCTCCAACCAGGTGTCCGAGATAGATAAGTAATTGTTTGGAAAACTCGTACTTCTTCATATTGCATAATAGTTGTTTCTCCTTGAGAAATCACAAGACTTGCTACAAATGTGTTAGATGTTCCTCCCATGTGGTACTAAAAATCATAATATCATCTAGATATACAATGACACATGAATATATGAATTCCCACAATACATCATTCATCAATCTCATAAATGTAGTGGGTGCATTACATAAACCAAATGGAAATACTAACCACTCATGCAAACCCTCTTTTGTTTTCAAGGCAGTCTTACATATATCCTCCTCCTTCATTCTGACTTGGTGATAACCTAACTTGAGGTCCAACTTCATGAAGAATCTGGCATGTTGAAGCTGGTCCAAGAGGTCATCTATGCGAGGAAGTGGATATTTGTTCTTTATGGTGATCTTGTTTAAAACATGGTAGTCGATGCAACTCCTCCAAGAACCAACCCTTTTCGGCACCATCACAATAGGCGAACCATTTGGCGAGGTGCTCGGGCATATCACCCTTTGGTCTAGTAGTTCCTGGAGCTGTCTCTTCACTTCGGTACTCTCCAACAAGGATTACCTATATAACCCGATGTTTGGTAGAGGGGACTCTAGCAAGAGCTGAATCTTGTGCTCTACCTCCCATTTTGGTGGTAATTCGTTGGGAGTATGAAAAACTTCTTGAAAATACTAAATATTATTATCCAAATACTTCATTCCTTTGTTAGAAACATCTAAAATTTCCACCCCATCTTTTTTATCCTTGAATAAAAGTAAAAAAACTGATTATGATTTGCATGAATTAGCCTTTTTGCTTGGTTGACACTTACCATAGTAACTCTTGACTTACTTTGTTGTGCCCGGATGTTTTAGCTGATCTCATCCTTGACCCATCTGTATCGGTTCTCCCTTCTCATGAATATAGCATCCTTGATATACAAGTAAGGACTTCTGAAAAACAACATCAAATGCATCAAGTGGAATAACATCAGCCTCCAAGACATCTATATACTGAGAATTTATCCCAAATTTGAACTTACATCTTCTTGTTACCTGAATTTATACACCCCTCTTCACCCATCCCAAAGGATATGGATGTGGATGCTTGTAGGTTTCAAGACCAAGCTTCTTCACAACCGGATCAGAAATCAAATTAGATTGGTAACCAATATCAACCAAAGCATTTACCTTAGTTCTCTTGATTTGGATTTTGATATGGAATAGTCTACTCATCTCCTGTTCTTGTTCCATGTTGTCCATGTTGGTGGTCATGCATCCAAACCTCTCGTCTACATCAGATTCATCCTCTATCACTACCTCCCCATCTGTCTTTACAATTGATATAGATTTCTTTTAATCTTTGGTTTGGTTCTTCGGATGCAAATCCGGATGTAACTTCCAACAGGTAGCATCTGTATGACTATTGATATCACAATTCTTACAAAAATTCTTAGGATCTTTACAAGTATTAAAATTAGTGGCAGTTTATTTACCTTTCCCCTTCTATTTACCTTTGTTATTTGCCTGACCCTGCTCTTTCTTTGCTTGATTAGTTGACAGTTTCATCTTCGACTTTGCTTCTCCTTACTTCCTTTCACCATCAATATAGTATGCTTGTACACAAGCTTCGTTGAGATCCTTGGGCTTCGTGGAGATGACCTTCCTCTAGAGGTGAGTGTGAAGTCCTCCCAAGTACTTGGTCAAAATGTCCTCAATCTCTAGGTCCATATTCAGCAACATGGCTTACCTCTGAAACTCCGTAGTATAGTCCTACACACTTTGAATATTGTCTTGTCTAAAGTACTGCCATTTTGTCATCTGGTCAATCTTATGGCCAATAGGATAGAAGTTAGCTCTAATTAATTCCTTAAATTCTTCCCAAGTACTTACAATAGGACGTTTCTTCTTTTCACATGTGGCTAGATGGGTTTCCCACCAAACCACAGCATGACCTTCCATTTTGAGACGTGAAAAGGTAATCCTTTTTGCCTTCGTAACATTATGCATACTAAAGTAAAATTCCAGTTACTTTAACCATTTATCTAACAATTTTGCATCTACTTTCCCTTCAAATCTCTTAATTTCTACCTTAAAGGGAGCATGATCAAATTTTACCTTCTCAATCGGAGTTTCTTCATAATGCTCATCCATAATATCTTCCTCTTCATGGCTCTTCCCTATGCTAAAATTCTCAGCCAAAGCTCGAACAACTGAGTTTATGGAATCTTGCTTCACTGAAGCCATCTTTTGCATATCTGAGAGCTCTTGTTTATGTTTATAAAATCTATCCATCATGGTCTCTAGCATCTCAATTCTACAGACCAAGTTCTCTTCCTCCATTTGTCCCCAAATTATTTGTTTCCACTTTTTTGTAGAAATTTCTAGATCGCAAGGTAAAGCTTCTTCACCTTTAGACCTTGTCACTGTCATACAAATCACAAGAATGAATACCACAATCCTAGATACTTATTAGCTCTGATACCAAAATGATCAGTAAACTTAAACTTTTGGAAACTTACAAACTACAAATTAATGTTGTCCTAATTTAAAATTTGGAAAATGACAGAACTGAAGCTAGTGACTGATTTCTTAATACCTTAGAATCAAATTACAGTGTGTGATAAGGAATTCAAAAGAGACAATACATAGATTTTTATCCTGAAAACCCCCAGTGTGAGGGAAAACCAGTCGAGAAGGGAAACCACTCTTTCTTCCCACTTATATATTGGCTAATTAAATGTAAAGATACAAATTATGATAAGTAGAAAAGGAAACAACAATATCAAACTCTCCTTTCCTACGCTTGCTTTCTCTGTTCCACATACACCTTGCTTCTACAAATTAACTTAGCTCAACTATCGGCTTCGGTCAAAGTAGGCACATGGTGTGGTGTTCTATGCCAAATTATGTGGTGTTGGGTTTGTTCCAGCAACATTAACATCGGTCTGAGAACCGAGGTCAGTCACAGAGGAACCAGTATCGATCAGGTAACCGTGGTCGGTTAGGGGATGGCCATGGTCGGTCTCTATGGAAACTTATCTGTACAGGATTTTTTGCAGCAGGAGAGGGCAGATAGTTTTTAATCCTAGTTTGGAGGATTGAGTTTCTTGCACAGAGTGTACATGGTAGAGACAGTGTAGATCACTACATTGTTTAGATTAGAAAGAGGACGAAGTTGGCTCAGTTAGTCCATTGAGATTTTGAGTCAGGTATCTCTACATGATTAATGTTTTATTTATTTTGTTTGGAGCAACTGATATTATGTTTGGATAGTGTACACAGATTTACACCATGGATTTTGGTGTTGTTTGAATTTTATTTCCCGGTTGTGTGGAATCTTGAGGACAATGGTTTCTAGTCTAAGGATGAGATCCTCAATGAAAAGTCATGATTAGACATAGTTGTAGGTAACGAGATATGTTGAGTACACATGGATGGAAAGAAGTTGATTCACCTACTTCACAAGAATTCCAAACTTATGTGGTGTAGAAGTATTCTCAGAGAAGAAAGGGAAACAATTTTATAGTTCTTTCATTTGGTTTTATTTCTCACTGACATATTATCTTTTGAGTTTGGTGTTAGAGGCAATGCAGGGGATTTCATGTTCAGTGGGATCAAGTCATGGTTGTTGGTATTGTAGGATTGGATACATGATGCACATGCAGAGTGAGAGGAGATTGCTACTATTCAGAGTGGCAGGAGGCACACGTTGGTTTTGGAGGGCAGTCACGACTTTGCAGGTATTTTAAGTTTATTGTTTTGTGATTTCACTTCTGGTTTATTTTGTGGTGTCAAGATATTCCTTAGGGAAGGCAGTTGATGGTTGCTAGTTACAGAGACCGGTGTAAGTTAGGGTTAACCATGATCGGTCATTTGGTAACCGTGGTCGGTCAGGTAGTGACTGGGGTGGGTTAGGAAACCGTGGTCAGTTTATTCATAGGTTTGAAAACAATGTTTATTTACCATTTTTAGAAGGAGCCCTTGTTTTGCTTTCATCTTGGTTGATTATGCAGAGTATGTTGATGACATGTTTGCTGATATTTACACTTGGTATTAGTGGCATGGTTTAACATGGATGTTTGTTATTGACATTGATGAGCACAGGATTCATATTCAGCTTTAGAGTTACTCGGTGTCAGATGTGGAGCTTTTAGAGACCCTGGTGATATGGATGGATGTACATGGTGAGTTTGTACATGTGGATAGATTCAGTTTTGTGAGTCTAGGATGATGTAGATGTTTGATTTGTATATGGATGCCTTGAGCATAAGTAGGGGATGTTTGTATTTCCTCTTGATTACTATGGTACTCCATGGGAGATGTTATCTACAGATGATTGTCTTGGACATGCTAGTTGTTTATACAGGGTTGGATTTACAGATTGCAGGGTTTGGATTCTTTGAGTTATGCATGTTTTTGGATTGATCACCCACTGTTGCAGGTAGAACTCATTTGGGTTGTCTTTACCCAAGATCTTGTTTTGCTTTCACATATCTAGTTTGACTTGTCTTGGTCAGTTGCATTGGTGGTTGCATGGAGACATGCATATATGGATGAAGAACATGATTGGTTTTATAGGTATGGATATGGTTGCAGTTGAAGCTCAATATTTCAGTTTGAGTGGGAGATCTTGCAGGTGTGTTAGTCATGGTGGCTTAGTTGCATAAGAGGCTCAGAGTTATGATTTAGTGGGAGTTTGATGTATGGATAGCTCATGTATCACAGATCAGGAGTAGCTTCGTGTAGGTATATGGTAAGTCACGGGTTTTTTATCTTTTTGGTTTTAGAAGATGGTTTAGTCTTCTTGATTTCATTTGAGAGAATTGTTGACATAAAGAATATATGATCTTCACGGTATGTAAAGGATGGTGATGTGCAGGTACATGTACAAGTTCAGTAATTTATCTCGAAGTGGGAGATTGTTAAGATTGTGGAGCTGAATTACTTAATAGTTATAATGATTTACACCTTGTTGGTTTACACAGTAACCGGTGCTGGTTACCTATGCGTGAGAGTTTATATTTAACTCATGGGAATTTAATCTATATTTTTTTTAAAGTTGATTTAAAGGTTGTAAATGCATAACTAAGGTGCCCTAAGTTTGTTTAAACTTATATAAGCTATAAAATTAGGGTTAGAACATAAGGAATGAGGAAAGAGAAGAATTGAGCTATCCTTGGTTGAAAGGATGAAGAAGAAGAAAAAGAAATAGTAGATTGCATGAAGACATGAGCTTTCTTAGAGAGAAGTTGAACAGAAGGAAAGTGTAGGTACACTATTGGTGAGAAGATGGTATTATCTTCTAATGTATTTCCTTTGTATTATTTAGTCTCATGTAATGGCTTGCATAGTATGCAAAGCATTTAGTGTTTCTTCTTTTTAGATCCACAGGTTGTTGTGAGATCTTGTTATTGCTCATTCTTGTAGATCCACATGTTGTGAGATCTTGTATTACGGATACATGAGATCATGATGTATTATTGATCCATACGAATCTAGTATTGTAGAGGAAGTTGTCTTCATGTTTGCACAGGTTGATGCAGTGATGGAGGAGAGACTTACTTCTTGGTGCATGGTTGCGGTTGCACATTGGTAGACCCTTGTAGAGGTCTTGTTTGTAGATTCACAGTACAATGAGAGCTTGGTTTCACAGTGGCAGATGCAAGGTAGCTTCGGGTGTGTGAGATATTGTGGTGTTTCAGAGGCACGGTTGTATTGTACTCAGGTAGATCTGGTTAGAGATCTAGAGGAGACATAGGTGGTGGTATGGAGGCATGGTTTAGTGTACTCAGGAAGATTTGGTTAGAGATCTGGAGAAAGAGATACGCTTGTAGAGATACATGTACTTTTGTGTAGAAGAGTTAATTTGTAATCTCTTGCTTATATTATATATATATATATATATGAGATCTCTATCTTTAGTGGACATAGCCCACATTGGGTGAACCATGGTACATGTTGTGTTATGTGTGTGTAATTTTGTGTGATTTGGATTATTCTTGTTTACACTTCCACTTCTGTAGATTTTGTGGGGATTATTAGATCCGTATTTGCATGTTTTGGATTTGATATTCTATAGTTGCAAATGTTTCCGCATAGGCCCATATGCATCTTATAACTACTTTATGTTATCAAGTATTCACTCAACAACATAAAATGGGGGTAGATGTAGACACAAAATCATGCACTTGGGTACATTTATAGGTCCTAAAAGCATACTAGAATTTACATGATTCCTAAGTGAGAAAACTAGTAATTGAAAACTATCTTTGGCCTTTTTTCTGTCTTTCTTGCTCTTTATTTGGTCTTATACACCCTACTACCCAGTCAGAGCTTTACTTGCTTATATTTTATGACTTCGGACACCAACACTCAGCCAGGACATCAACGCCTAGGTTCCCTCGTCTCCTCTAGGCACCCTGATCCTTTTCTATCTTACTCATTTCTTTTAGGTCTCTTTTAGTATTTGGGCATCTTATTTTCTTATGAGTCAGTCTTACGATTTTCAATTACAAAATTCAACCAAGGGAATCATATGATTTATACATAGCTATATGATCAAAATAGAGGACCAAATTCTAAGCATATTATCTATAACCTAAGCTTGCAACCAAAGACATCCAAAGCACTCAAATGCATCCATATAGCATCCATAAAAGGGAAAAGAGACTACATTTTTTTTATACACAACATAGAAATTGAAACTTCATTCTATTCCATATATACATTTGCATCTATCTAGCAAATAAGCCCACTATCTAGTGCATCTTGCACAAGGGATTCCTAAGGCACCATTATCACACGATCATAAAAACTACATGGAGTCTGAGATGTAGTGAAATACTCAGTTGTAAGTTCACTCATTCAGGTGACCGCCAGAGTCCGTTTGACTCCCCATATTGCATCTTTCTTTTTTAGATTTTATGCAGTTTTGTAGGTTTTGTAGGTGACCATCTATTTTGTAGGATACAAGTATACTTGGTGATCTGAAAACGTGTGTTGTATTTTTTTATCACTTTTAAAAGTTTCCAAAGATCGTGATTTTCTTAACCAATTTTAAGTATTCTAAACTCCACAAATTGATTAAATTCTGATTATTATGCATCCATAGAAGTGCGGAAAACTTGTATAGCAAATAAATAATCAGAAAACTGAAAACATTCAGATAACAAACAAGATTGTTTACGGGGTTCAAAAATTCCTACGTCCCCGGGTTCAGATTGAACCGATCCATTAATAATATTGAAATGAAAGTAAAATAACTCTTACAAATAATCAATAATGAATCAAAACATGTAAATGAGTTGATCAATGTCCCAAGAACTCTGAAAAATAGCAGAAACTATCCCAAGAATGATCCGTGGCTCCTACAGTGTTTTCACAATGTGATCTCCCTGCAACTGTGTTAGAAAAACACCTACAAATGGAGATTTAAAAACATTCTATGAAAAAAAATCATATATCTGAGATCATCTCTGAATTATGAACATTTTTCATGTTTTCACCAAGTCACAATTCGGACCAGAAGTGCATTGAAATTCGTGTTTTCCAACTAGCTGTCTTGTAGATCCCTGTTAAAATCTGCATTCAAATCTTCCAAAAATAGGTTAAAACTCAACAAAAAATATCAAATCTTACATCGTTGGAATCATCTTAGAATTTCCTTCATTTCATCTTTTTACTCCGAGTTCCCATTATGAGTGCAAGGCCTTCAAAAATGACATTTTCAGAAAATTGGTCCTTAAGCTGCTTTACACAGACCTATCCCCTTGTATAAGTGAAAGCACCCCATTTTATAACTTGTTGTGATCCCTTGGCGGGTTGGCTGGCAGATTGGTTTTAGACCCATGAGGTTAGGGGATCAAATCCCGCCGCCTATTGTCTTGCCACGGATTTTTCTTTTTAAATGGGATTAATCCCCACGTTGGTGGATTTGCATATTTTAATGGGATCAAATCCCAATTCAGCGCATGTATATCCCACATTTTGTGGGTTGATAAAGTTTAAGGCTTTAATAAGCCTTTTCCACGCATTTTTTGAAGTGTTCATGGGACCACATGGGCTTAGCCGCCCCCACCTCTTTCTCCTCACATGGAAGCTTCCACTACAACCGCTTCACTCCTTCCTTCCACGTGGAACATCCATGCATGGCTTAATGTTGGTGGTTTAGAAAATTATGTATGGTTTAATACTAATGTATAAACATTAATATATATAGCGGTTTGGCATATATGTGTGGCATTTAGAAAATGAACTTACCAAGTAAATATAATTTCGACCCATACAATGTAATGACATTCCAAATGAAATATGGCAATAAATACCACTTGTCGACCCTCGATAGGAAAATCGAGCGAATTCGATGAGTGGTGGCAAGCCACATGGTGGCTTGTGGTCCCACCACATTGGTGATAATACAATAGTCCACACGGTGGTCGGGCTCCTCTCCGTAATAAAAGTTGAGCCTCTTGTTCCCGTGCACCATTTTTTACGCTCGTCAAAGACCGGTGATCGAAAACCAACAAACAACTCCCTTTTGCCTTTTCGCCACGTGTCGCAGTGCCATTGGTCCAATATTGACTAGTTGACTAGAGTTGACTTTCCCGTTGACCAAACTTTGACCAGACATAACTAGAGCTCCCGATGTTTGTTTGTCGCGTTCTTACAGTCGTTGGAAAGATCTCGAGATGATCTTCTACACTGAAACCATTTAGGAATGTTTAGGGAAATTCAAAAAATGATCCCCTAATCACTTGGTGATCAGGATGTGACATACAAGTGACCAATAACGATTATCCATGACACTTGTGTGACACAGGAAAAATCATATTCCGACCATCTGCATAGTCACGAGCACCCAAACACCCTCACTCCAGTTTAGGTGCCCCGGTCTAGTCTTATTTGTGAGCTCTAGAATTTACGGAGACCTGTTACGACACAATTCACTTCATATTCAACTATTTTCCCAGTCTACACCAGTCCCAAAATCAAGTGTAAATCAATTAAGTCCTTCCCTCTCCCTCTCTCTCTCTTTCACTTAGGGACCTTCATATTTCATTAGCTTATTACTTGTGTCAAATTGTATCTAGTAGTTGTACTTCATTATTTCTATCAGTTACTCTGTAATACTAGGGTTTTATACAAAGTCTATTTTTGTTAAATGAGCCACATGTTTATTTCAGCTATACGGTTTTAACCATATGTGGCCACCATTAGATCTATTCTACCATCTTTGACCATATTTTGTTTTCTATTATAGCCTATTTTATTCTAAGGGTAAAATATATATATGGTTGTAACTCCCTTGATTTAGAGGTTTTCAAATAATGCCCTGCCTTCTATATTTAAGAGAGTAATTGCAAGTTGTAGAAAGTAATGTAGAATATAGAAGAGACAAAATAGAATTGAGAATAATGAATTCAAATAACATTGTAATATGATTTATGATAATTCAAAGGAATTCTCCTCACTGGTATAGGCTATTATAAATACTATCAATATTTTTATTTAATAATGTCTTAAATAAGGAGGGAAGTCAAGCTCTAGTGTAACCAAGGTAGGGCCCACTTGTAAGGGTTTGGTGATTTGATTTCCGATCTATTATATAGTTTTATTTATGTTCAACAGTCATTTAATTTATATATTTCAATTATGTAAGTATGTGCAATTTCAATTCAGTATGTGATTCTCTAATTTCATGTGTGTACTTTCAAATCATTATTTGGGAAGATTCTAATTTAGTTTAGTATTTCAATTCTCGTAATTTCTATTTATACAAATGTGACTTACTATCGACATTTTATTTCTTGTAGAATTTGTTTCCAATACACTGTGCTCGAAATATTAGTCTTCAAAAATGATTATTGTTGTGCATATCATGTTGAAATCTTACCAAAGTATACAACATTGGGTTGAAAATTAATGAAGATAATATAATAAATAAACCAAGTGGTTACCATGTCGGAGTGGGCCACAATCAAGGATTGAGACTGGATAGGATTAAATGCACAAAGTAAAAATATGTGTGGAGATATGAGATCCAAAAACACTCAAGATAAGAAAAAACTCTTGATTCATTCATGGATAAGCCAATTAGCTAGAAACATCTAAATAATACTAAAAAGACATAATAATACTATCCAAATACTTCATTTCTTGGCTAGAAATATCTAAAATTTCCACCTCATCTTGTTTATCCTTTAATAAAAGTAAACAAAATTGATTATGATTTGCCTCAATTAGCCTTTTTGATTGGTTTACACTTACCATAGTAACTCTTGACTTACGCTGGTGTGCTTGGATGTTGTAGTTGATCCCATCCTTGACACATCTATATCGGTTCTCCCTTCTCATGAATATAGCATCCCTGATATACAAGTAAGGACTTCTTAAAACAACATCAAATGCATCAAGTGGAATAACATCAGCCTCCAATACATCTATATACTGAGAATTTATCCCAAATTTGAACCTACATATTCTTATTACCTGAATTTCTACACCCCTATTTACCCATCCCAAAGGATATGGATGTGGATGTGTATAGGTTTCAAGACCAAGCTTCTTCAAAACTGCATCAAAAATCAAATTAGATTGATAACCAGTATCAACTAAAGCATTTACCTTAGTTCTCTTGATTTGGATTTTGATATGGAATAGTCTACTCATCTCATGTTCTTGTTCCATGTTGTCCATGTTGGTGGTCATGCATCCAAGCCTCTCGTCTACATCAGATTCATCCTCTATTGCTACCTCCCCATCTGTCTTTACAATTGATATAGATTTCTTTTAATCTTTGGTTTGGTTCTTTGGATGTAAATCCGGATGTAACTTCCAACAGGTAGCATTTGTATGACTATTGATATCACAATTCTTACAAAAATTCTTAGGATCTTTACAAGTATTCAAAGTAGTGGCAACTTATTTACCTTTCCCCTTCTATTTACCTTTGTTACTTGTCTGACCCTGCTTTTTCTTTGTTTGATTTTTTGACAGTTTCATCTTCAACTTCGCTTCTCCTTACTTCCTTTCACCATCAATATAGTATGCTTGTACACAAGCTTCATTGAGATCCTTGGGCTTCGTGGAGATGACCTTCCTCTGGAGGTGAGTGTGAAGTCCTCCCAAGTACTTGGTCAAAATGTCCTCAAC
The DNA here is from genome assembly GCA_019776745.2 of Taxus chinensis. Taxonomy (NCBI): domain Eukaryota; kingdom Viridiplantae; phylum Streptophyta; class Pinopsida; order Cupressales; family Taxaceae; genus Taxus; species Taxus chinensis. Next base: position 155,734,660 of record CM034152.1, read on the forward strand.
CTCTAAGTCCATATTCAGCAACATGGCTTGCCTCTGAAACTCCGTAGTATAGTCCTGTGCACTTTGACTACTACCTTGTCTAAAGTACTGTCATTTTGTCATCTGGTCAGTCTTATGCCCAGTATGATAGAATTTAGCTCTAAGTAATTCCTTAAATCCCTCCTAAGTACTAACAATAGGATGTTTCTTTTTTTCACACGTGGCTAGATGGGTTTGCCACCAAACCACAACATGACCTTCCATTTTGAGACGTGCAAAGGTAATCCTTTTTGCCTTCGTGACATTATGCACACTAAAGTGAACTTCCAACTACTTTAATCATTTATCTAACAATTTTGCATCTACATTCCCTTTAAATCTCTTAATTTCTACCTTAATGGGAGCATGATCAAATTTTACCTTTTCAATCAGACTTTCTTCGTCATGCCCGTCCATAATATCTTCCTCTTCATGGCTCTTCCCTATGCCAAACTTCTCGGCCAAGGCTCAAACCACTGAGTTTATGGAATCTTGCTTCACTAAAGCCGTCTTTTGCATATCTGAGAGCTCTTGTTGATGTTTATAAAATCTATCCATCATGGTCTCTAACATCTCAATTCTACAGACCAAGTTCTCTTCCTCCATTTTTCCCCAAATTATTTGTTTCCACTTCTTTATAGAAATGTCTGGATCGCAAGGTAAAGGTTCTTCACCTTTAGACCTTGTCACTGTCATAAAAATCATAAGAATGAATACCACAATCTTGGATACTTATTAGCTCTGACACCAAAATGTTCAGTAAACTTCAACTTTTGGAAACTTACAAACTACAAATTAATGTTGGCCTAATTTCAAATTGGAAAATGACAGAATTGAAGCTAGTGACTAATTTTTAATGCCTTAGAATCAAATTAAAATGAGTGATAAGGAATTCAAAAGAGACAATACATAGATTTTTATCTTGAAAAACCCCCAGTGTGAGGGAAAACCAGTTGGGAAGGGAAACCAATATTTCTTCCCACTTATGTATTGGTCAATTAAATGTAAAGATACAGATTACCATAAGTAGAAAAGGAAACAACAATGTCAAACTCTCCTTTCCTGTGCTTGCTTGCTCTGTTCCACATACACCTTGTTTCTACAACTTAACTCCAACACTATAATTATCTTACACACTTACTCATATGAATTCTCTTTGTCTTCGATGATCATTCCTCTTGTTCTTCCTTGTATTTATAACCTTGCTCATGTCTTATTATGCACTGGATAATGAGAAAGGTCATGCAAGGAAGAGACACATTACAGATGCTTCAAATTTGTGACTGTTTGTGCTCCATTTTTATTTTTCAGCTGAAAGTGACAGAACTGCCAGTGTGTGCAGACCGACGGTTACACAACCACCAGTCTGTGCAGGGGGCAGCTACGTAACCACCACTCTGCACAGGGTGAAGTTTATGTAATCTTATAGCTTGCTCTTTATTTTCTTCATTTTTCTTTCTGGTACTGGATGATTTGATGAAGTGGTTTTGTTTTAGAATCCCTATGGATCAATCACTTGCATATCTTGGTCTTTTGTTTTCCATGCTAGACAAATACTTTGTATGTCAATATCCTTTCTATATACACATGCGTGTTCACTTGGTCTTTAGTTGTGAATGCAGACTTCTTACAAATCTTTACACACATGCAATGATGTTTTGCATTGTACCTCTTACCAGTCTGAACAAGCCTCCTGGGAGCATCTACATTTACTACCCTTACACATCATAGGTGTTATTGTTTCATTATTTACTACTACTTCTTTCTAGCACATTACTTTCTATTAATCTATACACACATTGACATACTTTATATTTTTTTAATATGCTAACAGATGCTTCATGTGCAACATTTACTTTACAAGACTTTATACCACCATGGTTGTCTGTTACTATCTTTCTTGACATTGTTTACCATTGTATACTATTATTTGTGCCATTATTCTTATATGCACATTGTATTATTTTGGCCACTTCAGCCATGATTGTCTTCTAACATTGTGAGTGATGTCCCATGTCTGAAACCCACTTTTCATGGTCTATCTTATTTGCACACTTGATTATTACATTTTTCTTATACTTACATACTTGCTTTGATTGTACTAACAGGTGTTCCTAGCCTATTTTTTTACATGTGCCTTGGTTTCTACCATGCACATCCCTCCCCCTGCAAGGTATCCACTTCAAGTCAGTTTCATGTCCTCTCTTTTGGACCACATGCTCTTATCAACGTCACATGCACCCCAAACAAGGGGGGCATACATTGGGTGAATTTTTCACCCCATACAACAACTCATAACTATAGTACATGCCTGCACAGTACAGGAACAAAGCAAAAATTCAGTCACAGAACGACCCAAAATCTAACTCAGGTCCTCAGTACAACACAAACACCAATGCCCAACACCAAACAACAGTGTCTGGGTGCTCGTGTCCTCCCCTGGGTGTCTATGTCCTAGGGGTACATACAATTTTTTTCTCAGATCAACACAGTTCACATAAGTCTTCAGATCAATTTTTCAATTACATGCACAATCCTCCAACAACAGAATGCATTTTATCTCCTAAAATCAATTCAATCAGAAAAATATGGAACTAATTTGAAACAACTCAAAAAAAATTAGGGATGTACCATCTGCAGTGGTGCTCATTCGAGAATTATTCATGGAAGGAGAGTAATATTAGGCCTTTCTCCCCAACATTCTTCTTCCATGTCGTGAGATCGCCCAAAAAACTTGTGCTTGGTGTGAGATCACCCAAAAAACTCGTTTTTGGCATGAGATCACCCAAAAAATCACTCTTGGCGTGAGATCACTCAAACAACTCCCTCTTCTACAACATTCTTAGGACATTTTCTATCCTTTTCACTCTTTTACACCAAGTGCACACTTTCCTTTTACAAACTTTTACAGAGTTTTCATAATACATGATTTTGACTACTCTCTCACTCTTCTTTTACAGGTTTGTCCTTAATACGCAACAAGAAGTAGACCTACATCAAAAAATCAAGAAAAAAATAGGTACAAATCAGCACATATGCTTCACCCTTAGGATTACTTCCTCTTTTTTAGTTTCCACGCTTCATTTTTATCACTTCACGCTTTCACTTGTCTCTTCGGCATGCTATCGCCATCACATTCTACAAGAACAAAAGGTATGCATCTTCTGACTACTTTATGTTATCAAGTATTCACTCAACAACATAAAATGGGGGTAAATGTAGACACAAAATCACGCACTTGGGTACATTTATAGGTCCTAAAAGCATAGTAGCATTTACATAATTCCTAAGCAAGAAAACTAGTAATTGAAAACTATTTTTGGCCTCTTTTATGCCTTTTTTGCTCTTTATTTGGTCTTACACACCCTACTGCCCAAACAGAACTTTACTTGCTTATCTTTTATGACTTCAGACACCAACACTCAACCAGGATGTTAACGCCTAGGTTCCCTCATCCCCTCTAGGCACCCTGACCCTTTTCTATCTAACTCGCTTCTTATAAGGATTATGGACCTGAATTGTTTCACAGTTAGCATGATTTACACCTTGTTGGTTTACAAAGTAACCGGCACTGGTCAAAGGGTAACCGACACCGGTCAGGGTAACCGACGTCGGTTTTTTGTGCGTGAAATTTTATATTTAACTCACGGGAATTTAATCTAGCTTTTGTTTTAAAGTTGATTTAAAGGTTGTAAATGCATAGCTAAGGTGCCCTAAGTTTTTCTAAGCTTATATAAGCTAGAAAAATAGGGTTGGAACATAAGGAATGAGGAAAGAGAAGAATTGAGCTATTCTTGGTTGAAAGGATGAAGAAAAAAAAAAAGAAATAGTAGATTGCATGAAGACATGAGATTTCATAGAGAGAAGTTGAACAAAAGGAAAGTGCAGGTATAATGTTGGTAAGAAGATGGTATTATTTTCTACTGTATTTACGTTGTATTATTTAGTCTCATGTAATGGCTTGCATAGTATGCAAAGCACTGTGTGTTTTTTCTTGTTAAATCCACATGTTGTTGTGAGATCTTGTTATTGCTCATTCTTGTAGATCCACATGTGGTGAGATCTTGTATTATGGATCCATGAGATCATGATGTATTGTTGATCCATAGGAATTTAGTATTATAGAGGAAGTTGTCTTCATGTTTACACAGGTTGATGCAGTGATGGAGGAGAGACTTACTTCTTGGTGCATGGTTAAGGTTGCACATTGGTAGACCCTTCTAGAGGTCTTATTTACAGATTCATAGTACAGTGAGAGCTTAGTTACAAGTGGCAGATGTAGGGTAGCTTCAGGTATGTGAGATCTAGTTGTGTTTCAGAGGCACGGTTATAGTGTACTCAGGTAGATCTGGTTAGAGATTTGGAAGATACACAAGTGGTGGTATGGAGGCATGGTTTAGTGTACTCAGGTAGATCTGGTTGGAGATTTGGAGGAAGAGATACTCTTATAGAGATACATGTACTCTTGTGCAAAAGAGTTGGTTTGTAATCTCTTGTTATATTATATATATGAGATCTCTATCTTTGGTGGACATAGCCCACATTGGGTGAACCAAGGTATGTGTTGTGTTATGTGTGTGTACTTTTGTGTGATTTGGATTATTCTTGTTTATACTTCCACTATCATAGATTGTTGGGGTTAGCACACCGGTTGTACAGATAACATATCAGATCTAAGCATACATGTAAGTAAAAGTGGATATTCTATCAGAAGAAATATACAAAATAAGAGATATAAATCAACACCAAATTTAACATGGTTCACCTAGTGTGGGCTATGTCCACCGAGAAACAAGCCAATCTATTATCCAAATCTTTCACAAGATATACAATGAAGATTTACAATCTTCCAAACCTCTGGGATGTACAGTACTTTCTTTCTCTCAAACTTTTTTTTCTTCACCAAGAATTCTCTCTCACACAATTATTCTCACAATAATCATCAACTTTTGCAAGTTCTTCTTAATTCTTACTTCTTACTTCTAAACTCTAGCTTTTATGCTTATATAGGCGTATACAAACTTAGGGCACTTAGCCATGCAATTACAATCAATAGATTTGCTTTAACACTAAAAAGAGATCTAATTCTCATGAGTTAATTAAAACACCCACACACAAGTAACCGACGCTGGTTAGCCTTAACCGATGTCGGTTCCTCCTTTCCTGACCGATGTCAGTCCCTCCATAACTGATGTTAGTTACTTTGTTTTCCAACAAGTTTCATATTGCATGCTAGTCCAAAGTAATTGAGCTCCACAACTCAACAATCTCCCACTTGGAGATTAATTACTGCACTATACCTTTACAGTGTCAATCTTAGATCCATTCCTTAGATTTGTTTCTTCCTCTTCAAGTATCAAACTTGAAGACCAACAGAAGTGGAGTGTAGCTCCAACTTCTCTTTTGCTAACGACTTTGTTAGCATATCTGCAGGGTTCTCACTTGTATGAATCTTCTCCAGATTCAATTGCCCATTTTCTAATACCTGACATATGAAGCGATACCTCAATTGAATGTGTTTTGTTCTTGAATGAAACATTGAGTTATTTACCAAATAAATTGCACTTTAACTATCACTGAACAATTTTCACTCATCTTGCTCCTTTCCCAACTCTTTCATGAACCTACTCATCCATATCATCTCCTTGCTAGCCTCTGTAGCTACAACATACTCTGCTTCTGTAGTAGACAAATCCACAACCTTCTGTAATCTTGAAATCCAACTAACTGTCATCCCACCTACTATGAAAATATATCCAGTAGTGCTCCTCCTACCATCTAGATCTCCAGCCATATCTGCATCAACATAGCCACATAATGAAATATCCTAACCTCCATAGCATAATTGCATGTTAGATGTCCCTTTCAAATACCTGAGTATCCATTGGACTACTTTCCAATGCTCTTTACCTAGATTGGCCATATATCTGCTCACAACTCCCACTGCATGTGTAATGTCTGGTCTGGTACAAACCATAACATACATGAGACTCCCAACTGCTGAAGCATATGGGACTCGTGTCATGTATTTGACCTCCTCATGTAATGATGGACACTGATCTTTGCTCATTTTAAAGTGTCCAGCCATAGGTGTACTAACAAGTTTTGCATTCTGCATCTTGAACCTTTCTAGCACCATGTAGATATAATCCTCCTGAGACAAATACAACTTCTTGTTTTTCTTGTCTCTGTGTATTTTCATGCTAAGGATTCTTTTTTCAGCTCCTAAATCCTTCATAGCAAATGTCTGAGTGAGCTTTTCCTTAAGCTCACCAATGTCCTACATACTAGTTCTTACAATAAGCATATCATCCACATACAATAACAAAATAATATAGCTCCCATTTTCAAGATTCTTGAAATAAACACAATGGTTAGATTCACATCTCAAGTAACCATGCTCATACATACAACTATAAAACTTTATGTACATTTCCTTAGAGATTGTTTGAGCCCATATAGGCTCTTTTTCAACCTGCACACTAATTTCTTTTTACCTTTGACTTCATACCCAAGCGGCTGCTACATATAAATGTCTTCATCTAAATCACCATGAATAAAAGTCATCTTCACATCTAGTTGCTCTAAATGCAAATCCTCTACTGTAACTAAACTCAATACAATACGAATAGAAGTCATCTTAACAACAGGAGAACATATTTTACTAAAAATAATACTTGTTTTCTGTGTAAATCCCTTTACTACAATCCTTGTCGTGTACCTTTTCTCTCCACCCTCTTCTTCCTTGATCTTGTAAACCCACTTGTTCTGCAATGTCCTCTTACCTGCTGACAACTTAACCAAATCCCAAGTTTGGTTCTGTTCCAAGGAGTCCATCTCCTCATCCTACGTTGCTTCTTCAAAGCTCTCTGGTTCACCATTATCAGTCAATAATAAATAAAATAGAGAAGGTGTAAATCTTTCTGGAGGTTTACTTACTCTTTGTGACCTTCTTATAAGAGTTTGGGGTACTAGAAGCTCATTCTGGACCTCCTAGACATTTGTATCAAAATCTGTCAGTGACCAACACCGGTCACCTGTAACCGGCATCAGTTCTGATAACTGATGTCTGTTGGGATCTTCTGTAACCGATAATTGTTCTGTTGAACGATATCGATTAGGGTTCAAATGATACTGGTTACTGTGTAACCCTATCGGTATTACTTTTAAATCTAATAGTTCATTTTCATTCACAAACTTCTCAACTAGTTCGTCCTTGAGTGCCAAAATTTTATCCCTATACATTCTCTTTCCATTCCATTTAATATCACGTCTCCTAATAATTTTAGACTTCTCTAAATCCCAAAAATGGAATCTAAAATCACCAGATCCATAACCAATGAAAGTGCATCTCTTGGATTTTGCATCCAACTTTTTTCTATTTTCCTTATCAATATGCACAAAAGCTTATGAACCAAAAACTTTAAGAAAATATAGATCTACCTCTTTTCCGGTCCAAGCTTCCTTTGGTATTCCTCCATCTAGTGAACTTAAAGGCCCACAGTTAATCAAATAAACCGTTGTATTAACTACTTCCACCCAAAATTGCAAGGGCAATCCAGAATGTATCCTCATACTTCTAGCACGTTCCATGATTGTCTTGTTCATTCTTTCTGCAACACCATTCTCATGTGGTGTTCTTGGAACCGTTCTTTCTCTATGTATCCCATTCATTGAACAATAATAATTGAAATCCTTGCTACAGTATTCACCACCATTATCAGATCTAAGACACTTTAAATTTGAATTTGATTCATTCTCAACAAGGGCTTTCCATCTTTTGAAAGTTTCAAAAACATCATATTTATGTTTAATATAATAAACCCATACCTTTCTTGTAGCATCATCAATGAAAGTAACATAATATTAGGATCCTCCATGAGAAGCTACCTGAGCTGGTCCCCACAGATCTGAGTGTACAAGCTCCAATTTCTGCTCCTTCTTAGTTGCCCCAACTTTGAGAAATCTCACTCTCTTTTGCTTTCCAAAGACACAATGCTCACAGAAATCAAGATTTAAATCTTTCAAATATGATAATTTACCCTTAGCCTTTAAGATTTGCATTCCTTTTTGACTCATATGGCCCAACCGATTATGCCACATACATGCATCTGAATCTGAAGTAGATAATGAAGAAAAGGAATCAGTAACACATGTAGATAAATATAACGTTCCTACCTTCTCACCTCTTTCCACAACAAAAACACCCTTGGTGACTTTCCAAGAGTCTCCTGTAAATGTAACCATGCAGCCAGCTTCACCTAGTTAATTTCTGAATTAATCCTTATTCGGGGTTGCATGGAAAGAAGCTCCTGAATCTAAAACCCATAATTCAATTCTATTATCAAAAGAAAGAATAAGAACATCTTGCATTACCTCTGCTGCAGCAAGATTTTCTTCTTTACCTTTGTCTGGTTGTTGGTTCTCTTTATCCTTTGACCAACAATTTTTCTTTGCATGTCCTTTCTTTCCACATTTCCAACAAGTAATTCCCTTACCTCTGGATTTGGATATGTTATCCCTTGACTTTGATTTTCCATTACTCTTACTCTTGGATCTTTCCTTTTAGTTGCCCTTGCTCTCTACATTCAAAGCATTACCAGATGATGATTCCTCTGTACTCTTCCTGTGAATTTCTTCATTCAAGATTATACTAACCATATCATCAAACTTCAAAATATTATTAGCAGATGTTGTATTACTAACAAACATTATCAAGTTATCCCAACTATCAGGTAAATAACATAAGAATAAAAGTGCTTTCACTTCATCATCAAATGGTATATCAACCGATTTTAATTGATTTACAATAGATCTGAAATCATTCAAATGACTAGATGCAGATCCACCTTCATGCATATTAGAACTAAATAGTTTCTTCATCAAATAAATTTTATTTGAAGCACTAGGTTTTTCATATAAATTAGCAAGAGATTTCATTAACCCTACTGCAGAAGTCGCTTCTGTAATATTGGAAGCCACAAATGCTACCATGCTCAATCTTATAGATCCCAAAGCCTTTCAGTCAATAATATTCCATTCTTCATTGGGTCTTCGTAGGTCTAGACTTCTCACCCAATGGTAAATAAAAATCTCTTTGATACAGATAATCCTCAATCTGCATCTTCCATAATTGATAATTTCGGTCGTCAAACTTCTCTACCTTGTATGTGTTTTCTTCTGCCATTGTTGTAGCTCCCACTCAATGAAAAAACCCTTTGTGAGTAAATTTGTCAACACACAAAACCCTCAAATAAAGCTATGATACCAGTTATTGGGGTTAGCACACCGGTTGCAAAGATAACATATCAAATCTAAGCATACATGCAAATAAAAGTATATATTCTACCAGAAGAAATATACAAAACAAGAGATATAAATCAACACCACATTTAACGTGGTTCACCCAGTGTGGGCTATGTCCACAAAGAAATAAGCCAATCTATTATCCAAAGCTTTCACAAGATATACAATGAAGATTTACAATCTTCCACACCTCTGGGATGTACAGTACTTTCTTTGCCTCAAACTTTTACTTCTTCACCAAGAATTCTCTCTCTCACAATTATTCTCACAATAATCATCAACTTTTGCAAGTTCTTCTTTTTTCTTACTTTTAAACCCTAGCTTTCATGCTTATATAGGCGTATACAAACTTAGGGCACTTAGCCATGTAATTACAATCAATAGATATGTTTTAACACTAAAAATAGATCTAATTCTCGTGAGTTAATTAAAACACCCACACACAGGTAATTGACGCCGGTTAGCCTTAACTGATGTCAGTTCCTCCTTTCCTGACTGATGTCGGTCATAGGTGACCAATGTCAGTCCCTCCATAACCGATATTGGTTACTGTGTTTTCCAGCAAGTTTCATATTGCATGTTAGTCCAATGTAATTGAGCTCCACAACTCAACATAGATTTTGTGGGGATTATTAGATCCGTATTTGTATGTTTTGGATTTGATATTCTATAGTTGCAAATTTTTCCACATATGCCCATATGCATCTTCTAACTACTTTATGTTATGAAGTATTCACTCAACGACATAAAATGGGGGTAAATGTAGACATAAAATCACGCACTTGGGTACATTTATAGGTCCTAAAAGTATACTAGCATTTACATGATTCCTAAGTGAGAAAAATAGTAATTGAAAACTATCTTTGGCCTCTTTTCTGTCTTTCTTTCTCCTTATTTGGTCTTGCACACCCTACTGCCCAGTCAAAACATTACTTGTTTATCTTTTATGACTTCAGACACCAACACTCAGCCAGGACGTCAACGCCCAGGTTCCCTCGTCTCCTCAAAGCACCCTGATCCTTTTCTATCTTATTCACTTCTTTTAGGTCTCTTTTATCATTTGGGCATCTCATTTTCTTATGGGTCAGTCTTCTAGTTGTCAATTACAAAAATTCAACCAAGGGAATCATATAAATACATAGCTATATGATCAAATTAGAGGAACAAACTCTCAGCATACTATCTATCACCTAAGCTTGCATCCAAAGACATCCAAAGCACTCAAAGACATCCATCTAGCATCCATACAAGGGACAAGGGAGTACATTTTTTGTATACACAACATAGAAATTAAAAGTTCATTCTATTCCATATACACATTTGCATCTATCTAGCAAATGTAGCCCACTATCTAGTGCATCTTGCACAAGGGCTTCCTAGGGTACCATTGTCACACACTCACAAGAATCACATGGAGTCTAAGATGTAGTGCAACACTCAGTTGTAAATTCACTCATTCGGGTGACCGTCGGGGTCAGTTTGACTCCCCATATTGCATCTTTCTTTTTTAGATTTTATACAGTTTTGTAGGTTTTGCAGGTGACCATCTATTTTGTAGGTTACATGTATACTCAGTGATCAAGGTGAAACATACAAGTGACTAATAACGATTATCCATGACACTTGTGCAACACAGGAAAAATCATATTTTGACCATCTGCACAGTCACAGGCACCCAGTAAAGGTCTCTGGCACCCAAACACCCTCACCCCAGTCCAGGTACCCTGGTCTAGTCTTATTCATGAGATCTAGAATTTACAGAGACCTGTTACGACACAATTCACTTCCTATTCAACAGTTTTCACAGTCTACACCAGTCCCAAATCAAGTGTAAATCAGTTAAGTCCTTCCTCTCTCTCTCTCTCTCTTTCTCTCTCTCTCTCTCTCTCTCTCTCTCCTCTCTCTCTCTCTCTCTTAGGGTTTCATATTTCATTAGCTTATTACTTGTGTCAAATTGTATCTAGCAGTTGTACTTCATTGTTTCTATTAGTTACTCTGTAATACTAGGGTTTTATACAAAGTCTATTTTTGTTAAATGAGCCACATGTTTATTTCAGCTATACGGTTTTAACCATATGTGGCCACCATTAGATCTAGTCTACCATCTTTGACCATATTTTATTTTCTATTGTAACCTATTTTATTCTAAGGGTTAAATATATATATATATGGTTTTTAACTCCCTTAATTTGGAGGTTTTCAAATAATTCCCCTGCCTTCTATATTTAAGAGAGTAAATGCAGGTTGTAGAAAGTAATGTAGAATATATAAGAGACAAAATAGAATTAGGAATAATAAATTCAAATAACATTGTAATTTGATTTATGATAATTCAAAGGAATTCTCTTCACTGGTATAGGATATTATAAATAATATTAATACTTTTATTTAATTATGTCTTAAATAAGGAGGGAATTCAAGCTCTAGTGTAACCAAGGTAGGGCCCACTCGTAAGGGTTTGGTGATTTGATTTCCGATCTATTAGATAGTTTTATTTATGTTCAACATTCATTTAATTTATATATTTCAATTATGTAAGTATGTGCAATTTCAATTCAGTATATGATTCTCTAAATTTGTGCATGTACTTTCAAATCATTATTTGGGAAGATTCAAAATTAGTTTAGTATTTCAATTCTCGTAATTTCTATTTATACAAGTGTGACTTACTGTCAACATTTTATTTCTTATAGAATTTGTTTCCAATATGCTGTGCTCAGAATATTAGTCTTCAAATATGATTACTGTTGTGAATATAATGCTAAAATCTTACCAAAGTATACAACATTGGGTTGAAAATAATGAAGATAGTATAATCAATAAACCAAGTGGTTACCCTGTCGGAGTGGGCCACAATCGAGGATTGAGACTGGATAGGATTGAATGCACAAAGTAGAAATCTGTGTGGAGATATGAGATCCAAAAACACTCAAGATCAGAAAAAACTCTTGATTCATTCACACATTAGCCAACTAGCCAAAAATATGCATAGGAGGTTACATTAAATAGTGAAAAACTAGGTCACCCAAAAGGTAACTAACTCAACTCACAATTATAAAATGACTAAAAAGTACATTCCCTTAATAACCTATGATCAACCTAAGCAAGCTAATTAGACTGTGTAGGTAAAACCACAATGTGGGTAATCCTACACCAACACCCCCCCTTAAGCGTAGCTTAGGTGGGTTGAAAAGAAAGGTGGGTCCCGACAACAAGGCCTAATGAGGTACCCACATATAATGCAAATATCTCATAAAGTGGAGAAAAAGAGAAAACATACTGGTAAAAAACTCCTCCCTAAAAGAGAGAAAGGAAAAGAAGGTAGGATTAGAAATCCCCACTTGAAGCTACAATAGACTGTAGCCATCCTGTATACGGAAAATGAGCCTCCCAAAGTGACTGTGGATTAGGAGGAGTAGTGAAGAATGTGTTAGATTTTCCAAAGCCTGGAATTATGTTCCAAGACATAGCATCACTGCATTTTGGATCACAAGACCTTTCGAGAATGCATTGATACATTTGTTGAGAGGTACAAGGATAAGAATTAAATGCAGTGAGGAGTGGATCACCATGGAAAAGTGAATGAGCCACCAAGTGGTTAATGGAGCTCTATCCAAGATGTGGTTCCTAGAAAAGGAAATTTTATCCTTATGTAAAGTAGAAGAGCCAACTGCTCCATGAAGGGATGTTGTATCTGAAGCAACAACAAAGAAGGAATGTGGAAGGCCCTGAAACTGAGTATTAGAATTCCCAATGTCTGATGAGTCTTCAATCAAGGTACCTGCTCCTTGAAAAGTTAACGGAGGACTAGAAGTAGGTAGATCAAGAAATAACTCCTCGATATTTCAAAGGTGACAAGGAGATGATGGAGGTGAATCCCCGTCACTACTGTACTCATCTGTGCTAGAAGAGAATTCATCGTCATCATAAATTTCCTCATGATTAGAGATAATATCAAGTGTAGGTGAATCTGAAGAAGAATCTGAAGGGACAAAGTCAGAAGGAATACAATTGAGTCTAATGATTGACTACAACCACTACAATGATAACGTCACTGTGCAACTCTCTAATATACACTGAATCTAGAGTGAACTCAACACACAATCCCTGACTAAGGTGAGTAATATAGTAGACTGATAGGAGATTAGATGACAATGAGGGAATATTGAGAACATTATTGAATGTTCCTCCACTCACTTCAACAAAACCTCTCCCAAAAACTTATGTGGAAGAGTTGTCACCCAATCGTATAGAGGACATGTCACATGGCTCCAAAGAATTGAAATCCACGTATGAAGAGGCCATATGATGTGATGCACCAAAATCAATTACCCAAGTAGAAGTTGGTGGTACAATTGTAACTAGGGCTCTCCCCTTTGTTTTCTACTTTCTTAATTATTTTTCTCTCTTTTCCATGGTCATTTACCTTGGAGGATTCATGGGTTGATGAAGACAGTTTACAAGATTCAGAAACACCTATGTTATTCTTCTCAAGAAGACTTGTGAGGTGGTCAAGCTGATTCTTCATACATTTACTCTCATCATTCCTTCCTATGCAATACCCCCACTTGATCCTCTCTTTCTTGGACTTAACACTAGAAGAGGAAGTCCTGAAGTTTTATTTAGAGGTGGGATCAACTCGATCCTTCTTGTTCTCATGATCCTTATTTTTCAATTTCTTTTCTTTTTTTGAAACCTTAAATTTCTCATGTCCAACAAGTATAGCATGGGGTTTAGAGGACTTCAATGCACCCATTTTAATAAGCTCGTATTGCTCTTGAGTTAAGTCAATAGAAAAATTATCCAAGGAAGACATAGTCTATGTAGCTCCCATGACGCTCCTAGTGGCATGCAAGGTAGAGATGAAGACATGATAGTTGGAACCCAATTTGAAAAGGATGGAAAGAACCAATTGATCATCAGTTTTGTCTATGCCACACAATTTCAACTATAACCTTAGTGATTTGAATTTGGTGAAGAAGTCCTGTATCGTCTCAAAGTCACTTGGGTTCAAACTGATGAGCTCATTTTCCAACTCATGACCTCTCATTATGTCTTGCTTCCCAAATATTCCTTCTAAAATGGTCCATACTTCATTAGGAGTATTTGTATATTCAATATGAAAGAGCAAGTCAGAAGACATGGACATGCATAATAGACCATAGGCTTCATCACTTTTACTGTACCACTTCACATTTATGCATCTAGTGCCAATTCTGTTTCTATACCCATAGTGATCTGGTGTAAGCCTTTACTCCTCAAGAGGATTTATATTATGACTTTCCACTCATGATATTTGAATAGTGTAAGAATAGGAACAAGGGATGAATCCATTGTAGTAAGTGGTTATAAGTTGAATTGAGTGTGTAACCCCCCTGAAACAATATAAGTGACAAGCTTTCAAAGAACAAGAATAACTCTAATGCGAAGAGCACGAAAAAATATGCACTTTAAAAAATATGGCACCTAAAATGGAGTAGTCAGTTAAAAGTTATGCCAAATCGAAGTTTTGACCCTATTAAACACCTCTAAAGGCCCAAAATGTAGTGTGTCGGGGTTTAGGTGATGTAAAGTAGGTATCGAAGCCCAACAGGTGCAAAGCAGGTGTCAGAACCCAACAAGTATAAAATAGGTTTCAGAACTTGTTAGGTGTAAAACAAGTGTCAAATCCTGATAAGTGCAAAACAAGTGTCAGAATCTGACAAGTGTAAAACATGTGTCGGAACCCGACAAGTGCAAAACAGGTGTCGGAACCTGACAGGTGTAAAGAAGGTGTCGAAACCTGATAGGTGCAAAGCAGGGTAATAAACTCGACACACTGAGGGTGGAGATTTTTACTTACTAAACATGCCTAAAAACCCAATTTACACTTAGGCAGATTTTTTGACTTGCTAAACACACTTGAAAACCCAATTTGCACTTGGGCAGATTTTTTCACTTTTTAAGCACATGCAAAAACCCAAAACACTATCACATAGAACTCAATCGAGTTTACAGTTGAACCTAAGGTTTTCACCCCTTCTGAATTCAACGACACTATCTATTTTTCATGTAAAGACACTGGAGAAGAGATTTGCACGGGTTTCCTTAAAATCCCACTAAACCTTTGAAAACCAAAATCTATAAAGAAAACAAACACTGATGAGCTAGAATGCTAGATCTTTCAGCATAGGCAATGTCATTTGGTTACCAGATCAGCTCTGATACCATGTTGGAGTGGGCCATAATCGAGGATTGAGACTGAATAGGATCGAATACACAAAGTATAAATCTATGTGGAGATGTGAGATCCAAAAACACTCAAGAGAAGAAAAAACTCTTCATTCATTCATGCATAAGCCAATTAGATAAAAATATGCATAGGAGGTTATATTATAGAGTGAGAAATTAGGTCACCCAAAAAGGTAACTAACTCAACTCACAATTAGAAAATGACTTAAAGTATATTCCCTTAATTTAACTTATGATTAACCTAAGCAAGCTAATTAGACTATGTAGGTAAAACCACAAGGAGAGTAAAATCCCACACCAACATACCCCTCTGAGGTCTATTTGTTAGGTTACACATGATCAATGGCTACACCAATTTAATCAGTGAATTTATTTTACTATCACCTCCTCCATGTTGCCATGTGACAAAATTTGTTCAACTTCTTCTATGTTATAAATCACTTCCACCAACTACTAACAGATCTTCTTTATGTACCAAGATACCCTCAAGTTGTGGGAATGTTGTGATGGTCACAAATTTCATCATTTTGCCTTAGGTGGTTGCAAATTTTAATGTATAATCTAATGAGATGCAAGGTGGTTACAAAGTTTTGTGTCTGTGTTGGTATAATCCTCCTTAGAGGGGTTCTTTGGTTCCCAAACCTGATTTTGTCTTTCCTGTGGTATCCTTATTATAGCTATATTTAATATTTTGACTTTAATAACTAAAGGATTTGTTTTGTTTTTTTCAGATGTTGTTTATGTGGTATTCTGGTGAAAAATTCCATGTTTATAACTACCATATCTGATATAATTTAAATTCCCTTTCCTAACATAAGTACACATCTTTCATAGTTGATGTTGTTTAGTATTATATATTGGGGCTTAAATGCCCCTATATATGTATGTAAAATGTGGAAGCATGTATAAGGCACCAAAATTATTTGACAAAATACCTTATAACAATGTGGTTTTATGGAATACTATGATTGCAAGATACACACAAATTATTGTTTTTGACAAGGCTTTAAGATTTTCAAAGAAATTCCTCAAATAAATGTTGTCTCATAGAATATGATGATTATTGTATACATAAAAATGGTTTGTTCAAATGGTCTTGTAAATGTTTAAGCTAATTCCATTGGCAAGTATAAAGCCATACTCCATGAGCTTTTTCAGCATCCTATTGGTGTGTGCCTAATTGAGATCCTTACAACAAGGAATGGACATCCATATAAACATAATTGGAAGGAAAATCTTGTTAGATGTTGTGATTACAGTGTCATCTATTTTCTTATTTTTCTTACCAACAATCATTGTGATATTCCAAATCACCCTTTTGTGCATGTTTGCACTTGTAAGGAGGGCTACAACAACTTTGTAGAGTTGCCATTGGTCAATCCTCCTCTCATATGATGTACTTTTCTGACATAATTTGGAGTTGTTCCCTTGCAATTTACTATGCAATGGAGGATTTAAGA
>CM034152.1:155752174-155777496 GCA_019776745.2 Taxus chinensis
GTATCACATTTTATTAATCAATCAAAACTGGGTCACAATTCACCTTCTTCTTACAACTACTCCTAGCTAGGGTTTAACTAGGGTTTTTGACCTCTTTACCTACTTAACATTCATTCAAAAAATGTGATGATGAAATGACGTAATTATTATTTTTAAAATCACATTATTCATAACGAGCATCAGAAGTTACACTTCGAGCAGGATTTTAAACTATTCTTGACCTTGTCTCACCAAAACTAACATAACTTGAAAAATAATCATCATGGGAACCTAAATTTTTTCTGAGATAATCATCACTAATCCTTCTAACATCTCCAATCATCATAATTTCAATTCCATGGCTCAATATTTCTATCCAATATCATTTGCATAGCCTTTCCTTAAGGATTCTACCTGTAGCAAATAGGGTCAACTGAAATAATGTAATAACTCGTCAAGTAACCTTTGAAAATGATCCAATCATACCTCATATGACATGATATACATGTTTTCATGTTTCCGTGAGCTCATATATCTCCAAAACACTGTCACACTTTGTAGCTATCATATCTACTCCTAATGAGTACCTGTAGCAAAGTGAAACACCTATACCTACACTATACCACTATTGTGAGTGCTCAATCACCCTCAAAAATTGTTATGAATCATGTCAACATATTTCTCCAACATCCAAGAAGCTCACACTATCAAGGTACACCTTCTATGCACCTACATGGGCTTGCTAGAGCAAACAAACATCATTGAATCTCCCTGTAACAACTACTAGATATATGAACCATCATGTTAGCACTTCATAAAAATCATGACACCATCTTACAACATCCAATTTTTCATTAATGTAGTTTTGCATCAATGACAACACCTATTAGGCCTACATGCCAACAGTTGGCCCTCTTTTGGCGCCGCATGTCTCCTATCAACGATGTTGCATGCGCCCCCAAAGAGGGGGGAATCATTTGGGGGTTTCTATATACTAATACATAGATTTTACACTGATTTAGTTTAGTTACATTCAATGACTGGATTTAGACCAGTTTTCAAAAACCCATACACTGTGGATTTTATTGGACATGGTGTATTTGGCATTTCTTGGAAGCAGTTAGAGCTTAGAGAAAACAACATTTCCTCCCTACACTTCTTCAGCCAATGATGTTTGATCACCCCAAAAACCAAGACAGTATAGAGATCTCTACACACATTCCAACATAAGTGGCTAGAGCTGGAGGACGCAAAGCATTTCCACCCTACACTTATTCAACTAGGGTGGCATGAGATCACCTAAAAAATTCACAGTACAAAGATATAATTATACACTCTTTATTGATATGGATTAGGTGCACATGTTCCATTTCCATTACACTTACATTTACATTAGCGTACTTTACTTGCGTCTTTTACATAGTGTTTTTACATTCACATATATACATATTTGACTACTTGATCATTATCTCCTTGCAGGTCTAGCCGTATGAGAAAAAGGAATCAAATGGGGACAATAAAAAACAACAACAACAACAACAACACTTTGTGACAGCACACATGCTTTACTAACCATGCAGGTACACATTGTGGAAACTACACATATGTTTCACCATAAGTTCACTCTCATCACTTTTTTCTTTGTGCATTTTTCATCTATGGTTTCCACGCTCCTCCATATTTTTATCATTCCATGATTTTTCTAGTCCTTCGGCATATATCTACTACACTCTTCATTGACATCAAGTACACATCTCTATCTATTTTATGTTACGGAGCTTTCGGATCACCAACATAAAGTGGGGGCAAAATGTAGTCACAAAATTAAGTACTTTAGACATTTATTTATCCCAGTCTTATATTACTATTTAGAAGGTTCTTGAGTAAAGAAAGTACTAATTAATCCTTGTCCCTTTGGCCATTTTATTTATTTTATTTCATAATTTGTGACCTATTACGCCTACATGCCCAGCCATTTTTACACATCCCTCATAATTTTAGCCCTAACTGGGGCACCCAAATTTAGTAATAGGTTCCTGTACGTCGGAAAAGTGACAGGGGAGCATGAGAATCAACAAGTAACTCTTCCGCGTACCCGACCTCCCGAGGTCGTGCCGAGACAGCCGGTGGGGGGTAGAATATACAGACAAACTAGTTAGGCAGTCTAATGTCTTCGACACGCACTAATGGTATTTGCGAATCTAAGGCAAAGAAGGCCCTTCTAACTTGGACTAGTGTGATAGATCGATCAGCGAGGATGACTGCTCGAAGGCTCCAATCAATATCAAGCTCTAGCGTGATTCGATCTATGGGCTGCAGAATACCTGGAAAATGACCTGGGATTGTTTCGTGTATATCTCCTGATAAGGTCATATAGTGGATGATGAATACAATTGACTCTACGGACGATTTTCTGGCCTAGTCCAAAATTCCCTAGCTTCGTTAGCCGCTATATCTAGCAAAGAAAGTTGTTCGATGATGATAGGTGGAAGTGGAGTGGACCTGAATACCAAGGTGCGTAGGCTAGCGTCTATATCGGATTGACCTGTGGACTTGTTGGGTTGTGGGATTTGTGGATCACAACCATAGATTCTTGGTTGTTGCGGTCCTGTTATGGTCATGAGCGAGATCAAGGTCTAATCCCTAGTATCCAGTAATCGTAAGCCTTTTCAGCTTCTACGTTTAGAACCAATAGTTGTGCGATCTTCTCAGAATACCTTACAGGCGTTCTCGCAACCTGGATTCTTAAGCTGGTATCTATATCTACTAGGGTGTCTCCAGCGTCTGGCTGTGGAACTAGAGGATCACACCCGAATGTTTGTTCTCTTTCGAGCCCTTTTCAAGTCATGTGGATATTTTCTAGGGTAATCTATAGTTTGGCTGACTTGACCAAAACGCATGTGCTTGGTCGTCTTCTATGTTTAATCCTCTTAACTGTGAACTGATCAGTTGGAGATCTATGGTTGTTCGGAATACTTGTATCCTGAGATTTTGGTCTATGTCAACTATCCCTGTGGCGAGGTTTGGTTGAGGCACGATTGGCTCAAATATATATTCCCCTGGGCTCCTGAGGTCCCGTTATTGTCATACGAAACAAAATGTAATCTAACTGTAATGAAATAAATTCTAACTACGTGAAATAAATCTAACTGCATATAACTTTATCATTCTAAGAAATATTCTAACAATTCTAAGAAAAACAAACTATTTTAAGCATATCTAGAAATAATAACTAAACAATAATTTAAAACAGAAAGGATAACCGAGTGTGGTTATTTGCCTGTGCGATTTGTAGAATTATTCTAAATAAATAAGATAGCCTGTCTAATCTACCTGCAAGATTCTCGATCCTACCTCAGAAGTGAGGAATGAATCATAGTTTCTCAGAAACTATCAATCCCCACAGCTTCCCTGGCAATATCGAGAATAGAATGAAAATGAAATAAAGCGATTAACTACTCTATTTGTTATAAATCTGACTAGAACTTTGAAATTTAAAACCTGAACTTCGCAGAACAGTGGCGAATCTGATGGTGTATGTGATCTCGTCCCCTCAGTATGATCTTCTTGTTCTTTCGTGTTCACTTGGATCCAGAAAAGTGTGTAATGCTAGCACCGATAGGAGTAGATTTTGGGACAAGGACAGCTCAGAATGCAGACCGAGAATGCGAGTAGGAGAGGGATAGCACAAGAGTACAGAGATTGGCTTATGCAATTCCTAGCGGGATTTTACTGCGAGTCATGCAACGTGAAGCGACCAGAACCTGTGACTATCCTATACGAAGAGCAAAACCTGTAACTTTAATGGCTTCCTAAGCTATTTTGTTCCAAAATAAAGACACTGCTTGCACAAGTTGGATATGTGGCTTACTAACAACTGAATAAAGCTAACCAGGTATATAATGAATTGAACTGAGAACTCTAAGTCACAATAAAAACAAATCTACAGCAAAAGGAATTCAGAGGCAAGCTTCTAACCGGATTGGATGGAACAACAGCACTGCCTGCACAAGATGGGTCTGTGGCTTACCAACAGCTGAGCAATACTACCAAGTATGAAGTAAACTATGCTATCAATCCTAAGCAAGCTAACCAAAATACTAAAATAGAAGACTCTAACAAGTAAAATGGTGATCAAAACTCCAGCTCAAATTCTTCACACAAACTCAGCCAAAATTCAGACCATTTGCATGTACACAAACCATGCA
Source organism: Taxus chinensis (assembly GCA_019776745.2). NCBI lineage: Eukaryota > Viridiplantae > Streptophyta > Pinopsida > Cupressales > Taxaceae > Taxus > Taxus chinensis. The sequence continues at coordinate 155,756,362 of CM034152.1, forward strand.
TTTATAGGAATTCAAACACCCAAGAATCAAAACCAAATTGAACTCCTAAACAATAAACAAAGGAAAAACACTGTTCCAGGGGACCAAAAACATTAATGCATGCTCAAGTCAGCAAAGAAAAGATGGTAAATCGTGATATTTCACGCGGGTCGCGTCAAAAGAGCGTTCTGGAAAACGCGCACAGGACCGCCGCTCTGAGCAGGGCGGCGGTTACAGGACTGCCGCCCTGTCCAGGGCGGCGGTTTCGTCACTGAAGGTCAAGAAGCCAAAGAAAGAGGGAAAAAGGGGAAAACAAAGGGCACGGGGGCTAAGCGGGGCATGCGGGATGTTAACGCATACTCCGAGGGCTTTTCTGGATCCCGAACACCTTGCGAGGAGACCTGTATCATCATAGGGGCACTTGTTGCACTGTTCTGGCGGTACAATACCTTACAATTTTGGGTACGTACATATTGCCCCCTTGGAGAAGCGTTTTAGCGATGAAGAGGTGTAAAACGGTGGGTCCGAGTATGGCCGTCCCGAAATGGGGAGTTAGAAGTTATACCTTACACGTCCGTGTGTTGAAATGACGCCATTCCAAAATTCCCGCTACCTGCAAAATGAAAAGAGAACTCAAGTGCAGATAGATATAATAATTTGGAAAACAAACACTAAAAGAACAGGGAAAGAGAACGTACCATTTGTGCGGGGATAGAAACTTACCTCCAACAGCGCTCCGAACCTACGAAAAATTCATTTTAAAATGAAATAGAACAATATATATATATGAAAGTGGGCCCATTTTCCTATTCATTTGCATGAGTCGATTTGATAGATTTTGAGCTCTGGGACCCACGGTGACGGTTTCTTGCGCAAATAGAGTCGAAACGTCCGGAGTGAGATAGCGATCATGCCCCCACGTGCGGAACGCCATCCCGCGAGATCACAGGTTGGTTTTCTTTAATTTTGCATTTTTCCCCCTTCAAATTTGAAATGGAAAATTCTTTGCAATGGGGGGGGGTATTTTTGAAAATGCTAGGTTCAAAAGGTCCACCTAGGGGGGGCACATACTGGGTAGGCTTTGTTTTTAGCCAAAATGGTCAATTTTTGCATTTTTTTGGCTTTTTAGGTTTAAAAACCCGTGCGGGTTTTCGGACCGCGACCGCCGCCCTGGCCAGGGCGGCGGTTACATGACCGTCGCCCTGTTCAGGGCGGCGGTTACACGACCGCCGCCTTTAAGGTGGCGGTTACAAAACTGCCCCCTGCTCAGGGCGGCGGTTTTGCACAGAATGCAAAAGAACTTAACTTTTGAGATTGCACTTGTATTTTTATCATTTCTATATGCTTTTATGACTCTCTCGATATTGATTAGATACTAACTTGCCCTATTTTGTGTGTTTTTGGGTGTATGCAGGTGAGAGAGGAGTACATCAAATGGAGTTGAGAGAGGGAGTGTGATTGGCTTTCAGGGGTATTAGATGCCCTTTCTCAGGATGAGGAGGATACATTACAGAGGGCCGGTATATTGCGTATATCGCGCGTGCCCCATGTCACACCGTCTAGTCACATTCTTTGTGACTTGTTCTCATATTGGGATGCAGATCGGAACACTTTCCGACTGCCAGGGGTCCACGGTGAGTGGACCATCACTTTGGAGGATGTTTACCGTATCCTGGGGGTCCCGATCATTGGGAGGAGACTCATACTGGAGACAGCAGGGTCCCGAGCACAGATTGCACAGTGGGTAGGTTACATAGGGGATGCAGCCATCTCCACGGGGCCGAAGAAGGGAGTGAGAGTTAGATCCATTCCTTCTTTGCCCATCCCCGTATTTTGACAGGCTATCACGGGGATCCTTGCCTCGAGGCTGATCGGGGACAAGGGAGGGGATACCTTACTATACTGCTGGGCCCCCATCATTGCACAGATAGAGGGGCATGGTTGGATATATGCCTGGGGTGCAGATATTTTGGGGACCACTTATCACGACTTATACAGGGTGGTCTGTTTACAGGGACAGTCTTTGAGCCACCCTACTCTAGTTATGAGTTGGGTGTATGAGCGCTTCATTCCCTATGGCAGAGGCATGGAGGTGGCAGATCCTGGGGCTGTGAGGGCAGCCAGATGGTCAGATATGTCGGTGCTTAGAGCACCTCACCAGCCAGTTGCCTCCCTTACCACAACAGATATGGAGTACACACCGTACCAGCTCATGGCCGACATTTGGGGAGAGGAGGCTCTCACATTGATCTCTTGCTCCACCACAGGGAAACTTATTGACCGTGTGGGACGGGTGGAGGTACATCCTTTCGGCAGGGTTCCTCAGCAGTTCGGCCTCCCATATGTGGGTATGCTTCCTCTAGTGGCACTAGTCTATAGATCAGTCCGGGAGGCTAGAGGGGGCCCTAGAGGCTGTGGTTGGACAGCGATCACTCCTGGCACTCCTATTACATGCCAAGGGGGATTGTTCGGGCCAGAGGGAGAGCTGGTGCGCCTCGGGCACCTTTACTTCAGATTACTGTGGGTCCTGCTCATAGTAGTGATGACCCTATAGATATTGACTCCGATTTTGAGGAGTCCACAGAGGGAGGGTCAGAGGAGCAGACGGATGACAGTGATCCTGAGTGGCATGACACTCAGGATATTATGCAGGCAGAGAGGGAGGAGTAGAGTGCAGAGAGAGAGACTCTAGTTTCAGAGGAGCCACTCTCTCAGGGCCGTGGTGGAGAGGACAAGTCCGTTACGGGACGTCATGTTGCCCCTACTACAGGAGTAGCCCCTCAGTCGGCAGCGGCATCTGCAGCGGGCGCTGGCCCTAGTGACTCATCTTGGAGGCCCGGGTGACCCGAGTAAGTCATCCTCTTCTCCCTTTCAGTGTTAGTTTGATTTAGGACTTGTTTTAATTACTATCTCTCCTTATATTTGTATCTTGTATATTTTAGCCTCTTTCCCAGCTTCTAATTCATTCTGCTTCTTTGTTTTGCAGAGACTGTTGACGAGTGGCGGGATCTAATCCATAGGGTATGCACTGATTCTCTGATGATCCCTATGGATAAGACCTGTGCAGAGCTATCCATGGATGTCGGGGAGCCCTCAGTAGCCGGTAGGCATACTGACATCTTTGCGTCCCATTTGGGCACGTGGCTAGGATGGTGTCGACTCTCCGTACATAGTTGGCAGGCTATAGGACAGCCAAGTGTCTTATGAGGAGCCATTCTCATGGCGAGACCACGGTTGCTCCTCGAGACCCTGAGCCCTCCGTGCATTCAGAGCGCCGGCATAGCCGGAGTCCTAGGCGAGGGCGCACACCCTTCAGAGGGGTCGCGTAGGGGGTTGAGAGACTACTCGGCCCTTGTACTTTATACTATAGATTATTTTGTATACTCACGGGCTCTTTGAGCGTTTTGACCATGCCTAGAGCACGATGGCATTGTATATAAACATTGATTATTTATATATATGCATTCGTTTTTGGATCAAAACTTTGTCACTTGTGTTTTCCCTTTCTGTTTCCAGCTTTCTCGTGTATACTACGATGTATGTTTTATATGCTTTCTAGAATGTATGCAATGGAGAATAGATGATGCAAATGTTTGCTTTCTTTTTGTGTTTATGATGCTGATACATGATATTGTAGATATACTGTGATCTTAAATCTTAGCTTCTGTGAGCAATTTGGATACCTCATGATTATTTTGGCAAAGTGATGAAAATAACCAGTATGATGAACAGATTAACTTGCCCCACTCCTAACTCCACGCAACTAGTAAGATGCGAGGGCTCATCACCAAGAGCCAAGAAGGACGCAAGTTATGAAATATGGTGAAATGATAGTGATGAAAGACAGATGAAGCTTTGGTGGAACCAAATTGAAAACTACAAGCTTACTCTACCTGAATGACTTCATAGTTTTGGGTGCAACTTGCTTTGCGGTTTATCCAGACTTAGACCCGTAGATGGCCACATAGTAGACAAAATCTGGGTTTTATAGGATTTTTAACTCTTCTTGGAATTTTAAATATCTGATTCATTCGTTTTTGACTCAAAGTTTGAATAGTTTGTTTATGACCTTTTAACGTTTGCATTGTCTAGAGGACCCCCTACACCTTGCCCCATGCTACTAGTAAGAAGCGTGGGTTTATCACCGTGGGCAAGGCATAGGCGAGTAAGGGCATTTCCATCCTTTCCCAACCCTATGTCACTAGTAAGAGATGCAAGCTCATCACCGAAGGTTGGTGGGGCAAGGAAATGTGTAAAAATAAAATTTTCTGTTTTAATCACTTTTTGACTTGTCCTTTTTTTGAGTAAAATGTCAGTATATGCTTATTTCCAAAGAGATGTGTATATGGGATAGATGTGACACCATGAAGCTTCTAGAACAGACCATAGGCAAGACACCAATCCTAAGAAGAAATCAAAGCGAGAACAAACTTGCAGATCTTGGTGTGGTTACCGTTAAGACTTCGTCATGTCTGATTTTGTTTGATAAAAGATTCTGAAGATGATTGATGATATCGCGAAAATGGAGAGATATGATTAGAAAGTTTTGTGTCAACAACATCATGAGTTTGTAATGAATTACTTGGAGAATAGATTCCTTTATCACAATTTGTGTAAGAACAAGTGGACAAAATGATCCTAAATCTATATGAAGATGCAATGTAGATAGTTATACAAGTAGCGCTAGCTGCTTATGCGTAGAAACGCTTGAGGTGCAGGGAATTGACTGTTTCGCCAAACTCCTCACCTTCTAACATACATAAGAGATAAGCACCATTCCCGTAGTCCTTCATGACTCGGTATGGGCCCAACCATTTGGGCCGAAACTTCCTTCCTTCGCCGGTCTTCTTGTCAATCCGGTTGTCTAGTCTTAGAACTAGATCACCTTTATATATGTCGCATTCATAGACCTTCTTGTTATACTGCCAGCACATTCGGTCAGCATAAGCTCTATGCCACTGTTCAGCATCTAACCTAGTTTCATCTAGGCTTTCTAGTTGGGAAAGACGTGCTTCTCTGTAAGCATCTTCATCCAGAATCCCTGTAGCGAAATGCGGAGACTGGGTATTTCGACCTCAAGCGGGAGAATTGCTTCTGCCCCAAATACTAGCGAGAAAGGAGTTGCTCCCGTTGGTGTTCTTATTGAGGTTCGGTGGGCCCACAAGGCCGGATATAACTTCAAATGCCAATCCCACTTGTTTTCTTTTACTATTTTAAGGAGAATGGTCTTCAGCGTTTTGTTTGTTGCTTCAGCCTATCCGTTGGCTTGGGGATAATACAAGGAAGCTGTATGATGACTTATTTTGAATTTACCGCATAGTTCGCGAACTTCTTCATTTTTGAAAGAAGTTCCATTATCAGAGATAATGATTTGTGGGATACCGTACCTGCAAATGATTTGGTTCAAAATGAACTTAGCGATCACCGAGCCAGGTACGGTAGTAAGAGGCATAGCCTCTACCCATTTGGTAAAATATTTAATGGCCGTGATTATAAAATTGTGGCCGTCTGTGGATGAGGGAGAGAATTTCCCTATTAAGTCTAGGCCCCACGTAGAAAAGGGCCATGGAGTAGCGATTGGTTGCAGAGCTTGTGCTGGTATGTGGATCTCGTGAGAGAATTCTTGGCACTTATGACACCTGCGTGCAAACTCTATCGCGTCATGTTCTAGAGTGGGCCAGAAATATCCCATTCGATGTATTTTTCGAGCAGTGGCATGGCCACCGAAGTGGCCTCCACATATACCGCTGTGGGATTCATGGAGAATCCTCTTGGACTCTTCTGTGTCGACACATCTCAAGAGCATTCCATCGAATGCTTTTCGATAGAGCACCTGCTCTATGATAACATATTTAGATACGATTATGCGTAACCGCCTTCTTTGTTGCGGTGTAACTACCTCCGGGTACGTATGGTCCATGATATAATTAATGATATCAGTGTACCAAGGGCACTCAGAGATAGCAGGTCGAGTTTCGATGTAGTATACGCATTCATCTGGAAAGTTTAAATCTACTAGATCGCCTCCATCTAATGGGTTGTCAGCTAACCAATCCGTGATGATTTTTCCTTTAACTGACTTTTGGTTTACAAACGTTAATTTGAACTCTCCCATTAAGGTTATAAAACGTCCAGCTTTTTTGGACAAGGACCCTTGTGTGAGAAAAGTCCGTAAATGGTCCGTCTTTACTATGACCTTTGTTTCTTGATTCAGCATGTAATGTCTTAGACGTTTAGTAGCAAAGACTATGGCAAGGCATTCTCGTTCTGCCTGTGTATAGCGTGTTTCATAGTCGAGAAATGTTCAGCTAATGAAATAAATCGTACGCTCTCTCTTGTCATCGTCTTCTTGGGCCAACATACAGGCCAGTGAGACATCGGTAGCCCGTGAGTATAGAATTAACGGGCGATCTAGCTTAGGTGGCATTAGCGTAGGCGGTGATAACAGGAAACACTTAACTGCGTCAAAAGCCTTCATTGCAATCTTCAGTCCAATCAATGCTATAGTCCTTCTTGAGTAAATTGTTGATTGGATGAATGACGAAGCTTAGATCTAGGATAAATCTCCGGATTGCACCCAGATTTCTGAGAAATGATCTGATTCCAGATTCACTCGAGGGTGGGACCATTTCGAGGACAGCCCAAATTTTGGTTGGATCAACATCGATCCCTCGTGAGGATATGATGTAACCTAGGAGCTTTCCTCCTGTTACACCAAATACGCATTTTTCTAGATTTAGCATGACTCCGTATTCTATTAGACGTGAAAGAATGATGCGGAGTACTTCGGGATGATCACAACGCTTCTTGGCCTTAGCCAACAAGTCATCTATGTAAGATTCCATGATTTTATGAATTAAATCGTGAAATATGTATGTCATGGCCCGCTGGTACGTAGCACCGGCATTTTTGAGACCGAATGGCATAACAACGTAGCAATAGGTTCCCCAAGGAGTTATAAAGGTGGTTTTAGCTTGATCTTGCTCGGATATTCTGATTTGATTGTATCCCGAGAATCCATCCATGAGAGATAAGAGTTCAAAACCAGCTGTTACATCAACAATAACGTCTATGGATGGTAATGGGAAGTCGTCCTTAGGGCAAGCTTTGTTGATATCTCGGAAATCTATGCAAATGCGTATCTTTCCGTTCTTCTTGAGAAAGGGAACGATGTTGGATACCCATTGGGAGTAGTCAACTGGCTTGATGAATCCTACCTGAAGGAGTTTTATTACCTCCTCTTTTACCATGAGAGCTACTTTGGGCTTCATGGGTCTTGATTTTTGTTTAATTGGCTTTGCATCTGATCTAGTGACGAGGTTGTGCACCACAATGTGGGGTGCGACTCCTGTCATCTCTTTGTAATTAAATGCGAATGCCTTTTGATGTTCTTTGAGAACCTGAGTATGTATTTCCACTTCTTCTGGGGTTAATGAAGAACCTAGTTTCAATATTCTTGGTTCATTCTCTGTCCCAATGTTGACATCGATTGTTTCTTCGATTAAAGAGGCGTTACCCTCTTCGAACTCAGGTGGTGCTGGAGGTAGATCTATATCATCCCCTTTTTCTATTGCGTATATGCCAGGTTCCCTTTGTGAGGGAAGATCCGTTACGGGATTTCCGAAGTAGGAAGATGAATGCGGAATCAGGGATAAATCTAGCGTGTGATAGGAGAGATGTAGTGCTGCATAGGCATTTAAGTAATCCAAAGTAGCCGCATCATTTCCAACATGGTCTAGGACGGTAGATTCACTTCCGCTTGAAAGAGGATTTGTCATTGTTTTTATCAATGGTTCGTTACGAATGGATACTGTGAAGTGAGTATCTTCTAGCTCATTGTTTGGAGTAAAACGTGATGCTGAGGTTGCTATTGAATCGGCGAGAAGATTTTTTTCTCGCGGGATTGCTTCAATGGATATGAAGTTGAACGCCTTGCTTAAATCTAATACAGCGTTTTTGTAGAGTTGTAAATGTTCGGCTTTAGTTTCATATATTTCAGAAACTTGGTTTGTTACTAATTGCGAGTCTCCGAGGACTCTGATGTTATCAATACCAATTCTTTTGGCTAAGGTAAGGCCAAGGAGGAGAGCTTCGTACTCAGCGCCGTTGTTTGTGCATTCAAAGTTTAACTTAAAAGAGAATGGGAGGACCTTCTCCTCGGGTGAGGTAAGAATTATACCTGCCCCCGCTCCATAGCGGCATTTAGCTCCATCGAAATGGAGAGTCCAATACTTAGCCGGGAGTATAGATGTTGGGGCATCTGCTGCGTTTGCACACTCTACTTCTACCATACAGAGGTCTTCTGCTGGCAAGGAACCAACACCTAGGGAAAATCCCATGCCTACTGAATCGAATGGTAAGAACATTGGTGAATCTTGTTCTATCAACTCAATGATCTTCGCAGTAGTCCCTAATGATACTGTTTCTTTAGTTTTACCTTTAGGGGTTGGAATTGTTTTGGCTATGTTGGTAGTTTCAAGATCTGTCATAGGTATCAACTTTTCCTCTGGCTTTGGGTCAGAGGGTTTATTAAGTTGGTTTGTTGGCAGTTCGAATTCTGAGTGCACCCCTGGTCTTTTCTTTAAATCAGCTAGGTGCAAATCGAAAGGTTTTGGGTCACCTTTGGCTACAAATACCTTTCCCAGATGCAAGAATCTTACTTCCTGAAATAGCGTGGAAGGGATTGCCTTCATTCGATGTATCCAAGGTCAGCCGAGGATCATATTATAGTTAGTTTCCCGATCTATAATATAAAATTCAGTCAAGATGGTTTTGGGCCCTAAGGTGACCGGCAGTATTATAGTTCCTATTGAAGTGGCTTTAAGGCTATCATAGCCTCTCAAGGTGTTTCGTGTAGTGGAACAGTTCGTTTCTCCATATCCAAGTTTTTGGAGGAAAGAGAAAGGGACTATGTTAACTGCGGCCCCGTCGTCAACCATTGCCCGTTTTACATAGTTATTATAAACCCACACTTGCAAGTGTAAGGCTGGGTCACCTCGGCGTGCGATCTCAGCATCTGTGGGCATTTTACTTATTTCGAAAATGAATTCGACATCCTTGTCCGGCTGCCCCGGAGGGTGGATGTCAAAATCTACGTGATTTACTTGTGTTTCAGGAGGTGGAGTGATGTTAATTAGATGGCCTAGACCTAATGCTTCTAAAAGAGCAGCTCTGTGAGGGGGAGAGTTCTTTAGCAAGTCCAAAAATGAAATGTGTGAAAAGGTCTTTGTTAGGTCACTAATTAAATCATAGGCACCAATGGGTTTTTCAATTATTTGCTGACTGTTATCTGTCTCTGGCAGATGACTTGGGCTCGGTTGAGAGAAATACTCTCGTGTTCTTGTTATAGCTTCGATAGGTAGTTCAACGTCTAATTCTACCAAACTAACTATCTTAGGTCTTGGTTGAGCTCCCAACTGTGGCGCAACTGACGGATTTAATGAAGTCGAAGCTTCATGATCATTGTTTCCCGTTATTGCACCTTTGTTTGTTCCGGTTGGATTCAGCCTATTGCTATCATGATTTGGGAGCGGATCGTTAAAGATCCTGAGGGGAGCATTCTGAGGGGAAACTGCCCCTGCGAGAGTATTTGGTGATGATGAGACGGGATCTGCCAAAAACAAGTCTGTGAAGAACTGTCTTTGTTCTTCTGGCAAACGTTGCATAAATTTATTGTAGTCACGGCACGTTCTAGTGTCGTGACCATGAATTTTATGGAAACCACAATAAGAATTGGGATTATAATTCCCATTTTGTTGGTTTGGTGTGTATTGTGGCCTAAAATTCCGATCAAACTGTTGCCTATTAGGACCAAAGTTTTGGAATTGTTGTTTTTGGTTTTGACTTTGGTTTTGATAACCAAATGAGTTTTGGCTTGGCCCTTGCATGGGATTTTTCCGTTGTTGTTGTTGTTGTTGTTGTTGTTGTTGTTGTGGATGGTTAAAATCCACTGTATTGACTGCTGGGGTAAAGTTGTTGTTCCGCTGGTTGTTTGTTTGTGACGGAGTATTAACAACATTTACCCTCTTGGGCTGGTCGGTTACCCCATCCGTTGTTACCCCACGATTTTTGTTAAGGATTTTGGGTCCTTGATTGACATTTGTGGTAGTTGTAGTATTTTGAGTGGAGGTGATTAACCTCCCATTTGCTCCGTAAGTCTTACGACCACTATCTATTGCTGCTTGATCAATTCACAGAGCGCTCTCAAGTACCTCATCATAAGTCCTTAGTGGGAACTTCTGGACTTCTTCCTTCACTTCTCTGCTGAGAGAATGAAGGAATAAATCGCATAGTTCCATCTGATCCATGTTTGGAGCACTTGCTGACAAATAAAGAACTGTATGCCACCTCTAGATGAAGTGGGTGACAGATTCATTGTGTTCTTGTTTGATATGTAAGAATTCCCTGATTCATGTTCTCAATAGTTTATTCATGTCAAAGGCTTTGATGAACTCTGACACGAGTTGTTTAAATGAATGTATGGAAGCTTCAGGTATTCTATAATACCAATCGAGAGCGATGCCTTCCAAGGTTTTGGGAAATATTTTAGCAACAACCCCATCCCAAGGGAGTAATTCTCGTATGGCTGTAGCGTAAGCTTTGATATGCGCATTTGGATCTCCCTCGCCCTTGAATTTGGGCAAATCAGGGAGAGGTCTTGGAAGCATGACGCTTCGTATGGTGAAATCTAAGGGTTCCTTTAGATATTCTGAATACGTCCCTATTGCATAGCTTTCGACCATTGATGGTGGTTGCTGAGGGAGCAATGGTGGGATAGGTTGTTGATACGGTGCAGCATATGCATTGGCAGGGGCATAGGGAGGTCCCTGCGTTGGAGCAAACATGCCGGGAGAGGAGAACATATCTCCTTGTGGGGATTTAGAGTACATGTTTAAATAGGACGGGGTATTGTCAAGGAATGGATTGTTTGACACTAGACCTGGAGGAATAGTGTTAGAGATGGTGGGCCTTGTTGGCGTTTGTTGAGGAAATTGAGGAGGCATGCCTAACGTGCCTACTCCTGTGAGGAGATCTACTTGGCCAGAGTGGTATGGAGGATTGGAATTCCCCGTTTGCATGAACGGAGAATTTTGATTTGCTTGAGCAAGTTCTAACCCTCTCACTCTTTCTACTAACGTTGAAATGACTTCATTTGGTGAAGTCACGGTACTTTGCCTGAGCGGCGTTTGTCGTATACCCTGGTGTTGTATAGGCATGTGATAGCCTGTCATGAACTGATTGCTATCTTGCCAATTTTCTCCAAGAATATTTCCTGTAGAGGTATTTTCTTGAAAAGGGGTCTCGGGTTGTACTTGTAAACCTCCTATAGGTGGGTACATACCCCGGGAGCGTTGTTCACTCCTAGGATAAGGTATTGATTGTCCATCGTCTAAGACCAGGTATGGATCTGATTGTCTACTAATATGTGGTCTGAGTAGTATTTGAGGAGACGAACCAGATTCTCCGGTAAACGTCATATTGTTTGAACTAGAAGGCTCTATTTGTTGGGTTTGAGGGAGTTGGTCTAACTCCTCGGTTTGAAGAGACAAACTATATCTGGTTCTTGGTGTTTGAGTTGACAACTGATTAGTTGAATAGTTTTCACCCCATACTGAGAGCGAGGGTGATGATTCCCTATTCTGTTGGGCGTAGTAGGCCTCAAGACCCAGGAGGGGTCTGCCATATGCATCAAATCCCGACATATTTGGGGGGTATATGAATACCCACAGAATAATGGGAAGGAGAAAAGGTGAAAGAGAGAAGATGAAACTTCTCAAAGAGAAGGTGAAACAATTGTTTGTTTCAGGTCAGGTTCACCAATTTTGTACGTCGGAAAAGTGACATCTGAGCGTGAGAATCTACAAGTGACTCTTCCACGTACCCGACCTCCCGAGGGTGCCAAGACAGCCGGTGGGGTTAGAATATGCAGACAAACTAGTTAGGCAGTCTAATGTCTTCGAAACGCACTAGTGGAATTTGTGAATCTAAGGCAAAGAAGGCCCTTCTAACTTGGACTGGTGTGATAGACCGATTAGCGAGGATGACTGCTCGAAGGCTCCAATCAATATCAAGCTCTGGTGTGATTCGATCTATGGATTGCGGAATACGTGGAAAATACCTGGGATTGTTTCGTGTATATCTCTTGATAAGGTCATATAGTGGATGATGAATAAAATTGACTCTACGGGACGATTTTCTGGCCTAGTCCAGAATTCCCTAGCTTCGACTAGCTGTTGTGTCCAGATAAGGATAATTGTTGGATAATGATAGGTGGAAGTGGGGTAGACTGGAATACTAGTGTGCGTAGGCCAGTGTCTATATCCAACTGACTTGTGGATTCGTTGGGCTGTGGGATCTGTGGATCACAACCATAGACTCTTGGTTGTTGCGGTCCTGTTATGGTCATACGCGAGATCAAGTTCTAATCCCTAGTGGAGTAATCGTAAGCCTTTTCAGCTTCTACGTTTAGAACCAATAGTTGTGTGATCTTCTCAGAATACCTTACAGGCGTTCTCGCAACCTGGATTCTTAAGCTGGTATCTATATCTACTAGGGTGTCTCCAGCGTCTGGCTGTGGAACTAAAGGATCACACCCGAATGTTTGTTCTCTTTTGAGCCCTTCTATAGTCATGTGGATATTTTCTATGGTAATCTGTAGTTTGGAACTTGACCAAAACGCATGTGCTTGGTCAGTCTTCTATGTTTAATCCTCTTAACTGTGAACTGATCAGTTGGAGATCTATGGTTGTTCGGAATACTTGTATCCTGAGATTTTGGTCTATGTCAACTATCACTGTGGTGAGGTTTGGTTGAGGCACGATTGGCTCAAATATATATTCCCTGGGCTCCTGAGGTCCCGTTATTGTCATACGAAACAAAATGTAATCTAACTGTAATGAAATAAATTCTAACTACGTGAAATAAATCTAACTGCATATAACTTTATCCTTCTAAGAAATATTCTAACAATTCTAAGAAAAACAAGCTATTTTAAGCATATCTAGAAATAATAACTAAACAATAATTTAAAACAGACAAGATAACCGAGTGTGGTTATTTGCCTGTGCGATTTGTAGAATTATTCTAAATAAATAAGATAGCCTGTCTAATCTACCTGCAAGATTCTCGATCCTACCTCAGAAGTGAGGAGTGAATCATAGTTTCTCAGAAACTATCAATCCCCACAGCTTCCCTGGCAATATCGAGAATAGAATGAAAATGAAATAAAGTGATTAACTACTCTATTTGATATAAATCTGACTAGAACTTTGAAATTTTAAAACCTGGACTCTGCAGAACAGTGGCGAATCCGATGGTGTATGTGATCTCGTCCCCTCAGTATGATCTTCTCGTTCTTTCGTGTTCACTTGGATCCAGAAAAGCGTGTAATGCTAGCACCGATAGGAGTAGATTTTGGGACAAGGACAGCTCAGAATGCAGACCGAGAATGCGAGTAGGAGAGGGATAGCGCAAGAGTACAGAGCTTGGCTTATGTGATTCCTAGCGGGATTTTACTGCGAGTCATGCAACGTGAAGCGACCAGAACCTGTGACTATCCTATACGAAGAACAAAACCTGCAACTTTAATGGCTTCCTAAGCTATTTTGTTCCAAAATAAAGACACTGCTTGCACAAGTTGGATATGTGGCTTACCAACAGCTGAATAAAGCTAACCAGGTATATAATGAATTAAACTGAGAACTCTAAGTCACAGTAAAACAAATCTACAGCAAAGAGGAATTCATAAGCAAGCTTCTAACTGGATTGAATTGAACAACAACACTTCCTGTACAAGATGAGTCTATGGCTTACCAACAGCTGAGCAATACTAACCAAGTATGAAATAAACTATGCTATCAATCCTAAGCGAGCTACCCAAAATACTAAAAACCAGAAGACTCTAACAAGGAAAAATGGTGGCCAAAACTCCAGCTTAAATTCTTCACAAAACTCAGCCCAAATTCAGACCAAAATCAGACCATTTGCATGTACACAAACCATGCATTTATAGGAATTCAAACACCCAAGAATCAAAACCAAATTGAACTCCTAAACAATAAACAAAGGAAAAACACTGTTCCAGGGGACCAAAAACATTAATGCATGCTCAATTCGGCAAAGAAAAGCTGGTAAATCGTGATATTTCACGCGGGTCGCGTCAAAAGAGTGTTCTGGAAAATGCGCACAGGACCGCCGCTCTGAGCAGGGCGGCGGTTACGAGGACCGCCGCCCTGCAGGGTGGCGGTCACGAGACCGCCTGCCCTGCAGGGCGACGGTTTCGTCACTGAAGGTCAAGAAGCCAAAGAAAGAGGGAAAACAAAGGGCGCGGGGGCTAAGCGGGGCATGCGGGATGTTAACGCATGCTCGGAGGGCTTTTCCGGATCCCGAACACCTTGCGAGGAGACCTGTATCATCATAGGGGCACTTGTTGCACTGTTCTGGCGGTATAGTACCTTACAATTTTGGGTACGTACAGTTCCCATAGGTTCCCTGGTCCCACCTGGGGGCACCCTAATCCTTCTGGCACTTTTCCACTACTTTTTGGGTCTCTTTTAGCTATATTTCATCTTTATCTTTTCTGTGGTCAGCCTTTTTGGGGTTAATTATAAAATTAGAGCAAGAGAACTGTATAAATATAAAGTTATAAGACCATAATGAGGGACCAGAATCATTCTACTACTATCACTCACACAAGGTGCATCCATCTATTGCATTTGCATCCACATAGCTCCATCATCAAGGCACAAGCTAGGAATTCTACATCACACTTCATAGGGGAGGGATTCTATTTTATTACATGCACACATGTTATTACATTGTATACATTTAGTTATTTCTTGATACTACACATAGTGCAACTAAAAGAGCATTGTTATCACCAAATTACAGTACCCCTGAATAGATTCGAGTTTGAATGGAGCATTCAGTGTAATTTTTGTAATATGGGTACTATCCCTAAGTTGTGGGACTTGCTACTTGGGATAGACCTCTAGAGAAAGATGGTTCTTATTCCTTTGTTCAGGTGCATGCATTCAGATTGTAGAGGTTTCTAATCCTAAAACCTATTATAATTTTCCAAGGAGACAGAAATAAGAAATTATAGGAAAATAAAACCTAGACTAACAAAGGTGATGCACCAAGGAATGAAGGACATCTACTTTTCCAAAAGACACAGACCAGAACATACAATACAGTAACCATGCACAAGTAACCAAAATGCAATGAAAGATCGTAAAGGTAACAATGAACAAAAGAGAGGGTTGAAAATCATCCACAGACTCGTATTATTGCTCCAAATATTGGATATGATGCATTACATTGGCCAATAGAACAGATCTAGTATTACAGAGCTACTGGGAGGTCTGAAATTCCACAACTCCACTTATAGACAAGAGAAGAAGGGAGAGGCAAAGAAAAAAATCTCCAACATTAAAAATGATCCGAGCTCTTACATTTATAGACCCAGGAGGGAGAAGAAAAGAAGAGGGGGGTGGAAAATCAGATTCAAAATCTCAACCACCAGCCATCAAAGCCTGTAAATCCTCCCACAAACTGTCAAATTGGTTCTCCATGATGCTCTGCGTGTTGGAGAAGGAAGAATGGCAGATTGATCAAAATCTAGTCATTTTGAGAAATCGGATCACGCATTAATGGCGAGGAAGATGTTTTTTCAAATCCTTACCCACCAAATTAGATATCTAGTCGGTTTCTCATGATGTTTGCGTGAAAATTAGATATCCAGTCGTTTCTCCATGATGTTTGTGTGCTGAAGAAGAGAAAATGGCGAGATTGATCAAAATCTGATCATTTTGAGCAATCAGATCGCACATTAATGGTGAGGAAGATGTTTTTAACTTTTCACCCACCAGATCTTGTAAAAACAATATTTTATGCTTCCATGGCATAGAGGAGGTCAAGATCTCTCTAATGGTTTCAATTTTGTCACATTTAGAGCTCTGGTTCGAAAGATATGACCATTTTGAATTTTTGAACCAAATCCGTACGAAAATTGTGAAATGCGATTTTCAAAATGAATCCGTGGGCCTGAAAGTGCAACTTACTCCCTTTTTTGTAGAAAAACACAAAAATCCCAAAAAACCTCTACGTCCCACAGCTCTGCCATACAATTTTGCTCCAAAGGCTTCGCGGGCCAAAAATTGGAATTGCGCCCCTTTTTGCCAGAAAATGACAAAAATTCAAAGGTATGAAAGTCCCCCAAAAGCCCACAAGCCTACCACTTGTCAATTTTTTATTTGAAGAAGGGTCGCCAGGTTCTCGGGCCACAAAATGAAAATTGCACCTTTTGCGCAAAAAGGGGGGCAAAAAATTTCAAAGTATCTCCGCAGCCCCCCGCCATGTGTCATGTTTTTATTGGTCAATAGACCCCTCAGGCCTATGGGCCAGAAAAGTAAACTTGCGCTTTTCCCATTTGAAATTCCAAAGTGCCAAAACTATCTCCGTAGCCCCGTAAGTCCGCCTTTGGAAACTTTGGCAAAATTCCCTTCAGAGCCCCACAACTGCCTTTTCGGGAAAAAATTCTTCCACAGCCCCGCAAGTCCGCATTTTGGAAGAAAATCTCCCCAAGACCCGCAAAACTTCTAATTTGTGCAAAAAACCTTCCTCGGCCCATAGAAACGGATTTTTGGGCAAAAAAGCCTTCCCAGGCCCGTCGGCCCGTAACTTTCAAAATATGAGGAGTTAGAAGGAATTCTTTACATTTTTGGAAAGGGGAAGAAATTTACTATCTAATTAGAATGTTTTTAGAGATCCTTAAACAATTAAAATATGTGAAAATTCATATTGAAGCACTAAGGTGAAAAAATGGCGTCGTTAACCAAAAATAAGCAGGGGCTTATTTTGGATAACATGCATCTAGGGCACAACATGCACACACACACCAGAACTATATTTGGGTCTGAAATGTTTTGAAGTGCTCAATTTAGTAAGCCCACTATTGTGACAGCCGAAGTCAGCCCAACCCATTCATTTTGCATATTTTTTAAGGGATTTGATATTTATTTATCTTTTGTAGATCTTTAACATCATCTTGATTTTTTTAGTACATTTAGCGCAGTTTGAAAAAACCAGTGCGACGAATGGTGAATGTTACAGACCATCTTCCAACCCTGAGAAGACCAGTTGCAGGGATTTTTTAGAGACCAGGGCACCTATTTCGGAGGCCAGGACACCCTAGGGCGCCACAGTACCTTCCTGGGCACTCCAGTCTACTCAAATCTTCCAGGTCCACTCTTTTCGAGACCTCTGTGTAGCCATTCCTAATTCTATAATTTCATGTCATACCTGCGACACTCTGTGATATTCATCTAAAATTAGCTAAGTTCATTCCTCACTTTATACTTACACATTAGGGTTTCATTTTTGTTAGTGTAATTATTTAGCTAATTTATATTTCCTTAGAATATTTATTTACAGCAGTTATGTCCTCTTAGATTATATTAACTATTATTATACTTCTCCTAATTTTAGTTAATCATTCTTAATTTTAGATAACTATTATTATTCTTAAGGTTATGGATAGTGCAAGATCTTTTTAATAAGGGCCTTGTGAAGAGGTGTGTCATGTGTAGTAGGTAGAGGGGATATGAGCCCATGAAGTGGCATGAGAGACGAAAGATGCTCATGTATAATTAGTGTAAGAATCATATTATGTGGTGAAAAAGATCTAGTGTAAGGAGTCTCATGATGAATAGTATGTGCCAAGTGAAAGACCTAGACAAAAATTTCTTGTTGAAAGTAGTATGTGGCTTCGATGAATTGTTAGTAATATTACGAGGGGAAACCCCTATAGATATATAAGGCTTAGACACATTTGGAATAAGTCTAAGTGAATGAGCAATATGAATCCAAGGTTGTAAGAAACACGTAATATACTTAGTGCCTTAATTAAGAATGATAATAGTAAAAAATGTTGTTTTTGGGTTATATAACACAATTGAATTTTATTTGGAATTATTTGTGAATTAGTGAGTATTTTTAGATTCGTATAAGTAGTTATAAGATGCATTAAAGAGGAACATCCAACTTGGGTAGCAAGGCATCTATTTAGAAATATATTAATCCCACAACCAATTAACCATTTGAATAGTAAGAGGGTCACTTCCATTATGGCATGCTCTATTGGCATAAGGATCATGATATATTGGGAAAAATATGTTACCACGAACAAACATATCAATCAATGTGGCTTAAATCGTTATTAGAACAATTTTTTATGAATCAAGGCCCTAATTTAGAGAAATAAAGGATAATATGGGACTACTTGCACATAATTGAACCATATTTTTTATTATCTAATGTACATAGGTCATTATTATACCGAAGTTGAAAAAAGTAATGGAGGTCAATTTAGGGATCCATGTACGTACTTGAACACCATTTGTCAAATTTTTATGTTCCTAACTCCTCGTTGTAATGAAATTGACAAACAAGGGCCCTAATTATGTGAGATCTTTTTTGCCCAATTCTTATGTTCCTAGCTCATTTCTACTCTAAAATTGACGAAGGATGCCCCATCATGAGAGATCAAATCAATGCAAGATCATTTAGAATACGTACACACAATCAACCCTTGTTTCTCATTACTCAATGTTCATGTATTATAATTATATCCCATATTTGGAAAATCAAGACTCTAATTAATAGAGATTGGAGATTATAGTTGAGAAATTATAGTTTAGTGCTATGGGCTTGATAGTGACCAATATCTATTGATATTCATAATTTCTAGGTCAATCTTTTTTTAATTAAATTTTGAGAAATAGTAAAACAATATGCCCAAATATATTTCTACCACCTATACAATTTTTTAATGCCCATTTTAGTCTACAATCCTTCAATAATGCTAGAGTGTTAGCTTTCAATCTTATTATGGAATGCATTAATTTGTTAGCTGATAAGTTCAACCTAGTTTATGAAGCTATAAATTTTGTTGAAGGTATCTTAATTATATAGATATCAACACTTCAATCCATTTATTTGGATTACATGTCAAGTATACATGTGTCCATCGATCTTCTTTTTCAATTCATCAAATTCGCCTATGTTAAACCACTTTCCACTCTTGTTTGTATATATGTATTAACAATGAAGGTGTTCTAATATATATGTAATAGACGGGAGTTTGTTAAAACTAACAAATTTTACGCAATTGTATCAACAACATATATTTTTATGTCATTATAACTATTTATTTTTCCTATCAAAGTGGCTCTAGGCATAGCTTAGTTGTTTGACTAAAATATTTAACACAATAAATGAATAAATGTGTTTACTATCTATTGTGTGGTATTTGGAGAGATTGGATGGACTAAGGTTGTGTTGATTGACTAAGTGCATGGTGGCGTGATGTTTCTCTGAGTGCCAATTCAATGTTATTTGATCTATTGATTAACTAAAATTAAACTAAACTATGGACAAGTATAATGATGATTAATCTAATATAGGAGGACTAAAACGCTCTAAATTATGCTAAGATAGTATGGAACGATTTTAAATATTTATATCAAATTAAATAAAACCCTAAGTATGCAAAGATGTAAAAGGAAGGGACTTAGCTTATAGTTGGAGACTGTCGCAAATTTCTGTAGGTCTGATTGTGGATTCTGGGAGCAGAAACGATCACTCAAAGGTCCTATAAAGGCCATATCTGGAAGATATAAGTAGACTGTAGTGCCCGGGAAGATACTAGGGCACCCTAGTCTACAGAATAGGCACCCTGGTCTCTATAAAATCTCATAATCTAGTTTTGGTAGTGTCACAAGATACCCTAAAATATTATCTACATGTCACACTAGATCTTCTGAAATGCATCGGATGTATGAAATAATATAGGGTGAAGGAATGACCTGTAAAATGCAAATAATTATCAAAAACCTAAAAATAAAAGATGCAAAATGAATGGGTCAGACTAACCTTAGCTACCACAACATTGGGCTTACTAATCTGAGCATTGCACTACATTTTAGACCCAAATGTAGTTCTTGTGTGTGTGTGCATGTCGTGCCCTATGTGCTCTTTTTTCAGTTGTACTTTGTGAAGTAATGAGCAATAATAACTATAGAAAATGTACTAGCATATGTGCATGGTATAGAATAGAATCCTAAATGGATTGATAGTCGTATGTGATGCTAGGACCCTCATTATGGTCCCATAACTTTATATTTATAGGGTTCTCTTGCTCTAATTTTGTAATTAACCCCGACATTTCCGACTAGTAAAAACATAAGTATGAAAAATAGCTAAAAAGAGCCCAAAAAGAGGTGGGAAAGTGAAACAAGGATCGGGGTACCCTAAGTAATACCATGGCAACCCGAGGCACCCCAGTTTAGGCTAAAATGTTGGGACCGTGATAAAATAGTTGGGCATGTATATGAAAATATGCAGGAATGAAAAAACAAAAGATTAAATAATATGGCCAAGAGGGATTAATTACTACTTCTTTACTCAAGAACATTCTAAATAGTAGTATGAAAACTGGGCTAAATAATGTCTAATGTGCATGATTTTGTTATTACATTTTTCCCCCACTTTATGTTGGTGAGCAGAAATCTCGGTAACATAAATTAGATAAAAGTGTGTACCTGATATCCATGTAGAGTATAGTAGAGACATGTTGATGGACTAGACTCAAGCGTGGAATGAAAAAAAGAAAAAGTGGAGGAGCGTGGATTCTAAAGATGAAAAATGTGCATAAAAATTGATGAGAGTGAACTTATGGCAAAACGCGATGTGTAGTGTACCTACAAAAAAGTGTGATGTTGGTGTTATAGTGTGCTACCACATAATGTTGTTATCGTTGTTGTTGTTGCCCCAATATGACTAGTTGTTTCTCATATGGTCAGACCTGCAAGGAGAAAATGATCAAGTATTCAAATATATATGTATGTAAAGACATTGTGTAAAATATACATGTGTATAGAAATGTGTAAAATACACAAATGTAAAATACGGAAAGGAAAGTGTACATGGAACATGTGCACCTGATCCATGTCGAGAGAAAGGGTGTATAAGGATATCTTTTACTACTGTTAGTTTTTTGGGCGATATCACGCCACCCTGGCTGAAGAAGTGTATGGATGAAATGCTTTTTGTCCTCTAACCTTTAATGCTAAAATGTGTTAAGAGATCTTTGTAGTG
>CM034152.1:155785422-155813896 GCA_019776745.2 Taxus chinensis
CTTCTTACTCTTAAAAAAAACTTCTCACAAAACAGAGAATGAATGATTCATAATCCTATCAAAGAGGACAACGAACATTTAGATTAGAAAGAATGGAAAAAAATACCAAATGTGCATTATATTACAATCTCTGATATACTCTAACAATCAACCAGAAATCAAGGACTATGTATTTAAAATGTACTTATACCGTCATAATACACACCTATAGGGGCATCACGCAAGTAAAATAAACGAGTTTTGCAAAATCCAAATTTATTTATTTATTTTAACATCTTCAATGCAATTGTAATCAATATTTTAAAAAGTGAGCCACATTAAAGAGAATGTAAAAATCAATGACGTTAATCATTTTGATTAAAAAACAAATATTTACTTATTATCTTTTGAGGGAAAAACATTGTAAAATAAATGTCAACTTACATGTCTCCAAAACTAATCATCTTTCGTCAGAAAGGATACTCGTGCTCCTCCTTCCAATAGTTTTACCCACATAGTCGATGCTTCAACGAGATGGCGACCATGACCATCCAATCCTTGAGCAATGCTCTCTGCACCATGTTCGATGCTCTTTGCACCATCTCTCAATGCACGACTAAGCAGCCATGCGGCAGCTATGACAGATGCATCACGCATAAAGTGTTTCCAAAATTTTACATTCTGCATAAATAATAAATTTTCAATTATCTTTACTAAAAATTAAATGTATGTATCATTCCAAAAAAGTAAACATGATGAAATAATTTTATATATCGTATCCACCAAAGTAGAAATACTAGAGATAGTCAATAACATATAGCAACTCACACACCCTTTTATTTTCATCATTCGATTTGTTCTTTTCTTTGCCCTTTTTTTCTATTTCATTTCTATCACCATTCAGGTCCATGTTAAGCAGAAAACTGCACTCAATGAGAAGAATCAGTGATAAAAAGTCCTCCAAAATTCAATTCCTAAACAAGAGTTAATTACACAAGATACGAGAATATAATGAGATTAGAAACATATACCATTTCAAGGACTATGTAAAATCTTGTAACCACAAACACCTAAAGTTGGACTTGACATAACATGTCTCTCAATAAAATCAAAATGAGAACAACTCGGAATCAAACGATATTTTAATAAAATAATGCACCTCAGATTTAACAAAAAGATTAAGAATGTGATACAACAAAAAGGCATCAAAACAACAAGAAGCAATCAATAAAGACTTTAAAATAAAATTTTGCAGATCAAATTTAAGAAAAAGATCGCAACTATGTTCTACAAAATTAATTTGGGAGAAAAATGGGCAAAAACATTAGGACAACATAGTTCAAAGGCCTCCAAAACAAATGCTATCAAATAGTATCAAGACCTTATTCATATGAAGACCAATAGTATCAAATGTCGTAACGACGTGAAACCCCTAAATTTTGCTAAGGCTTACATATTTAACTGCCAACAATACAAGTTCAAGAAGGGGAAATAAATAAATGATGTTAGGCCTCTAAATTTGGAGGAAGTTGAGGCATTCGAGCTATCAAGCTAAATGAAGTCAAATAATCTCCAGATTTTTGTCTATATTGCACTACTGTAGCATAGAAGAAAAAACAATAAGAATATCAAGGAGTAACTAGATCAATGAAAAAAGCTGTGACATTTACATTTTAAAAAATTGAAACACAATTATAACATTGTATAATTATAAAGAATATTTCAGCCAATGAAGTCAAAGAAATCCTAAAAATTAATCTATAACATAAATGCATCTCTAATTTTAGAAAGAACAAAAATTAACATGTGCAAATCAAACACAATTCAGAACAGGAGTAAAACATTTACAAGCATCTTCTATAAATGCAAGTGTTGGGCTTCGAATTTACAGCGAAACAAGCTCTATATTCTGATCTAGCAGTAGGCTTATGCAAGGAATGGGAAAAATTGGAACCAACAGGAAAAACAAATCACCACATGCGGCCCAATTTCAACTATGTCCGCTCCTAATTGCAAACGTGGAATTTGTAGCTAGCACACCTGAAAACTTCAATAATAATAATAAGTTGTTTATGTAGAGAAAATAGACCAAATGGATATACAAATGGAAAAAGTGCAATCCCTGAAGTTCAATTACAACACCACCAGCCAACACCTCAATTTGAGGATTAACATCAAAGAGTCGACTAAGGGAAGAGGTAACGTCTTTTGGTATCTTTGTGTTGGAAGATGTGATCAGAGAAATAATGAAGAAGAATCGAAATTTACACATTGCAAGTTGTGTTTCTGTCATTTTATTATGCATGAGATTGCTACAAAATGGTTGAAGTGGTTACAGCCATCCATTAGTTAATACATAAAAAATAGTGACTTAATAACCCTCGTAAGGGTATAATTCTCAAGATGGACAAACTTCCGAACTAACTGGACAACCATACATGCTGAGCTCCATCTACACTATATCCCTTCCCATCTTCGAAGTATGGACTTCTTTGAAATACATATTATGTATCAACGAATTTTACCATTTGGTTTGTCTTTGAACTTTACCTTTGTTATATTTAGAAAGTAGATTGTATTATAGACATCTGCTAGCTTTTTGATGAGAGACCTCAGATTGAATGTGGCTAAATATAGTGACTTTGTTGTCCATTTTACACACTATTTAATTATAGATCCATAAATTAATGTAGCAAATTGGATAGAATTTTTTAAAAATATGTTTTGAATGCAGATAAATACCCTCAACTGCAACTATATTTTGAAGCACCAAACTCTGCAAAACAACCCGCATGCCCAAGTTTGAATATTTGACGTCTTTATCTGATAGACTGGTGATTGTTTACCACACGCCCAAGATAGCTAGTAATTGTTTACCAAATTCACATTTCTTCATGTTATACGTCAATTGTTTCTCCTTTAGCACTTGCAAGAATTGTTGCACATGAGTTATACATGTTCTTCTCATGTGGCACTGAAAATTAAAATAGCTTCCAAATGTACAATAACACATGTATCCGTGAATGGCTGCAACCCTGCAATACATCATTCATTAATCTCATAAATGTAGATGCATTACAAAAACCTAACAAAAATACTAAGCATTCACAGAACTTGTTTTGTCTTGAACGCAATCTTCCATACATCCTCTTCCTTCATCCAAACTTGATGATACCCGGATCTAAAATCCAACGATGTAAAATACTTGACATGTTGAAGTTGGTCCAAGAGATCATCTATCCGTGGAGGTGGATATTGGTTTTTGATGGTGATCTTATTCAAAGCACGACAGTCTATGCACATTCTCCAAGACCCATATTTTTGTACCGTCAAAATGGGTGACCCACATGGAGAGGTACTTGGACGAATTACCCTTTCTTCTAGTAGCTCTTGGAGTTGTTTCTTCACTTCATTTGTCTCCATCAAGGATTGTCTATATAACTCAATGTTAGGTACAAGAAATCTTGGCAACAGTTGAATCTCATACTCTACTTCTCGAATTATAGGCAAGCCTTTTGAAACTTGAAACACTTCCTGAAAAGGTTAAATTATGGTATCCAAATCCTTTGATTCCTAGATAGAAACCTCAGAGATTTCCAAAACATCTTGTTTATCGTTCAATAAAAGTAAACAAAACTAAATATGATTTCCCTAACTTAGTCTCCTTTCTTGGATGGCACTTACAAGGGCCAGCTTAGGCTTGTTTTGGTGTGCCTTAATGTTGTAGTTTAATCCATCCTTGATCTATTTCGGTTATCCCTCCTCATGAATATGGCACCCTGACATACAAGTAAGGAGTTCTGAAAACCACATCAAATGCATCAAATGGAATCACAATTAATTCCAATAAATTTGAACTTACAACTTCTAGTTATATGAATTTATACACTGATGTAGCCACATTCACATTCAATCGCTATCAAAAGTTAGTACATCCATTTGAAATCAATTTTCAAAAGTCAACCAAATTTTCACCTTTTTACTAATGCCAAAACTGACATTTCTTCAACAAATTAGCTATATACAATACTTCAAAGCATGAAAACACTTTACACTTGCCTAAGTACTCCTAATATACATGTGCTTGAAAATTTTCCATTACTTCCCTTCACTATGATCTCAATCCAGCCCATTCTTGGTTCTACACCTAGGGTTTTAAGACAAGACCTAGGGTTTGTGAATTTCTGACTATATCATCCACTCCAATTTCTTCAATTTTCTTTATTGAACTTGAACAATATCCTTTCAATGCTTCTACTCTTCTATGTTACCATTCTTGCTCCATTCCTACCTTTGGTGCTTTGATGACTTCTTACAGTTTCTAGCTTCTAATTAATGTGTGTCTCCTTGAGTCCTTTTTTTTAACTACTCAGACTTCTTTAATCCCTGAAAACAACTTTGTTCCAAGACGACCTCTGACCTTGACACTCCATTTGGTTCCATTCACACCAACTCTTCAAGTTTTACTTCTTAGTGCAAGACACCTTCACTATATTCATTTGTCTTTACTTATTCCTTATCTAATTGTAACTGTATAGTACCACTCAGACTTAAATATGGTTTCTTGTGGATTCCTAAAACATTCTTCCTGAATCTTATGCCCTCCTTTGTTAATTTGGAACCCACCTTAAAAAGTTTGCTTCACTAGTATGATTGCTTAATCTTCTCTTAGGGATCTTTTTACCAACCTTGACAGTCCCTACTCTGTGTCTCTATTCCTTTCCTGTTCTGAGGTCTCATTTCAAGCATTTTGGACCCTTTTCTAGACTCATATAAGGTCCTTGGCTCATTCATTACGTTTCCACTAATACATTTGGTCCTTGGTTGGTCTTAAAACTTATTCGACTTGTTTCCTTAAGAGTGTCTCAGGTTTTACTCACCTTCCCAGTGCATGCACATTACTGTAGACATTCTTCAAGCTTTTTAATTGACAATCCGGGATCTCTCAGTCTTCCTTTCAAGTTATTATCAACAAATACACACTTGTTAGCTTTAATACTTCATCCAACTGTAACAGTACAGTCCTTCCCCTTTGAGGCTAACTCTTTGTGGGATCTCATTACCTTCCTTATGATCTGAACACACAACTTACGCTTCACAACCTCCTTTTTCAAAGTCATTCCCTAATGTTCTTACTTAAGCATTTGATCTTCTTTCAAGGTTACTTTTCTCACAAACTGTGACAGTCCCTAATTCTCTGTATTTTGTCTTCTTCTTGCACTGAAGTGTCTTACTCAACACCTAATCACCTATTCAGAGGTACAAAGGTTTCCAACCATTGACTCCAACATGATCAAAATCTCTCTCTCCTCACTATGAATCTCTTGGAATGTATCAACAACCTTTATTCATGACTGTGTTGGATTAGAGATGAAACATCACAGCGAAATGTTTTATATGGAGATTTGAAATTAGTTACAATTTCTGACATATATGTCTGTAATTCTTTCATCATAATTAGTTGCCTTTTTCGACAACTATATTTGCATTAAACAAGAATACAGTTGTTGCCCCTTGAATGGCTCTGTCGATTTGGTTACAAGTAGTAGTAAGTACAGTAGTAGTGGATGAGGTATCAAAGTACAGACTCGTATTTATGATTGGTTGATTTGGATAAGTGAAATTAGTCTTGGCTCCTCCTTTCTCCTTGCTCCAAGTGTACATGCTTGCGCCATTTTTGAGTACCTTTCAAATGAAAAAGGAGGTGAAATGCGCAGATCGTCAAGCGAGGGAACTCTGGAGAAAGTGAGGGACGTTAGACCTTGTCTTTCAGCGTTTCCAATGTTGACAGTTGCTTTATGCAAAGTAAGTCCCTAGGACTTGTGAATAGTTAATCCCCAAGCCATTTTAATTGGCAATTGTCTTCAATTTCCTCTTGAAATAGAGGGTATTGGAATATGTAACGGGTTGGAGGGATCCCAACATGGGCCGTTGTATCTATCAAATTTGACAACAAATAAAAGTATCGCTGATGGTGGCAATGATGTGTCGTAAACAATGTCGATGATTGTCCCTGTAGCACCATTTACAAAGCCCGCGTCAACCCATAAATTAGCAATAAGTATGATTGTTTGTTGTTTGCATAGAAGAACTTTATGTTACAACTAATCATCATCAGGTTCTCCTATACCAGCTCATTTAGAACTGGAGAGGGAAACAAAAACGTGTGTTAGTCCAAAAAGATATTCTCATCTATGACAGGCAACTTTAAAAGCCCTGTCGCAAATCAGTATAACGCCCAAATCGGGTCGTTTCAAAATGGCCTCAGAAGGGATCCAGCCCCTCAACACATAACGAATCCTATCATTGACAAAGGCACATGCCCCCACCTATGTTGCCAGGAAACGGAAACGGGTACGAAACGCAGAAACGGCAATTTTCAAAAAACCTTGGATACGAAACGTCGACGGAAACGTCCGCACAATATATTATTAAAAAATAAAATAATATATATATATATATATATATATATATATATATATATGATCCAGCAAGAGAAAAATGAGTGTGATTTAGAATGGACCCAAGAGGTCATTATATAGCTTTTACGAAGTGTGTTTAGCAAGTCTAGGTAGTTGAGGGTTAGGGTTCATTTAAAGCAAGGTTTTTTTTTTTTTTTTTTAAAAGTCGTTTTTTAAAAGCAAAAACTGCTGGAAACGCCAAAAACGTTTCCGGAAATGTCACAGACGTTTCCGGAAACGTTTTTGGCGTTTCCCCCCCCGTTTCCCCCGCGTTTCGCGTTTCCGAAACGTTTCCAGGCAGAAACGTGGGCCCTTTAGGCGTTTCCTGGTAACAGAGGGCCCCCCACATGTCGCATTGGAAAAGGGATTGGAGCAAATTGTAAAATCTAGTGTATTTGTAGTGTCTTTAACGGAAACTGATAAAACAAAAAATTGAAATCAAATCATAAGTGAATGTGTGATAAAGATAACAATTAAGTAAAACAAGCACACCATTATCGCAAAAAAAATCATGCAAAACAGTGAATCAATGTACATTAATTTCTTAGTTCATATTATACATAACATGCATAAAAAATGTATAATCTTCACAAAAAAACAAAATTACTTTATTCTAAGCAAAACATAACATAAAAGTTTTCATGTCACAATAACAAGTAAATAATACAATTTGGAAATGCAAAGAAAAAAAACAGTTACGAATTGCAAGCACACTATACATTTAAAACTATTTGCAAGATTCAAAATAGCAAACAAAAAATATATATACCTGAGCTACAAAGTCTTTAATTATCCGGTGAAAAATAGATCCTGGGTAATGGAGATTTCTTTTGGTTGTTCATCCAAAGCCCTTCTCTCCTGTATAGAAACTAAAAATATACATCATATTTGAATTATGTGGCATGATTGGTAAATTCACAGTTTAAATCAAATAAAAACAAAAAAAATGCAAAAAATAGTCAAATTGTAGAGATTTAATAAACATAAAAAAATGTGTATTACCTGTGCAGAGAGCTCTGAAATTTTCTGTTGTCCTAGGAACGATATCTGCAAAAAACAGCTTCTCAGTTCTCCCATGACAGAATTAGAAATGTCTTCCATATGCAAAAAATGGTTTCGTCATCCATATACAGTTCAAACAAAAATGATGTAAGAGTACATGTTGACATTTCCCAAGCATTTTACTAGGAACACAGAAAAAAATTTCCATTTCTCTTTCAAAAAAATGCAGAAAAGCAATTCAAATTATAGAGTTTATGGGGTGATGTCACCGTGAAACTCTTGCTAACAATGCTTCCGGGTACGGCCATACCAAAAATCAAAAAAAAAAAAAAATTCCAGCCTAATAAATAAGATTTAACCACATATGCAACAAAATAAGCTAAATAACCACAACAAAACAGGTCTACAAAGCACTTTACCTGACAAATATTTCAACATGACAAGATGCAGTAATACATCCCACTCAAATGATAAGTACAAACCTTGGTCAGAATATATATGTGTGTGAGCGAGGTGGGAAAAAACTTCTGTAAAAAGCATCCTGATTTCTACTACAGTACACAAAATAGCCCTGCGTAGCGCTTCAACCGACAAATAATTCAACATGACAAGATGCAATAATACAACCCGCCCAAATGACAAGTACAAACCTTGGTGCATGACCGTATCCGGGGGGTGCTGGCCATACCCTGTAAGTTCCCGAGCACGTTTCCGGTTTGATGTAAAAAAATAAAATATAAAATAAATTCCAACCTAATAAATAAGCTAAATAATCACAAAAAGTTAAAAACAACTCATAATATGAATAATCCAAGGCTCCAAGCAATACCATAATGCGATGCAACATGTCAACAATATCATTAAAATTATTTGTTCAACATTACTTCAAAGCATACTAAGAGCTAGTAATTTTCTTCCAGACAGTACTCGCATGCAATTTAACTTGGCCACCCCTGGAATTATATTCATATGTTCTGACATTTAAGATGACTTATGCAAAGCACTACCGCTAGCATATAGCATTTAGTTTACCCACTTGACTTCTCTGAAACATCCAGCTTTCTGCTACAGTATACAAAACAGCCCTGCACAGTACTTTACCTGACAAATAATCCAAGTTAAACTGCATGCGAGTATTGTCTGGAAGAAAATTACCTTGTGGGGTGTGAGTCTGAAATTAGAGGAATAAGATATGTATTTGAGAATGCCATTTATGAGGAGGCTAGAATTTCAATTTAATGGCTGGAAAAAGAAGGCAGACACTTTTAGAGGCATTTTCCTTTAACACTTTTATGTAAATTGTATTTGCTATTTCTCATTAACATGGAGAAATCCACTGCTGCTTCTATGGAATCATACAATCAATCCCCCAATAGATTTAATGTCTTTGCTGAATTGTGGAAAGATTGTAATAAGTTTTTGTTACAATTTCAAAATTCGAAGCATTGGCGTATGGCGCCTATATTTTTTGACATGACAGGGAGTAGCACAATTCTGGTATGATTTACTGAGAGAAATCCAAGTGGATTGCTCAAGATATTGATTCCATTGTAGGGGGGTCTCAGTTTGCAGTTTTAACCCTCCAAAACATTCAGTTCACAGACGTATGTGAGTTTTTAGTGTGACTGATTTTGTAATTCTGGTGATTTTGAGGTAACAGAGGCTATACTCAGGGTTAGCTTAAGTTGGGGTTTTACTGTATGATTTTGTATATATATTTTCAGAGACAAACCAGTGGAAATCTTGTGATGCATATCATTGATAATTTTGTGTAAGTTCAGATTCGAAATTAGGACCTGGCATTCAGCAGCGAGCTGTTTTATTGGGAGCTACTTGCAATTGGATGGTGGAACTAAGTTTTAGTGACATCCCAGCTATTTTTGCTCTCATATCCTGAGGGATGAGTATTGCCATGGCATTTTTGAATATAGAAAATAAGCAGAGGTAGGGGAATTTCCGATCAAAATTAGTAACAGCAGATCTAACTTTAAGGAAGAAGCCGCTTATATTCAGGCATGCGGGGCTTCTACAATTTTTGGTGTAGAATGAATAGCATTTATCACAAGGCTGTTGCCGTTTTGTGTCTGTACAGTATTTTAATCTAGCAGGCATTATTAATTTTTTTCTGTGTCCTTTCACATATGTGGAATATAACTTTTAACAACCCCTGCATTCACGCTGAGGCTCTATGAAAACAGTGGCTCTGACTGATATTGGGTTCAAACTTTGGACGGTAGGATTTGAACCAAGGACCTACTCCCAGCTGGTTAACTGCTTTAATTTTAGTTATACTAGGATTCAGACCCATGATCCCCTTTAAGTCAGCAAATTGTTGTAACTTTGGAAAGGGTAAAATTCATATCTAGCGCCTACCTTCTGTCTGTGTGTTGCAGTAATTTCCTTTTATCTGGGTATACCTGTAGCTGATAATTTGCAGAACACAATAAACCCCAATGCCTACAAATAATATCTACAAATAAATTTAGCTCCATAATAGGAACTGGCAATAACCTGGAATTCACACAACCTAGTATGGGAGATTCTTGTTTTACAAGGATAAAAATCACTTCTCAAGAGAAAATGACATACAACAATCCACAGTGTATGGCCCCTCAGGCAATATATGGGACAATCTATTAAAAGTATTTCAATGTATGGAAAATCCACTTATATGCCAACAAGGAGTAAGAAATTCAAACGCAAAATGCTTTAAGATTGGGAATCCAACCATGAGGAACAAAGGAACATTTAGTATTTGTTAGGCTTAGGTTGAGGAAGGCTCAAGTGAGTTATTAGCGTATGAAATCCATATCAACAAAAAGACTAAGCAAAATAGGATTGAAACCCGCAAGTTGTTGCTGCCACACATATCTACATCTCCTCTTACAACATTGATTCCAACGCTTTCATAAACACATGGATTGGAAAAATAAATTTTTACATTTTCCTACATGTATTGTAATCGCTTTTTAAGGTCTATTCAATTTAGACCTTCTAGCTTTGGGAATAACTATTGTGATGGCAATGCAGAGACGTCAAAGTAAGTGCATGTGAGGAAAATGAAACACAAAAGAGAGGCTTCAACATAGAAATGTCCAGTTTCATTGTTCAGAAAAAAAAATTACAAGGGCTGCCTCCTCTCTCCCATAAAATGCCTTGACCTGCCTGAGTCTCGTTTGCTTTTAAACTGTATACTCACCACCATGGAAGACAATTGGGTTTGAGTCTGAACTCTGTGTTCCACTAAAAGAGCATTCTTGGCCTCATATTAGGAGTGCAAGCTAAAAACCCTCTCGGGAAATTTCAAACTCAATGCGGCCAAACAAACATCTTGGTTTCCTAATTTTGTATTTGAACAAATTCCGATCCAAGAAGACTCACTCCCTTCTAATCAACCTGAGAGCTTCCCTCGAACTAAGGGGCTTTCGAGTACTTAATATAGCCCTTTTGACCATCATTGAGAGCATCCTTCAGATGGGTTAAAAACTTGATGACAAGAGGGTTGATATTGCTATAATGGAAAACAACATTGCTCTCTTGATAGATTACAACTATCATGATGGCAATGCAAAGACGTCAAAGCAAGTATATGAGGGGGAAATGAAACACAAGAGAGAGGCATCAACATAGAAATGGAAAATTTTATAGCTCAGAAAAATGTTGCAAGTGCCTCCTCCCCTTCAACAAAGCACCAAGCAATCAACATTCAAGATGGAGATCCTGCAAAGGTGATTAGACCAAGGGAGATGTGTGCCCTTCATGTCCAACTCCCCAAATACCATCCTTGCACATTCTACTTTTACAATTCCAAAAAATGGGAGACCCACTCTCACCTAGAATACTTTGTCCTATCCAAGTGTCGTTTGCTTCTAAGCTTTAGACTCGCCATTGTGGAAGACAAATGGGTTTAAATTTGAACTCTATGGTCCACCAAAAGAGAATACCTGGCCAAATATTAGGAGTGCAAGCTAGAAACCCTTTATGGGGATTTCAAACTCCACATGAGGCCCAACAAACCATTTGATTTCCTAATATTGTCTTTGAACAAATTCCAACTCCAAGAAGACTCTCTTTTAATCAACCTAAGAGCTTCCCTCACCCTATAGTGTTTCTGCATATTAAGGAGGAGCATCCTTCTTAATATAGCCCTCTTAATCATCATTGAGAGCATCCTTCAAATGGGTTAGAAAATTGATGACAAGAGGTATGATATTTTTACAATGGAAAACAACACTGCTCTCGTGATAGATTACAATCAACATCAAGAGTGCATCAAATTGCTACAGGAATTCATAATGCCAAAAAATCAAATGCATCTCGTATCTCCCTCACCCTAAAGTGTTTTTGCATGATAATAAGGAGTCATCCTTCTTAATATAGCCCTCTTGACCATCATAGAGAACATCCTTCAAATGAGTAAGATAATCGATGACAATAGGTTTGATATTTCTACAATGGAAAACAATGCTGCCCTCTTTATAAATTACAATGAACATTAAGAGTGCATCAAACTGTTGCAGGAATGCATAGTGCAAATAAAAAAATGCATCTCATATCTCAACCACCATTTCACACAATTGTGTAGCCAAACAAAGGGCATAGAGCAGCTTCTTAACACAATGAAATACAAAAAGGCTAGGATCCGATGAATATAAATGTAGCCTAACCATGGAACTCATATCAAATGCATAGTGGGATGCCTACTTGTACTAGTCGAGTATTCATGGCACAACAAAGGAATGTATCTAGGCTATCTTCATCTAAGTGTATACTAATCAAGTGATTGAACCTTCTTTCTTTAGTGAGAAGATATAACACTATTAGGATTAGTCGTATTGTGACAGTGGTGAATATGACTGTAGCTTGATCATGGAATTCATATAAAATTCATAAATAGGTGACTACTACTTTATTAAATATTCATGGAAGACCAAACGATTGTATTGATGCTATCTTGATATAGTACTTTGGTTGTATCATGTTTCTCATTGAAAACAATGGAGACTTGCTAAGTTTGTTGATTGAAAAGCAATATCAGCTTACTGACATTGTAATCTAGGAAAAATAGTGACTTGTAACAAATTGTTGTTGAGTTCCTTAACCAACCCCTCCTTGAGAACACGACTTCTCAACTTACTTCCATTGATATTTGGTGACAATAATAACCTGAATATCAGCTTACTGACATTGTAATCTAGGAAAAATAGTGACTTGTAACAAATTGTTGTTGAGTTCCTTAACCAACCCCTCCTTGAGAACACGACTTCTCAACTTACTTCCATTGATATTTGGTTACAATAATGACCTGTAATAGATTAATGTTGGGTTCCTTAACCAACCCCTCCCTGAGAATAGTGGCCTTGTGGTGAGTAAAATTTATCGTAGATAGCTATTGGCCCGCATTGAATGACTTTTGAGATTTTAGGCTAAGTGTATTGACTTCGACCTTCAACAAAGCCTGATCTTACATGATATGCATGACTGTAGTATCTTAACATTTAACAGAACGATGTCCTAGAATTGAAGGGTTGGGTTTTGCATCAGCTCTAGGACCTATTTGCTTGTGGCCACTTTGTACTTCAAGGCATACCCAACTTATCAACAGAAGTACTAAAGTTGGGTTATGCAACCGCGTTGATCTAGATTAGACAACATGACCTATGCATAGGAGTGTGATCAATAACCACTAGGGTGGTAGTTGAGACAGACTTCTATTGTTTTGAAGCAGTTGAACAATTAATTGTTTATTGCATAGTGGGAGACCTTGAAAGTGGACCATACCCACAAGTCTTTAGGAGTTGACAAGTGCTTGGACCGAAGGTTAAATAAATCAATATTAACGATTCCTTTCGAGAGAGGTTGCACCCTTCCAACTAGAAACTCATAATAAGCTTATCAAGTAGTCTTACTTATTTGAAGCCAATAAAATAAGTTGCTGACTTGGAAAGCTTGAATTCAAATATTTTGGGCCTGTCTGAGGACATCACAGAGATGACGAATCATCTTCATTATTGGGTTTATCAATTTTGCCTCTAAAATTTAATCAAAATACTTGTAACATTTGGATTCCCTTGACGTAAATACTTATTAGTTTTCTAATTATTAATACAAATAGTGTACTTTGGAATTTATAACATAAATTAAAAATAATTACTGTCGTTTTTTTAATTTTATGTAAAATTTCTATTAATTTATGTTTAATATTAAATTATTATGTTGATTTCAATTTTGATATATTTTACTATGCATTAGTTTCACGTAAAAAAATATTTATATGGAAGGCTCATGAACCGTTTGATAAGCAATCTCAAAACAAAGAACATATTAAAACAAAATCAAAACCCTAACGTGCATTTGTTCCACTTCTCGAACATGCATTCATTCCAAACTTCACACAACGGTCGGTTAAGGAAGCAATATAGAATACATTAACCATTCTTGGGTACAATACTTTGTGTGTAAAATCTAGATTTTGTCACCACCAATTGATATTTAGCTTGGTCATTGAGGTCTCCACGTTGTCTTGATTAAGGATTGCTAAATCTCCCTATTATAATACATAACAGTCATACGGTTATCAAAATTATACACTCATGAAGTGAAGCGTTCCTGACACTGGCCACTTGTTTTTTGTAGCACCCTAGAAATGTAACAAAGTTGTGGGGACTTGATAAGCTAAGTGGGTCCTGAATCAATCTTGATTGTATGACTATTACTTGTTTAGTTTGGAATTTATTTCCATTACAAATACTTGTGCGGCACCCTTAACATAGGTTAGTAACCTATTATCAATCATATGAAACCTTCATATCCAGAAACACCATGTGGAAGCTGGAATCTGCGCGTGTCCATAATAATTAACTTGTATAGAATGCCTGAGTTGCTTTTGATTGAAAGATGGATGATAAATCTTACTATTAACGATACAAAATGTTTGAGAATGGTTGTACAGGACTACCTATTTAAAGTTTACATACATACATACATATATACATATGTGTGTGTGTGTGTGTGTGTGTATATGTATGTATATGTATATGGTTTACCCTCATGCTTGCTATGATGATAGCGTATCATTTCTTTCAAGAATCTAAAAATCTACTCAATTCATGATTTATGAAAGAATATGAGAAGTGTCTAAATTATATCTCAGATGTTGTGATTTTCTTGTAAGCTCTACTAACATATGACCCTTGGGACATAAGGCGAACTGGTGATTGAAATTTATTCCTTTTATGACAAGATAGCAATATTGTAATTAGTCTATTGTGACTCTGGTGAATATAAATGTAACTTGACCATGGAACTCATATAAACCGCATAGTGGGTTGACTACTTATACTAGGTGAATATTTGTGGCAGAACAAAGGAATGTATCTAAGTCTATACTAACATATGACCCTTATGACATACAAGGATCAAGTGACTGAACCTTCTTTAGTGAAAAAAAAGGTATAACACTATAGGGATACTAGGATTAGTCCTATTGTGACAGAGTTGAATATGACAATAGCTTGATCTTGGAATTCATATAAAATTCATTAACAGATGAGTACTTGTACTTTACTAAATATTCATGGAAGACCAAAGGATTGTATCGATGTTATCTTGTTGTATCATGCTTCTCATTGAGAAAAATAAGGACTTGCTAAGTTTGTTGATAGAAAAGCAATATCAGCTTACTGACATTGTAATCTGGGAAAAGTAGTGAGTTGCAACAAATTGTTGTTGGGTTCCTTAACCAACCCCTCCTTGCGAACACCACATATTATGCTTCCATTGTTATTTGGTAAAAATTGTGACTTGTAATAGATTAATTTTGGGTTCCTTAACAAACCCCTCCCTGAGAATAGTGGTCTTGTGGTAAGTAAAATTTATTGTAGGCAACTACTTGCCCACACTGAATAAAATTTGAGATTTAGGTTAAGTGTATTGGCTTGACCTTGAGAAAAGCCTGATCTTACATGGCATGCATGATTGCAGTATCTTAACATTTAAACCAAGGATGATAGTTGG
Organism: Taxus chinensis; assembly: GCA_019776745.2. Lineage (NCBI taxonomy): Eukaryota > Viridiplantae > Streptophyta > Pinopsida > Cupressales > Taxaceae > Taxus > Taxus chinensis. Next base: position 155,800,881 of record CM034152.1, read on the forward strand.
GGCAGACTTCTGTTGTTTTGAAGCAGTTGAACAATTAATTGTTTGTTGCATAGTGGGAGACCTTGAATGTGGACCATAGGTCCATACCCACGAGTCTTTAGGAGTTGACAAATGCCTAGCTCCGAGGTTAAATAAGTCAATATTAGTGATTCCTTTTGAGAGAGGTTGCACCCTTCCACCCAGAAAGTCATAAAGAGCTTATCAAGTAGTCTTACTTACTTGAAGCCAATAAAATAAGTTACTGACTCAGAAAGCTTGAATACAAATATTTTGGACATGTTTGAGAACATCACAGATAAGACGAACCATCTTCATTACTGGGTTTATCAATTTTGCCTCTAAAATTTAATGAAAATAATTGTCACATATAGATTCCCTTGATGTACATACTTAATCAGTTTACTAATTAGATGTACTCTAGGATATATAACATAAATTAAAAATAATTACTCTGGTTGTTTATATTTTATGTAAATTTTCTATTAATTTATGTTTAATATTACTTTTTTCAAAAATAATTTATTTAATTTTTAGGTTTATTTCAATTTTCTTATACTTTACTATGTATTAGTTTTACATAAAAAATATTTTTATGGAAGGCTCGTAAACTGTTTCATAAGCTACCTCAAAACAAAGAATGGATTAAAACAAAATCGAAACCCTAAAGTGCGTTTGTTCCACCTCTCGAACATGCATTCGTTCCAAACTTCACTCTAGGGAGGTCAGTTGAAAGAAGCAATGTAGAACAGATTAACCATGCTTAGTAACAATACTTCGTGTGTGAAATCTGGATTTTGCCACCAGCAATTTATATTTAGCTTGGTCCTTGAGGTCGCAGCATTGTCTTGATCAAGGATTGGTAAATCTCTCTATTATAATGCATAAGAGGCATATGCTTATCAGAACTGTACTCTCATGAAGTGAAGTGTTCCTGATATTGGTCACTAGCTGGTTGTAGCACCCTAGAACTGTAACAGAGTTGTAGGGACTTGATAAGCTAAGTTGGACATGAATCAATCTTGATTGTAGGACTATTGCTTAGTTTGGAATTTATTTCTGTTACAAATACTTGTGAAGCATCATTAACATAGGTCAGTAACCTAATATCAATTATATGAAACCTTCATATCCAGAAACACCATTTGGAAGTTGGAATTTGTGCATGTCCATAGAAATTAATTTGTATAGAATACCTGAGTTGCTTGTGATGAAAAGATGGATGATAATACTTATTATAAGTTTATAACGATACAAAAGGTTTGAGAATGGTGGTACAGGACTACCTACTCCAAGTTGACATATATATATATATATGAGTTGCCCTTATGCTTGCTATGATGATAAAGTATCATTTCTTTCAAGCTTTCAGGACTCCAAGAATATACTTAATTCATGTTTTACGAAAGTATATGAGAAGTGTCTGAATTATATCTTGGATGTTGTGATTTTCTTGTAAGCTCTACTAACGTATGACCCTTAGGACATAAGGGGAACTGGTGATTGAAACTTATTTCTTTTATGAGAAGATAACAATATTGTAATTAGTTCTATTGTGACTCTGGTGAATATAAATGTAGCTTGACCGTGGAACTCATATAAAATGCATAGTGGGATGACAACTTGTACGAGTTGAGTATTCACAGTGGAACAAAGGAATGTATCTAGGCTATCTTGATCCAAGTCTATACTAACATATGACCCTTATGGCATACAGGGATCAAGTGATTGAACCTTCTTTATTTCGTGAAAATATATTACACTATTAGGATTTGTCCCATTGTGACAGTGGTGATAAAATTCATAAACAAGTGACTACGTGTACTTTATTAAATATTCGTGCAAGACCAATGGATTGTATTGATGCTATCTTGATCTAGTACTTAGGTTGTATCCTGCTTCTCATTGAGAAAAATGGAGACTTGCAAAGTTTGGTGATTGAAAAGCAATATAATCTTACTGACATCGTAATCTGGGAACTTGTAACAGATTGTTGTTGGGTTCCTTAACCAACCCCTCCTTGAAAACACCACTTCTCAACTTACTTCCATTATTATTTGGTAACAATAGTGACTTGTGACAGATTAATGTTAGGTTCCTTAACCAACCCCTCCCTGAGAATAGTGGCCTTGCGGTAAGTAGAATTTATTGTAGGCAATTATTGGCCCGCACTGAATAAAATTTGAGATTTAGGTTAAGCGTATTGACTTGGACCTTGTGCAAAGCCTGATCTTACATGACATGCATGATTGTAGTATCTTAACATTTAACACAACTGCATCCTAGAATTGAAGGGTTGGGTTTAGAAGCAACTGTGGGACCTATTTGCTTATGGCCATTCTATCCTTCGAGGCACACCCAAATTATCAACAGAAGTACTAAAGTTGGGTTTTGCAATCGCGCTGATCTAGATTAGACAATATGACCTATGCATAAGAGTGTGATCAATAAAGTAAGTCCTTCACTGTAGAAACCAAAGATGGTAGTTGGGACAAACTTTTGGTGTTTTGAAGCAATTGAACAATTAATTGTTTGTTGCAAAGTGGGAGACCTTGAATGTGGACCATACCAACGAGTCTTTAAGAGTTAACAAGTGCCTCGACCGAAGGTTAAATAAGTCAATATTAGTGACTCCGTTTGGGAAAGGTTGCACCCTTCCACCCAGAAAGTCATAAGGATCTTATCAAGTAGCCTTACTTACTTGAAGCCAATAAAATGAGTTGCTGACTTGGAAAGCTTGAATATAAATATTTTGGGCATGTTTGAGGACATTATGAAGATGACTAACCATCTTCATTACTGGATTTATCAATTTTGCCTCTAAAATTTAATCAAAATACTTGTCACATTTAGATTCACTTGATGTAAATACATATAAGCTTTCTCATTATTAATAAAAATAGTTTATTTTGGAATTCATAACATAAATTAAAAATAATAATTGTAGTTTTTAAACTTTTATATAAAATTTTATTAATTTATGTTTAATATTACTTTAAAAATATAAATTACTTATTTTTTATGTTGATTTCAATTTAATTATATTTTACAATGTATTAGTTTCACGTTAAAAAAATATTTTTATTGAAAGGAAATTTCAATTAAATACTTGATATGCTAAATGTGGAAGCAAAGTAAGGCTCATGAACCGTTTCATAAGCTACCTCAAAACAAAGACTTGTATTAAAACAAAATCAGAACCCTTTTTTTGTCACCCCGCCGCTCCTTTCAAAGTTTAAATCAGTGGTGCAACCCTGACACATGGATCGACATCCTACACATCGACATAATATACACGCAATGGTGAAAATCCTGACACCACACTTTGGACTCAAAGTGCTCAGCGGATTGCTGTCAAATTGGGGAGAGGAATAAAAAATAAACTCATAAAAACTAAAGCGACTTTTGGGCAGGAGATCACAACACTCTGTCGTTTCTGTTGCATTTTGAAACGTTTCTGTACAATCAAAAAACAGCTCCATTGTGGACAAGTTTCGGACTCCAAAATACGAAATGAACAGATTTAATGACAGATTTAAATGAGTTTCTGACAGATTTAATTATCTGTACACATTATTTGAAAACCTAACAAATTTACATCTCCCACACTTTCTCAAAAATGAAAAACCTTAACAAAATATGAAGCCAAATAATGCTTCTGACATTCTGAACAAAATTTAAAGCTAAACAAAGGGGAAAAAACCAACGGCATTAAGAAAAAACATACCTATTTTGCCGCTAACCCATAATCTTGTTCAGCAGAAGATGGCTCGCCCGTAATTTTATTAAATTTTTAAGTTGATTTCAGTTTTATTATATTTTACAATCCAGCACGGCAAAAAAGAAAGCAACTCCCAAAAAAGCACGAGGACAAACAGCAGACACAAATCGATCATAAGCAAGCAAGACCACCAAGCAATCAACTCCTCGGTTTGAGGATTCATATCAACGGGCTTATGTTAGGAAAGGGAATTTAAATTATATCAGATCCGGTAGTTACAAACATGGAATTTGTGACCAGCATACCAGAAAACTTCAATAAGGATAAGCTGTCTATGCAGTAAAAACGGACCTAATGGACACATGACTTGAAGAAGTGTGAGACGCGAAGTTCTAGTCCTCCACTAGTAGCCAGCAACAACAAAGGGTTAAGAGAAGAATTAAAGCAGTCACAAACATGGAATTTGTGACCAGCATACCAGAAAACTTCAATAAGGATAAGTTGTCTATACGGTAAAAATGGACCTAATTGACACATGACTTGAAGAAGTGTGAGACGTGAAGTTCTAGTCCTCCACTAGTAGCCAGCAACAACAAAGGGTTAAGAGAAGAATGAAAGCAGTCACACAAAGATCTCGTATCCACAAATTTATATGTATGAAATCCCACATAAACAGCATCTGCAAAACAAAACGAATCCTTCAGCTATTAAAGCAGAAATAATAAATACAGCTACAAGAAGGATATCACAGGAAAGACAAACCCAGGTTTGGGAAACAAAGAACCCCTCTAAGGAGGATAATACCAACACGAGCACAAAATCATGAGCCAGTCCAAAAAATATTTAGGTTATCGTGGGATGCAAGAGTGACAGGCACCCCAGTAAACGGTACCCTTCAAGGTATACTTTCCACTCCCACTCCCACTCCACCCTCCCTTTGGGAATTCAATACTCTCACCAAATACAGAAAAATATCAGTGGCAGACGCTTATGACAAGAGAATAGTCTTTTTGTAACAAATCATGACTTGGGCCCTCGGACAAAAACAGGATAAGCTGGTCCTTGTGAGAAATTTTCATTTATTTTCATTCAAATTTATTCAATAGCTGGTAAGTTAATGCTTTCAGTTTCATTAATTTGATTGATACTGATGGTTTTCTTGATATACTTATAGACTTTGGTTAAGGCACATAAACCTAGACCAACAGAGGGAATGGCGATCAGTATAATGCAGGAAAATTGGACCAGATTATAAAATCTTCCAATTGGGTCAGAACGCAATTATAACACAATACAAGAATAATGTTGGTCTTTTTACCAGAAAAAGTCAGGTCATTCACGGAATTCAGATTTGAAAGTATGTGACTCGCAATCTTGAATTTCATAGCAAAGTTTAGCAATGGTGGAATGAAGGAAATCACACAATAGGCTACTCAACGTCCAAATTCGCTTCTAAGCTTGAGATCCTGAAAAAGAAAATGAGATAATGGAACACATCTGTTTTAAGCAACATTTTTGCTCAGCCCACAAATGCAAACAACTGTTAAGCACAAATCCAATAGCGAATCAGAAAAAATGAATTCACCCAAGAAATGGCAAGGCGAGAACAGAAGCTCATAGAAGAACCATGTTAAAAAGTATGGAGGAACACTATTGGAGGTAGATATCAAAGGAAAATCGATTCTCCTTGGGAGATTTAAAAACCAAATACTTCCACAAATATGTTTTGAATAGAAAATGCTTGAGTTTAATAACTAAAATTGGGACAGCACAAAAACAAATTCTTTAAACTCCCCAGGAAATTATATCCCATGCAATTGAGTTCTTCCAACGGCTCACCTGCGAAGAACTCCCCAACTCAAAACTATTATTGGCTATTGCCTTCCCCTTCAATGAAGACAAGTCTCTACAACCTAATGAAATCTCACAACATTCAATCAGCAATTTTAGGAAGCTTATAACAAGATCTTTTGAAGATGGTTGAAGAATCCAAAAGAAACAAAAAACGTTCACTCAGTGCCAAAAAACTTGCCCTAATCTCCAATATCACAAAATCTGAATATGAAGGCCCAGTACAGACCCATCGATCTTTGCAATATGGTTTATAAAATCATTTTTAAAACCATAGCAGGATGGATAAAAGTGAAAACATTACTACTCAGGCTAGTTTCAAATAATCAAATGACTTTTGTCACCAGATGTCCAATAACCAACAACATGATTGCTATTCAAGAGCACTCTAAAAGCCAGCAGAGACCCGACATAATTTTGAAGTCTGGCATGTCTATGGCTTTTTATTGATGCAATCGGGGCAGTATAGCAAAGACACTGGATGCTTTTCGATTCAATTTTCGGGTGATAAGATGGATTTAAAGTTATTTGAGGACTCCATATTAAGTCACAATAAATAAGAACAAATGGAACCTATTTAAACTGACAAGAAGTCTAAAGACAACGGGACCCCCTTAGTCCCCACCTGTTCATCCTAATGGGGAAATTTCAAGGGTGTCCTGCAGCACCAGTCTTGTTATCCATTTGCATATAATACTATATTGTCCTCAAAATTAAGGCCAGACGAAGATGAAAAGCTTTGTACTGTGTAACACGAATACCAGATAGCCTCAGGACAGCAAATATTAAAAGGGAAATCAAAGGTTTTTTAAACTAACATTAACCAAGGCAGGAAAGAGGAAATCCTATAAATATTGGCATGCAGATTAATGAGGCCCTCCAGATGCAGATTGAGGTTCAGAGGAGACTGCATGAACAGCTAGAGGTGAGTTTACAAGTGCAATGTTTTTATATCCTTCTTACGGAAATATCATAACACATTAACTGAGAAAGTTGAGCAAAGAAACCCCACTAACCCAAAAGGCTTGAGGTGTTTGAGGGCCTTGTTTCCCAATCTCTGTCCTAATTGCATTTCTTTCAATGCAAAATGAACACTCTGTTCAACCATAATAGGTAGGACTGCTCTGCTAGGTTCCTAAAAATAGTAATTGCCATCTTAATAAGCGCATTGAAAGAAGACCACATATTCAGAACTTTCTTAGTTGTTCTTTTGTTGATCTATTGTACAAGCAAATAACATTGAACTATCTTGCAGGAAAGTGATGTCAAATGGGCTTCTCGTTGGGATGCATATCTTCTCATGACAGATGATCTGATCCATGGGTCCTCTATAATGAAATTCATTAATTATTGTTTTATTCCTTAGTGGTTTTGTGGCAAAGAAAGTGGACCATGGAGATGTATTCAGGCCCCCAACTAATGCAATCTTACTCTGTGTTCATGTAGGAACTGGAGTTCAGGTCTTTGGGAGAATTGCTTTTTGCATAAATATTCAGAACTTTCTTAGTTGTTCTTTTGTTGATCTATTGTACAAGCAAATAACATTGAACTATCTTGCAGGAAAGTGATGTCAAATGGGCTACAAGAAGCTTGCAATTGTGCATCCATTTAGGACAAACAAAAGCCCCAGACAAATTCCAGAGGACGCGTGGTACAAGTGGCCTGTTTTCATCGGAGGAGGCATATTGGCATATGGAGCTGTTTTCATTAAATTATTCTTCATCTTAAACTTCATCTGGTTTCATCAATTCTACAACAATTTTGGGTTCCTTTTCATAGTTTTTGTTATCCTTATTGTCACCTTGCTCTGCTTGGGTTTCTTTCACCATCCAATGGTCGAGGACTGGTAACAGCTATGGTCTTTTGTGGGTCTTCATGGGTTTGCTTGCCGGTTTCTCTTCTGCAAGGCTGTATAAAATGTTTAAGTGGATAGAGTGGAAAACGAATGCAATCAAGACTGCTTTCACACTCCCTGGCATTGCTTTTGTCATTTTCTTTATCCTCAATGCCCTCATGTGGGGTAAACAGTCCTCTGGTACAGTTCCATTTGGAACATTCTTTGTTTTGGTAATTTTTTGGTTTGGGATATCTGTGCCCTGGTCTTTGTTGGTAGTTATTTTGGATACAAGAAGCCTGCAATTGAGCAACCAATTAGGACAAACAAAAAAAGGTGTAGTAGTTGATTATTGTATTAATTTTGTGAAGTCAAGAATGGCAGTCAGCAGTTGGTTGCTTAATTGCATTTCTTTCAATGCAAAATGAACACTCTGTTCAACCATAATAGGTAGGACTTCTCTGCTAAGCTCCTAAAAATAGTAATTGCCATCTTAATAAGCGCATTGAAAGAAGACCACAACATACTCGTGATGCGCAATGAACACCGAAATTTGTGAAGCCTGGTCATGATACAAGAGATTTAAGTAAAGGGGTAAGTACTGCGTAGGTAGTTCTGTTGCCAACATTTAATGAAAGGAATGATTTGGGATTGTTGGGAGTCGGGACACACATTCAAGGCATGGTCATGTACGATCAGTCTGGGTGATTAACATCTACAGGATCCTCCCGATATCCTCACAGTCCCATTATTTATTACACACTTAAAAGCAGTTAGTACGAATGTTCCTGCAGCAAATTGAATGTGAGATGTTACGCGACATTGAATGATTGTACCCTGAACTGCCACTACCCTTCATTTCTTCCTTGAAAGGAGACTGTCAAGGACATTCTCAAAAACATGCAGCAATAGAACCATCTTCACTGCTAATACTAATGATAGGAAAAGGAAAGAGAATGAAAAAGGCACAATAATGATATGCCAATGAGAATTCCCAAAATTTGGTGGCATATCCTAGACCCTATTTGGTACTTTAGCCTTCCCACTAAACCCATAGGCTACACCAAAAAATGGTTAATTCTTCATCCCATTTTTTCCAAACTCTTTATAATTTTTCACTCACTCTTTTTTGTGCTCTGGTTTTTTAACATCTACAACTTTCACCTGCAGAATCCACCATTAGCTAGTTCTGTAAGAACTACAAATTTCCAAATGCAAAAGTAAATTTGAACATTCAAAATGAATCTACAACTGAATTACAATATTTTACAAGTAAATCCCCAAGTGCATGTGCACTCACAATCTAGTGTTCCTCTCTTGTATCTCATTAGAGCATACATTCATCTAATTTTTTCTTCTAAGGAAACAAAAAATTCGAAAGTATAATAATATTATGGAGAACTTTTTCTCAAAATATACATGATATACATTTGTAACCCTAGTGAACCACATTGTTTTCTCCAAAATCAGTGTCATACAATTAACACCAATACACATAATTTTATAGAAAAAAACAAACAATTTCAACGAGATACTCACAAATTTTGTAGAATAAAGGTATATACCTAGTTTATTTTCACTGAAACCTAATTGGTAGGGCCTAAACCAGCTAGGGAATAATCCATCTATAAACCAAATTATACCAGAGTGACTTTAATAAATGAGGACAGATATAGCGAGCCTAATCACATCAATCGACCACTGGAACGCCTCCCTGTCCAAAGTTTGAAATTTTTGAGAAGAATCTTCATAAAACATAAAAATGAGCTTATGATCATACGAAGGAACACTTATGATTACTTTGACCACCCCATTCTCAAATGCATTACTGTATTGTTAAGGAACATCTTTAAATTCCCCCCAACATGATTTGGTCAGCTGAAAAATAAGATATGCCATGACTGGTACCCATCTTGTCAGAAAAGAAATTCGGAAAGATTTAGAAGTAACCATGTCTATACAATTCCACTTACTCCCAAAACAATTCCTAAGGCTAAAACTACTGACATGCTATTTGTTTAATAGAAATGACATAGATATTAGGAAAACATGTTCCCAAAAATGCAATAGCAGAATACGAATGATATTGATACTTGACAAATAATTGAAGGCTCCTGAGCATGACATGTTGCATTTAAAAACGGGTTACAAATTTTAGTTAAATCCCCAACCATTATCATTATTGACTTCATGAAATTAATACAATCCTAAGATCCCTGCAAGTTGCTACAACTTCTAATCAACATTTTCCATGACTTCGTTGTTGTCTTCTTTTGATATAATATGTGTTCACATTCCAATGTCAAAGACAGCTCCATCCTCATTTGATTGCTCCATGCTCCAAATAAAAAACCTTAAAAATACTTAAACAGTGTATAGTGTAAGATCTGAAAGAAAATTAACAAACATAAATCTTAACAACTGAAGTAAGTTTGAGACATTATCCACAGCTTTCCTTCCTATCAGCAACTCCAGAAGATCAATTTTGTAACTATATACATCGGATTTCTCATTAAGCCTTGATGTTCTTGCATATTCAAGGTCAATGTAACCAATAGTACCCATAACATAGGTAGAGGTGTGGGTTTTGGCCGAGTAAATGCACTTGGAAACGCCAAAGTCTGAAAAATGTGTTTCAAAATTATCACCAAAAGAATGTTATAAGTCTTCACATCCCTGTTAACAATGCTCTATAAAATCCTATATGGACAAGACTTACAATTTCAGAAGATGTTCCAAATCCCCCACAAATCCCGGAATGGGTCCAAAAAGTTTATCATCAAAAAGGTCCCTAGGATTTCATGCCAAATCAGAGATCAACAAAAAATTTGGAATTCTTTCACAGCTATCATCTAGACAGTAAATTTCACTCTAAACACAATTCTTAATAGCATATTGGAAGTATAACAAAAAATAAAAAATAATTGAACTCACGATGTATCTAAATTTATAATATATCCTAGCTCTATCGGAATTACTCCCTTAATATTGTTTGAGGATAGATTCCTGTAAAAGAAATAACATAATATTGTTAGACTCATTAGACCACGGGTGTATTATATATGCATGCTTAATGTGCTTGACAAAACCCTTCCACAATTATCATATACATGATCGATCAGCAACACAAAATATAATCTGAAATAAATTACAAATAAGAAAGGCTTCCAAGTTTATGAAACAGAACAAATGAATATATACTTCAATCAATATTGAAACCCACCTGAAGTTCCTTTAGAGACAACACTCTCTTCTTTACCGCAGGAGAAAGAGAATAAAAAATATCATATTGTTGCCCAGCTAGGTGCTTCAGCTTATCCTATAGAAAATTGAAAGAAGAAGTTAAAGAGTTGTCATAAACAATAACAAGTGAAATTAAGTGCTTGTAATCTTCACACATACTCTTCTATCAACCAACCAATTCATCTGAAAAATAAGTCTCTATAGTTTATATAATGCATTTTTAGAGTACTAAGATTTAAAAGCTTACACAAAAATTAGATCTAAAATTTACACAAAAATATTACAAAATGGATCGACTACAGATAAATTGTTTATTTATCAGTATTTTACTGATAAGATTTGTGCCACAAATGAGATTAATCTCATTGATCTGGATTATTCTTGTGAAAAGGAGGAGAGATTACAAAATCTCAAAGACTTTTTCTACGAGGAGGGAGCTTCATCTGTATCTACACTTCAAGAGGAGGCAAATTTGATTTAAAATGACCTGTAAATGGGGGGAGATCATACAATCTAATTCAACAACAAATAAAAAAAAGAAAATCCCAATTCTAATCTCTACCAAAAATAAAAACTCGTTTTCCACACTTGCAACTGCAAACAATACAAATATTAGTGTAATTGTAGCTGTAAATCTAAAGGACTCCTTTTCTTACAAGAATGTGTTACGAAAACAATAAACTTGATTGCAAAATAGTGTTTGTGTATTTGAATAGATTTACTTTGAATAAGAAATCAATTAACTCATACATACCTTGGTATAGTAATCTTTACAAATCCTCTTGACAATCTATGGCCACCCAAATCAAACGCCTTGAACTTGATTTTCCATATACTAAGTTCCTCAGATGTGGGATACTGTCTCGGTTGATGTTGCACTAATCTTAGGCATGCCAAGTCAAAATCAAATAAGAAAAGAAAATCACTATTCCATTCCTCACTACCCTGAAAAGAAAAATGAAACATCCATCAAGGTGTTATGCAAACCCTTAACAATTCTTCTAACATAGGATACCAAATCACAGTTCACAAAATTAAAATATGGCAGGAAAGAGGATGGCCACCAAGTGTTTGAAAAAATGCCTTCAATCAGAAAGCTAGAAATTTTTGGTTCTACAGAAAGATAAAAGTTTGAATGGTTTCTAATGTCTTCTATTAGCTTGCAATTTTCATATTTTGTGAGGAGAAATTTTGCATATCCTACAATCATTGCAGTTCACGAAACCACACCTCTTTAAGGCATTTTATCAAACAGTACACCTACGTTGTGTGTGCTCCTATAGCTGAACTAAATAAAGCTCTCGATTAAAATTTAGTGGATGTCTATGCTTACTACATCAATCTCTACACACCAATCTCTACCAAGCCCAACTGTCATCGAGGTTGGGCTACTCTGTGCTTCAACTTTGTCTCGGCCTTATCATGTTTTTCAAAGATAATACATTGTGAAAGAGAAATATCAGTTCATCTGGCTTCTTTCCCCTTTGACTTTGCTCCCCAAAGTGATATGTTGAGATGATTTTGCTGGATAAATTTGTTGTTTTATATGTAATTAATTTGAGCCTGGGCTTTAGTTGAGGGCTCTGTTATGTAGTCTGTTGATCCTATTAACTGAGAATTATGAATATTTCAGCTACCATAGTTCCTCCTACAAGATTTTGTCAATTTACTTCTTGAATGAAATTAACCAGAGAGAAAGGCCAGTCCCCTCATAAAACCCCTAGAAAGAGTAGAACAATGGCAAAAAAACAAGGCAGTGGAGAAAATAAAGTAATTCACAAGACGGGAAACAGAGAACTTGCTATAATATTCACATATGTAGAGAAGCAAAAAATTACAGAATCAATGAAATGGCGAAAGATATGAAGTTGATTTATAAAGAGTATGAATGCAAACTCACTAATAGCCATCATGAAGTCCGCCAAACTTCTCCTGACCAAAAGTATCCTAGCAGTAAAAACGTATCTTCTCACAATAATGCTTGGGAACAATGAGGATTTAAACAACTGCAAAAACAACCTTCAACGTTTGAATCAGACACAGACTCTAAATATACCCCACATTCATGCAAGTACTAAAACAGGAAATTGCTAAAAACAACAAAAAAAACAAAACGCCCATAATTAATTTTAAGGTTGTTTCTACATTTCAAACTTGTTGAAAATTCCTACATGAATACATTTGATACCATTTTTTATAGTTAATTTATTTTATAGTTGATGTTGTATGTATTTAATTTGGGTTTATTGTGTTAGTTGTGCATCGGTTGTTCAGTTGGTGTTTTGTTGGAAAAACATTTATCGTACAATTGATAATGTGTGTGATTGATAGTTGTGTAGGAATTTAGTTGGAACATTACATTGAAATGGT
>CM034152.1:155814396-155893550 GCA_019776745.2 Taxus chinensis
GAGAAAGTAAGAAAGTGACAAAATACTTGAGAAGAATAAGAAGTGAAAGAAAGAGAAGAAAAAAAGAAATGTCAAGAGACTAGGTGTGGAAAAGAACCTAGGTGAGACGCAAGGTAAGGTGAAAAAGACTTGCTAGAGAGAGAAAAAGAGAAAATGGAGAAATAAGAGATAGTGAAGGGATTGATTACATTACTATGCCACATGAAGAAGAAAGAGGAGAGAGATAGAAGAAGAAAGAAAAAAGGGGAAAGATGATGCAAGAAAGAGAGACTTATGGTTTCAACAAAAACTAAAATAGCTTAAGAACTAAATATACCAAGATGGAGAATATTACCAGGAAGGATTGATAGGTAAAACATGGAAGGAGAAGAAATAATACGATCAAGTGGTGTATCTTGAATCCAAATTCATATGAGAGGATTGATTGATTAATTGTAGGGTATATCAAGAGTATTTTCATTTACTAGATAACATTAAAAAAAATAAGAAACCATATTCTTATTTTGAGGATACTGAAGACACATTGAAGAGTTGAGAAACTATTACAGGATAATCAAGTTGATCATTTGATAATAAGCACAATGAGGTCAAAGTGAGAACATGGAAGTTAGTGAAGAATTTTAAGGGTTCATGTGGGAAAGATAAGAGTTATGGAGTTAAAAGAGCATTGGATAACAATAAGAAGAAGTCCAATATTGGTTCTAAGTACTGATAAGAATATTGAGTCATGAAGAAGATGCTAGTGGACTATAATCAAAATGTATGTTTCCTAACTTGACTTATGAGTTATATTGCCAGGTTTTGCATAAGAAGGTGAATAAAACTAGATGAGGAAGGTTGGAAACAACAACTGAAGGTGAAGATGGATTCATTTTTCTTATAAATACAAGGAGACTTAAAGGTATGTCTACATAGATAGGCCCACATTACCGTAAAAATAATTTGTTCATGGAGATTGGGTAAGATCTTGTCCACCTATACATCACATTTTGTTTCAGTCTAGAAACCTTTTCTTAAATTTTTTAAAACAATTTTTAAATCACCTTATAAAAAAATCAAATATGATATATAAACATAAAAATATATGGTTATACAAAAATGAGTAAAGGTTTACTATTTATTAATTTATGTCATAAAAACTACAACAAAAATCCTTAAAATCGGTCTTGGTCCATAGTTTGTTGAATTGAATTACTGATAATCATCATTTAGAAAAAGCACACATTATGATATAGATGTAGTCACAAAATCATGCACATTAGACATTATTTAGCTCGGTTTTCATACTACTATTTACAAGGTTCTTGAGTAAAGAAAGTAGTAATTAATCCCACATTTTGGCCATCTTATTTTATATTTTGTTTTGTCATTCCTGCATATTTTTATATACATGCCAAAATATTTCATCATTGTCTCATCAATTTAGCCTAAATTGGGGTGCCCAGGCCTATACTAGGGTGCCCCGGGGCACCCTGGTCCCACCTGGGGCGCCTCGATCCTTGTTTTACTTTCTCGCCTATTTTTGGGCTCTTTCTAGCTATTTTTCATACTTATCTTTTTCCTAGTTGGCCATGTCAGGGTTAATTACGAAATTAGATCAAGAGAACCCTATAAATATGAAGTTATGAGACCATAATGAGGGTCCTAGTGTTTCCAATTCTCACCCCCATGATCTCTACACCACCTGTTTATGTTTCCAATTCTATTATTAAAACTAATCTTGCCCACCATCGTACTTCAAATATGCATCTTGGTTATTCCTCTAATACTCCAGATTTCCCATCTTTATACTAGGATCTCCAAAATCAAATCCGCCTGTTGCAAGTTGCTTGTTATCCAGGATCCCTATCTCTTGACTCCACATCATTATTACATTCCCCCTTTGTGCCGTCTATCTCCACTTACCCATTCCCACCTAAATTCCTCTCTCCCAAATTGCCCATTTTTAAAGGACATGATGACCCATAGGAACATCTTCGTGCTTTTGACGTCGCATGTCTTGATTACACAGATGATCATACCATCCTCTCTAAGTTATTTCCCCGTAGTCTGTAAGACGATGCGATACAATGGTTCTATGACTTACCAGTCCATTTGGTGGTTTCTTTTATGCATATGGATGATGCTTTTCTCACGCATTTTTCTATCAATATCGGCTCTACACTTTCTTAGGCCCAACTAGCCCACCTTAAACAAGGCTCTAATGAACACTTCCTAGATTACATCTTACGATACAAGAATAATGTAGCCAAGATGACTAATGTCCTTGCAGAATCTGAACTTAAGGATTTGTTTGTTCATAGTCTATTTCTACCTCTATAAGACAATGTACTTTTTGATAATTTTTCTTCATTTGATCACCTTTGTCATGCTCTCAAGCTTCACGAGACTAAACTTGTATCCATAGGAAAAATCAAATCCTAGGACCCACCTGCATCCTCCACCTGTGTTTTAAGTAAGCCACTATTTAAAGCATCCACAACTAAATCCATCGATAGAAAAACTACTGTTAATGTGGTCTCCACTACTAAGGAACTGTGACCGCAACCATATAGACATCCTCTCGCTAAACCCAACTATTTCGTCACTGTCCCGTCATTTTAGCCTAAACTGGGGCGCCTCGGGGTGCCCTGGTATTACCTAGGGCACCCCGATCCTTGTTTCACTTTCCCACCTCTTTTTGGGCTCTTTTTAGCCATTTTTCATACTTATCTTTTTACTAGTCAGAAATGTCGGGGTTAATTACAAAATTAGAGCAAGAGAACCCTATAAATATAATGTTATGGGACCATAATGAGGGTCCTATCATCACATACTACTATCAATCCATCTAGGATTCTATTCTATACCATGCACATATGCTAGTACATTTTCTATAGTTATTATTGCTCATTACTTCACAAAGTACAACTGACAAAAGAGCACCTAGGGCACGACATGCACACACACACACACAAGAACTACATTTTTTTTTCTGAAATGTAGTGCAACGCTTAGATTAGTAAGCCCACTTTTGTGGCAGCTAAGGTCAGTCTGACCCATTCATTTTACATATTTTATTTTTAGGTTTTTGATAATTATTTGCATTTTACAGGTCATTCCTTCACCCTACATTATTTCGTACATCCGACGCATTTCAGAAGATCCAATGTGACAGGAAGATAATATTTTAGGGTATCTTGTGACATTGCCAAAACTAGTTTATGAGATTTTACAGAGACCAGGGTGCCTATTTTGCAGACTAGGGTGCCCTAGTAGCTTCCCAGGCGCTACAGTATACTTATATCTTCCAGATATGGCCTTTATAGGACCTTTGAGTGATCGTTTCTGCTCCTAGAATCCACAGTCAGACCTACAGAAATTTGTGACAGTCTCCAACTCTAATCCAAGTCCCTTCCTTTTACATCTTTGCATACTTAGGGTTTTATTTCATTTGATATAATTATTTAAAATCGTTCCATACTATCTTAGCGTAATTTAGAGCATTTTAGTCCTCCTATATTAGATTAATCATCATTATACTTTTCCATAGTTTAGTTTAATTTTAGTTAATCAATAGATCAAATAACATTGAATTAGCACTCAGAGAAAAATCACGCCACCATGCACTTAGTCAATCAACACAACCTTAGTCCATCCAATCTCTCCAAATACCACACAATAGATAGTAAACACATTTATTCATTTATTGTGTTAAATACTTTAGTTAAACAACAGAACTATGCCTAGAGCCGCTTTGATAGGAAAAATAAATAGTGATAATGACATAAAAATATATGTTGTTGATACAATTGCGTAAAATTTGTTAGTATTAACAAACTCCCGTCTATTACATATATATTAGAACACCTTTAGTGTTAATACATATATACAAACAAGAGTGGAAAGTGTTTTAACATAGGTGAATTTGATGAATTGAAAAAGAAGATCGATGGACACATGTATACTTGACATGTAATCCAAATAAATGGATTGAAGTGTTGATATCTATATAATTAAGATAACTTCAACAAAATTTATAGCTTCATAAACTAGGTTGAACTTATTAGCCAACAAATTAATGCATTCCATAATAAGATTGAAAGCTAACACTCTAGCATTATTGAAGGATTGTAGACTAAAACAGGCATTACAAAATTGTATAGGTGGTAGAAATATATTTGGGCATATTGTTTTACTATTTCTCAAAATTTAATTAAAAAAAGATTGACCTAGAAATTATGAATATCAATAGATATTGGTCAATATCAAGCCCATAGCACTAAATTATCCTTTCACAACTATAATCTCCAATCTCTATTAATTAGAGTCTTGATTTTCCAAATATGGCATATAATAATAACACATGAACATCGAGTAATGAGAAACAAGGGTTGATTGTGTGTACATATTCTAAATGATCTTGCATTGATTTGATCTCTCATGATGGGGCATCCTTCGTCACTTTTAGAGTAGAAATGAGCTAGGAACATAAGAATTCGACAAAAAGGATCTCACGTAATTAGGGCCCTTGTTTGTCAATTTCATTACAACGAGGAGTTAGGAACATAAAAATTTGACGAATGGTGTTCAATTACGTACATGGATCCCTAAATTGACCTCCATTACTTTTTTCAACTTCGGTATAATAATGACCTATTTACGTTAGATAATAAAAAATATGGTTCAATTATGTGCAAGTAGTCCCAAATTATCCTTTATTTCTCTAAATTAAGGCCTTGATTCATAAAAAAAATTGTTCTAATAACGACTTACGCCACATTGATTGATATGCTTGTTCGTGGTAACATATTTTTCCCAATATATCATGATCCTTATGCCAATAGAGCATGCCATAATGGAAGTGGCCCTCTTACTATTCAAATGGTTAATTGGTTGTGGGATTAATATATTTCTAAATAGATGCCTTGCTACCGAAGTTGGATGTTCCTCTTTAATGCATCTTATAACTACTTATACGAATCTAAAAATACTCACTAACTCACAAATAATTACAAATAAAATTGAATTGTGTTATATAACCCAAAATCAACATTTTTTACTATTATCATTCTTAATTAAGGCACTAAGTATATTATGCGTTTCTTATAACCTTGGATTCATATTGCTCATTCACTTAGACTTATTCCAAATGTGTCTAAGCCTTCTATATCTATAGGGGTTTCCCCTCATAATATTACTAACAATTCATCGAAGCCACATACTACTTTCAACAAGAAATTTTTGTCTAGGTCTTGTTATCCAAAATAAGCCCCTTGCTTATTTTTTGGCTAACTCCCTTCATTCCTTCCTCCCTTGTGCCTCAGTCAGAATTTTTCACTTTTCAGGAATTCAAAACCTTCTGAAAATGGCACCATTGTATAGAGCTCCTTCTCAGCTTTCCAGAAAGGTAAAATTTTCCTCCTAACTCCATGTATTTTTGAAGTTATGGCTCGGCGGAGTTTTTGTGAGAAATTTTCCCTAAACAGGCCCGCTGACCAATCAGAGGGCGCCACATTAGCAAAGGAAAGGCGGGAGGTAGAGGGAGACTTATAAAATTTGCCAAAGTGTTTGGCGGGGGCACATGGAAGAAATTTTTCCCCGAGTGCCCACCAACAAGTGAGATCGCGCCACGTGTCTGCGGAGCGTCAGGGGTCGGAGGTGCGAGAGGAAATTTTCCTTTTCACCCAAGTTTGGAAAATTTCAAAAGTAAAGCCCGCCCCCAAAACCCGAGCCAATGGGAGGAGGCCATGTGTCCCAGGGAGCTGTCAGGGGTCGAACTGGCTGGGGAAAAGTGGGAAAATTTCCCAAAAGGTTAGCGCAAAGAAAATATCTGGCCCCAAGGCCCGAACCAATAGAAACCTGCCATGTGTCCTCAAACCAGTGGAGCGTGGGGAGAGTTAGGAATTTTTCCCAAAGTAAAATCAAAGGAAAAAATTGAAGGGGAAGCCCGCCCCCCAAAACCCGAGCCAGTAAAATCACGCCACGTGTCCACGTGGCGGTAAAAAATACAAGGCAGGCCCGCAAAGAACACGAAAAGGGAAAAGCTCGTGTCCAATAGGGTTCTACCACATGTCCAGCTTGGGGAAGATGGTCAACAGTGACAGAAAAGTTGAGAGCGAAGGCCCATGGTGAATCAAATCATGCCACGTGTCCTCGGGTCATCGAGCCGGCGGAGAATTTTTGACAAATTTACAAAGGCCAAAATTGTGAAAAATGAGGCGGAGAAAGCCCACATCCTATCAAAATGTGCCACGTGGCACTGAACCGGCAGGGCGCAGAGATTTTTGGGGAAATTTTCCCAAATGCAAAAAGTGGGAAAATTTTAAATTTTTGTCCCGCCAACCCATTTTCAGTCTTGTTTTTCCCTAAATGTTCAAAACGACATAACTTTCGATCCAAAGCTCAGATTTCCACGTTCTTGGTGGCATTGGAAAGGTATTGAAATTCTCTACACGATGGAGGGCTCATTTTTTAATTTTGATGAAGATTTATGAGATAAAAATGAAGAAACGTCCCTGGCACAAAAAAGGTTACAGAAGTGACTTTTCAACCACCATTTTTAATTATGGCTTGCATTCTTTCCCAGCATGGTAAAAAACATCAAGGAATGAAATTTTGAGGGTGACCATGTTGTTTTAATACAATTTGGTTGGTGGTTGAAGCATCTTTCATGCTTTCCCGCATTTTCTCCTTCCTGGGCTCAGATTTTCATTGTTAAAAGCGAGATTTGGCTCATTTTGTAAGAGTTAGACATTTTCCTTGCTTTGCAACTTCTCTTTTCTTCCTCATCAGTTAGATTTATGGAGTTTTTACCTTTTCACACAACTACAGTGTCTCTTTTTGCCTCTTGGCCATTGTAATGCATTGTATTGGACCTGGAATGATAATGTATGCTCTGTGATTAAAATTTTCTCAATCCTTTCATATGTTTATCATTGTTTTCCTGATCTCTCATTACATCTTGGCAATTTGTGCATGTTTTGTGCTGTATTTCCTTGTGGATTTTGTATGTTTTGTAGTAGCAGGTGTCTACTACTCCTTTGGTGCATCACCTTATTTAGATTAGGTTTAATTTTACATTTTCTCAACCCTGTCTCCTTGGAAAAGTTTGATTAAAATATAGGTAAACCTTCTGCAAAATGTTACGCACACTTGATAAGAGGAGTTGAGGAACCAGCCTCTAATCTAGAGATTCTTTTCCCACTTTTACAAGTCCCACACTTAGGGAAAAGATTCAATGTTGTGGAATCACACTGGATGTCAAATATAAAACTAGAAATCTAATAAACATCCAGGGGTGCTGCTGATTTGCACTAACAGTTTTGGCATGCCCAGTGGGACCTTAGAGGTCTTCATCTTCATTGCAAAAAAATTGATGTGCATTCATTGTAAGTTTCTTGTTGAAAAGATCCCTAAATTACACATCTGGCGACTCCAAAGAAGAAGAATCCACTGGTTTTAGCAGTCCAGACCTGAAAACTCATGAGGAGAATCACCACAAGGTCAAGAGTTTGAGAGGAAGAAGTATTATTTGAGTATCTACAATTATCTCCAAGAAGAAGATAAAGAGGGAGGAGAATTCAAAGGTCTCCATCTCCACCAAATAGAACTCTATCAACTCCTCCACCTGGTAGACCTTTCATCCAATCAACAAGGGTTCTAAGGCCAATCAGAATGGCACAACACAACCCATATGTCTATTTCACTGGCAGTAGCCCACTTGCTCTCAATGCACAAAATCCAATCTCAATTGCAGCATTGAAGAACATTCCATACTTTACTGGAGAGAATCAAACCACTCCTGGTGATCATGTCAAGGATATTGCTAATATTTGTGCAATCCATGAGATTGATGAGATGCAAGTTACTGTCAAACTGCTGGCGTCTTCATTCAAAGGGAAAGCTTTACAATGGTTTAGGAGCCTTGCTTCAGGCTCTATCCAAAATTGGAACAAGTTATGTATATTCCTCCATGAGCAGTTCAAAGAAAAGGGAGCTAACTTATCCCTTTTGGAACAATTGATAACTATTAAGAGAGCTCCCAATGAGCAGCTAATTGACTTCAACTTCAGATTTCAAAGGACTTGGGAGAGAATTCCAATGGTAGTAAGGCCAACAGCAGAAGGTGCTTTTCTATATTACCTTAAAGATTTAAATTATGATATTTCTATGTTGATTCAATCCATGGGAGGCACAACTATCCCTGCTGCTTATAGCATTGCCATTAGAGCTGAAAATTGTCTGATTCAAGCTGGTAAGCTAGCACCAAGGCCTCCAATGCCATTGTATCTAAATTTAGAAATCCCAAGCACTAGTCAAGCACCCAATTTAGCTCCTATTCCCACTCCTAGAAATCAGAGTTCGAGTGAAGATTCTACTTCATTTTCTAGTGCTTCAAATGAACTTCAAGAAGTCATGAAGCAATTGTAAAATTTAGGTAATGAGCTAGTCACACTCAAGAGGCAGTAAGCCCAAAGTTTTAGACCTTCATATCAGCCTCAAGCTTAGCCTAACAGGTTGCCATATCAGCCTCAAAGACCACCCAATCCAGCTGCAAATAAAAATCAAGCAAGGCCTCTAGCGAACAGACCATTTCAGCCCTACAACCCCAATGCTACATCTGCCTTTAAAGCACTAGTGCTAGTACAAAACAACATAGCTCAAGAGTATGAATGGTGTTTCCCATGCAATGAACCTCACAACCAGTCTATGTGCTTCAATGGTGCCCTAAATCAAGCCTTAACGCTAACAACAAATGGTGTGGAGGGTGAAGGGAGTCAAGGAAATAACCAACAACAAGAAACATCCCAGCAACAATCAGCCCCAAATGATACCACACTTGTAAACTGGCAGGCAGAAGACTTTTGTGCCATGAATCAAACAATCTCTCAAAGTGTGGAAGCCAACACAAGGTCAAAAAGAATAAATTTGGGTGAAGGAAAACCATTGGTTCCAAGTAATCCACAACCTTCTACCACTCCACAAACTGTTGGCAAGCAAAATGCAGTTCCAAACATGCAAGGACTACCCAAACTAGTTCCTAGACCAGCTCAGATGCCAGTTGTTGCTGCCCACGTGCAAGGAATGAATGTGCAGGTCAAAGGGCAGCAGAAAGATGCTTCATCTCCATTCAACATCATTAATCATATGAAGAATACAAATGTAAACATATCAATGTGGGAATCACTATCCATCCTAGGCCAAAGAGATTTGCTACAAGCTGCCATGAAGGACTGGTCAAATTCAAATCAACAGGTCCAAATGCAAGAAAAGGTACTCACAAATTCTACTCAGCTTGAAGGGAATCATGGAGGAGAACAAGGTAAAATGTTGAAGCCCCCTCCATTATATGTTTCATTGATCATTGGGGACCAATTAGTACACAATTGCATGATTAACTCCGGGGCAAGTAGTTCAGTATTGCCCAAGCAAATAGCTGATCAATTGGGGATCTAATATGAAGTCATACCTAAAGGGGTAGTGCAATTGGATGGTACAGTAGTGAAAACAGTAGGAGTGATTTAAAAACTTGAGCCTTATTTTGCATGCATGCCCCAATGTTGTTGTTTTGCAAGATGTCTCAGTGATAGATCTTCCACCACTCTTTGCCCTATGTTTGTCAAGGGATTTCACAGCTAATATTGGAGGTTACTTATCCATTGATTGGTCACACATGTTGTTCAGAACAAGGTATGGAACCAAGGCCACAATAAGATCTGAGCCTATTGCAAACTTTCACATTGAACCTCACACTCCAAGCCAAATCAATACCAACTGTTCAGCGTTTGATCAAGAGGATTATCCAAGTACTGATGAAGCTGACACCAAGGTTGAAAGAATCCCAAATTTGACTCTTGATGAATGGGCAAGCAAGGTGCATGCTTTTGATCCTTATCAAGAAATATAAGAGTCTGAGCTAGGAGTCTATTGCATGCATGAAGAAAATCAGCCTATTCCTAGCATCACCAAGCCAGACCACAAGGATGAAAATGGGGTATGGTAGTTATTATTTGATGGATCAAGAGGTAGACAAGGCACAGGAGAGGGAGCTATGCTTGTTTCACCTCAAGGAGTTGGGTATTATTCAACATTTAGATTTCAGTTTGCATGTTCTAATAACACTGCTAAATATGAAGCTTTGATACAAGGATTGCATTGGTCAATCAAGAGAGGAATAAAGAACTTGCAAGTATTTGGTGATAGTGATTTGATTATAAATCAAGTTAAGGGGCAACATGCTTCCAAGAATGATCTACTCAAGTGCTACAAAAGCAGGGTGTGGGACCTCATTGAAGATTTTGAGGGATTTAACATCAAATACATTCCTAGAGAAGAGAACCAAGCTGCTGACAAGCTTGCAGCAGTTGGAGCAGCCTTTGATGTTGTTGAAATCATCAAGAAGGACAAATTATAGCAAATAATTCATGTGATTGTAAGGCCTTCAGTGCCAGACAACAGTGTAAGTTGGCAAGTGTTTGAAAATGATCAACAAATCATCTATTTCTTGCAAGAAGAGGTTGAGTTCTAAGCTAAAAATCAAGAAAAGTTAGAACAACAGTATGGTGATCAAGTGGTATAGCTGAGGACCAAAAAACTACCAAAGGGACTTGTCACTTTGGAGTCCATTTTCAATCCTAATGATTAGTTCAGGAAAGAGAAAGCAAACATCCAAGTCAAGGGAGAAGATTCAGTGCCCATCTTGGTGGAAGAAGGCAAGTCACTCCAAATTGGTAAAGTGACAACTGAGAAAGAAAGGTATGAGTTCATACAACTTTGTCAATAATTCCCTGATGTGTTTGCTTGGAGCTATGAGGATTTGAAAGGCTTCAATCCCAAGTTAGCTCAACACACTATTGAATTGGACCTAAGTGCTAAACCCATCAGGCAAAAACAAAGGACAATCAATCCATAGATGGAGCCTCTCATGAGAAAAGAATTGAACAAGCTGATAGAGGAAAGTATCATATTTCCTAGTAAGCATTCTAGTTTGGTAGCCAACTTGGTTCCAGTTAGAAAGAAGAGTGGAGAAATCAGATTGTGTGTTGACTTCAGAGATTTGAATAGAGCATCTCTCAAGGATCATTACCCACTTCCTTCTATGGAGCAGATTTTACAAGTTGTTACTGACTTTGAAAGGTTTTCATTGCTTGATGGCTATTTAGGGTACAATCAGATTATGGTAAAGGAAGAGGATCAATTCAAGATAGCCTTCACAACCAAATGGGGGATTCATGCATATAGAAAAATTCCATTTGGGCAATCTAACGCTGGAGCTACATTACCAAGGGCAATGGACATGGCGTTCAAGGATTTGATTAATAAAATGATGCTAATATATCTAGATGATATCACTATTTTCTCAAAAAAAGTAGCAGACCATCTCTTTCATTTGAGACAAGTGTTCCAAAGGTGTAGAAGATTTGGGGTATCTTTGAATCCCAAAAAGTTATTTTTCTAGCTCATGAAGGAAAAATCCTTGGCCACATTGTCTCCAAAGAAGGATTAGCAATTGATCTAGAAAGAGTTGAAGCCATAAGAGCACTACCATTGCAAAGCCCTTCAAAGTTTCTTGGGAAGGATAAATTTTGTTCGGAGGTTTGTTCCAAATTTTGCAGCCCTAGTCAAGCCTATCACCAAGATGTTAAGGAAAAGCATAGCTTTCAAATCGATAGCAGAAGGCAAGGCAAGTTTTGAAGCAATCAAAGAGGCCATCTCACAAGCCCCAACTCTCATTAACCCAGATTTCTCCAAGGATTTAATCCTCTATGCATTTGATACTATTTCTACAATTTTGGTACAGCAGAACAAAGACAATGATGAGTAGCCAATTGCTTTCTTCAGCCAAATCCTAGAGGACTATGAGGTGAGATATTTCTTCATTGAGAAGCATGTTATTGCAGTGATTAGGAGCTTCAAGAAATTTAAGCATCTAGTTTCAAACAACAAGGTTCAACTGCTGGTTTCTCATGTGGGAGTTAAAGACTTCCTCCTCAATAAAGGTCTAAATGAAAAGAGAGCAGGGTGGATTACTCGTGTCATGGAGTATGACATTGAGATCAAGGTCAGCAAGTTGGTCAAAGGAAAAGGATTGTGTGAGCAGCTGGTCTTGAGCAAGAAAACAGAGGCATGTAATGAGGAAGAGGTTGTTTTGGCGTTGTAGGACAACCATGAACAAGGGAACACTCAAGAAGGAAATGATGGTGTCCTCACTCCTTGCTGGACCCAAGATATAATACACTTCCTAGACATAGGCCTATGCCCTCCAGAGATGAATAAAACTAAAAGGAGACACTTCAGATTGTAGGCTGTTCCATATGCCCTTGTTGATGGCGTTTTTTTCAAAAAGGATGTGAATGGAGTGTTGCTGAGATGTATTGGTACAAATCAGATTCACAAAGTGTTGGAAGAGTTCCATGGTGGATTAGCTAGGGGTCATTTTGCACCAAGAGTGACAGATCTCAAGATCATGAGGGCTAGCTATTACCAATATTTTCAGTGACTGTTATGCATGGATCAAGAGGTCCAAGAACTGTGCATTCTTCATAGGTAAGGAGAGACTAGCCACCCTTCCATTGCACTCAATTTCAGTTGACCAACCATTCATGCAATGGGGTTTGGACTTCATTGGATTCATTGACCCAAATTAATGCGAAGGACACAAGTGGATTCTAACAGCAACAGATTACTTCACCAAGTGGACTGAGGCAGTGGCACTCAAGGAAGCAAATGAATCTAGCATCCTAGACTTCTACGAAGGGATATCAACCAGATTTGGCATACCTGCTACAATAATATCAGATAATGCTTTGGCATTCATTGGATCCAAGGTAACTAAATGGGCTGTCAAGAATGGGATCTACCTAAGCACTTCATCAAATTATTATCCTTAGGGTAATGGCCAAGCTGAATCTACAAACAAGAACTTGTTAAGGATCATCAAGAGGACTCTTGATGAAAATCAAAGGTCTTGGCATACTAAATTGAAATCAGCCTTGTGGGTTGATAGGATAACCCCCAAGAGATCTATAGGTAATTCTCCATTCAAGCTTGTTTATGGAAGAGAGGCAATTTTTCCCATGTCACTTGAGTTACCAACATTGGAACTCATGAAACAGTTGGAGTTGTTGGAGTTTGGGCCCATGGAGGTTAGGTATGCATAATTGATGTAACTCCAAGAAATTAGGAATCAGGCATCAAAAGCAATGGAGAAGGATCAAGCTTTGATCAAGAAGACATTTGATAGAAAGGGCAAGGATAGATCTTTCCAAGTTGGAGATCTAGTCTTAAAATGGGATGCAGACAGAGCAAAACTGGGAAGGCATTCAAAATTTGATGCCATTTGGAGTGGCCCCTACATGGTCACAAAGTGTAAGGACAACAATGCCTTCCAATTGTCTACATTGGACGGTGAAGAATTACAGATTCCAGTCAATGGAATCCATTTGAAGCATTGCTACTGAAGGAAAATTCTCCACCTTGTACATATTAGCTTAGGTTTTCATTCCTCCAAGTGCTTATGCACATTGTTTTGCTGTAGTTTAGCTTTGCTTTCCCTAAGTGCTTTGGCACAAGCTTGTTGTTCCAGGGATGTATTTTGCAGGCCTTGCTCCAATCAGATGGTGTTCTACCCTCCATTTTCCTCCTTGCATTATTCTAATCAGTTGGGGTACCAAGCAGAGAATTTGATGACTCCATGCCCAATGGATTGCTTCAGGCAGCTGGTAACTTCATCCAGCAGGCAGATGACCCCTATGAGTCACCAAAATTGTTATCCAAAATAAGCCCCTTGCTTATTTTTTGGCTAACTCCCTTCATTCCTTCCTCCCTTGTGCCTCAGTCATAATTTTTCACTTTTTAGGCATGGAAAACCTTCTAGAAATGGCACCATTGGATAGAGCTCCTTCTCAGCTTTCCAGAAAGGTAAAATTTTCCCTAGACAAGCCCATCGGCCAATCAGAGGGCGCCATGTCAGCAAAGGAAAGGCAGGAGGCAGAGGGAGACTTATAAAATTTTCCGAAGTGTTTGGCGGGGGCACAGAGAAGAAATTTTGACCTGAGGGCCCGCCAACCAATGAGATCGTGCCACGTGTCTGCGGAGTGTCGAGGGTCGGAGGTGCGAGAGGAAATTTTCCTTTTCACCCAAGTTTGGAAAATTTCAAAAGTAAAGCCCGCCCCCCAAAACCCGAGCTAATGGGAGGAGGCCACGTGTCCCAGGGAGCTGTCCGGGGTCGAACCGGACGGGGAAAAGTGGGAAAATTTCACAAAAGGTTAGTGCAAAGAAAATATCTAGCCCGAAGGCCCGAACCAATAGAAACCTGGCACGTGTCCTCGAACCAGTAGAGCGCGGGGGAAAGTTAGGAATTTTTCCCAAAGTAAAATCAAAGGAAAAAATTGAAGGGGAAGCCTGCCCCCCAAAACCCGAGCCAGTAAAATCACGCCACGTGTCCACGTGGTAGCAAAAAATACAAGGCAGGCCCGCAAAGAACACGATAAGGGAAAAACCCATGTCCAATAGGGTTCTGCCACGTGTCCAACTCGGGGAAGATGGTCAACAGCGACGGAAAAGTTGAGAGCGAAGGCCCGTGGCGAACTAAATCATGCCACGTGTCCTCGGGTCATTGAACTGGCGGAGAATTTTTGACAAATTTTCCAAAGGCCAAAACGATGAAAAATGAGGCAGAGAAAGCCCACATCCAATCAAAACATGCCACATGGCACCAAACTGGCGGGGCACGAAGATTTTTGGGGAAATTTTCCCAAATGCAAAAAGTGGGAAAATTTAAAATTTTTGTCTCGCCAACCCATTTTCGGCCCTATTTTTCACTAAATGTTATAAAGGGCATAACTTTCGATCTAGAGCTCAAATTTCCGCGTTCTTGGTGGCGTTGGAAAGGTATTGAAATTATCTACACGATGGAGGGATCATTTTTTCATTTTGATGAAGATTTGTAGGAGAAAAATGGAGAAACGTCCTTGGCATGAAAAAGGTTACAGAAGTGACTTTTCAACCACCATTTTTAATGAAGTATGGCTCGCATTCTTTCCCAACATGGTCAAAAACATCAAGGAATGAACTTTTGAGGGTGTCCATGCTGTTTTAATACAATTTGGTCAGTGGTTGAAGCATCTTTCATACTTTCCCGTGTTTTCTCCTTCCTGGGCTCAAATTTTCATTGTTAAAAGCCAGATTTGGCTCATTTTGTAAGAGTTAGACATTTTCCTTGCTTTGCAGCTTCTATTTTCTTCCTTATCAGGTAGATTTATGGAGTTTTTACCTTTTCACACAACTACAGTGTCTCTTTTTGCCTCTTGGCCATTGTAATGCATTGCATTGGACCTGGAATGATAATGTATGCTCTGTGATTAAAATTTTCTCAATCCTTTCATATGTTTATCATTGTTTTCCTGATCTCTCATTACATCTTGGCAATTTGTGCATGTTTTGTGCTGTATTTCCTTGTGGATTGTGTATGTTTTGTAGTAGCAGGTGTCTACTACTCCTTTGGTGCATCACCTTATTTAGATTAGGTTTAATTTTGCATTTTCTCAACCCTGTCTCCTTGGCAAAGTTTGATTAAAATATAGGTAAACCCTCTGCAGAATGTTATGCACACTTGATCAGAGGAGTTGAGGAACCAACCTCTAATCTGGAGATTCTTTTCCCACTTTTACAAGTCCCACACTTGGGGAAAAGATTCAATGTTGTGTAATCACACTGGATGTCCAAATATCAAACTAGAAATCTGATAAACATCCAGGGGTGTTGCTGATTTGCACTAACATGTCCTTCACTCGGCACATACTATTCATCATGATATTCCTTACACTAGATCTTTTTTGCCACATAATATGATTCTTACACTAATTATACATGAGCATCCTTCATCTCTCATGCCTCTTCATGGGTTCATATCCCCTCTACCTACTACACATGACACACCTCTTCACGGGGCCCTTATTAAATAGATATTGCACTATCCATAACCTTAAGAATAATAATAGTTAACTAAAATTAAGAATGATTAACAAAAATTAACTAAAATTAGGAGAAGTATAATAATAGTTAATATAATCTAATAGGACATAACCACTGTAAATAAATATTCTAAGGAAATATAAATTAGCTAAATAATTACACTAACAAAAATGAAACCCTAATGTGTAAGTGTAAAGTGAGGAATGAACTCAGCTGATTTCAGATGAATATCGCAGAGTGTCACATGTATGACATGAAATTATAGAATTAGGAATGGCTACACAGAGGTCTCGAAAAGAGTGGACCTGAAAGATTTGAGTAGACTGGAGTGCCCAAGAAGGTACTGTGGCACCCTGGGGTGCCCTGGCCTCCGAAATAGGTGCCATTGTCTTTGAAAAATCTCTACAGCTAGTCTTCTCAGGGTTGGAAGATGGTTTGCAACATTCACCATTCATCATACTAGGATTTCCGAACTGTGCTAGATGTACTAAATAAATCAAGATGATGTTAAAGATTTGCAAAAGATAAATAAATATCAAATCCCTAAAAAAAGATGCAAAATGAATGGGTTGGGCTGACTTCAGCTGTCACAATAGTGGGCTTACTAAACTAATCATTTCACAACATTTCAGATCCAAATATAGTTCTGGTGTGTGTGTGCATGTTGTGCCCTAGATGCTTGTTATCCAAAATAAGCCCCTTCTTATTTTTGGTTAACGACGCCATTTTTTCACCTTAATGCTTCAATCTGAATTTTTACATATTTTAAATTCTTAAGGATCTCTGAAAACATTCCCATCAGATAGGAAATTTCTTCCCCTTTCCACAAATGTAAAGAAGTCCTTCTAACTCCTCATATTTTGAAAGTTACGGGCCGACGGGCCTGGGAAGTATTTGTTGCCCAAAAAATCCATTTCTGTGGGCCGAGGAAGGTTTTTTGCCCAAATTTACAAGTTTTACGGGTCTTGGGGAGATTTTCTTCCAAAATGCAGACTTGCGGGGCTACAAAGATATTTTTGGCACTTCAGAATTTCAAATGGGAAAAGCGCAAGTTTACTTTGCCGGTCCGTGGGCCCGAGGGGTCTATTGACCAATAAAAACATGACACATGGCAGAAGCTGCGGGGAGGGGGGGGGCTACAGAGATACATTTAAATTTTTTGCCCCCCTTTTTGCGCAAAAGGTGTAGTTTTCATTTTGTGGCTTGAGGACCCGAGGACCCTTCTTCAAATAAAAAATTGACAAGTGGCAAGCTTGCGGGCTTGCTGGGGACTTTCATACCTTTGACTTTTTGTCGTTTTCTAGCAAAAAGGGGCGCAAGTCCAATTTTAGGCTCGCGAAGCCTTTGGAGAAAAATTGTATGGCGGAGCTATGGGACTTGGAGGTTTTTTGGGATTTTTGTGTTTTTTCACAAAAAGGGAGTAAGTTGCACTTTCAGTCCCGAAGATCTGTTTTGAAGGTCGTATTTCACGATTTTCATATAGATTTGGTTCAAAAATTCAAAATGGTCATATCTTTCGAACCATAGCTCTAAATGTGACAAAATTGATACCATTGGAGAGATCTCAACCTCCTCTACGCCGTGAAAGCATAAAATATTGTTTTTTATAGGATCTGGTGAGTGAAAAGTTAAAAATATCTTCCTCGCCATTAATGTGCGATCTGATTGCTCAAAATGATCAAATTTTGATAAATCCTGCCATTTTCTCTTCTCCAGCATGCAAAAATTATGGAGAAATGACTGGATATCTAATTTGCACACAAAAATCATGAGGAACTAATTAGATATCTGATTTGGTGGGTAATGATTTGAAAAAACATCTTCCTCACCATTAATACGTGATCTGATTGCTCAAAATGATCAGATCATGATCAATCCGCCATTCTTCCTTCTTCAACATGCAGAGCATCATGGAGAACCGATTTGACAGTTTGTGGGTGGATTTGTAGGCTTTGATGGCTGGTGGTTGAGGTTTTGAAGCTGATTTTCCATCCTCCTCTTCTTTTCTTCTCCCTAGTGGGTCTATAAATTTAAGAGCTCAGATCTTTTTTAATGTTGGACATTTATTGCTCTGCCTCTCCCTTCTTATCTTGTCTATAAGTGGAGTTGTGAATTTTGGACCTCCCAGTAGCTCTGTAATACCAGATCCGTCCTCTTGGCCAATGTAATGCGTCGTATCCAATATTTGGAGCAATAATACAAGTTTGTAGATGATTTTCAACCCTCTCTTTTGTTCATTGCTACCTTTCTGATCTTTCATTGCATTTTGGTTACTTGTGCATGGTGACTATATTGTATCTTATGGTCTGTGTCTTTTGGCAAAGTATATGTCCTTCATTTCTTGGTGCATCACCTCTGTTAGTCTAGGTTTTATTTTCCTACATTTTCTTATCTCTGTCTCCTTAGAAAATTAGAATAGGTTTTAGGATTAGAAACCTCTACAATCTGAATGCATGCACCTGAACAAAGGAATAAGAACAAAATTTCTCTAGAGGTCTATCCCAAATAGCAAGTCCCACAACTTGGGGATAGTACCCATGTTACACAAATTACACTAAATGCTCCATTCAATCTCGAATCCATTCAGGGGTGCTATAATTTGGTGATAACAGTTTTGGTATGCCTAGTTGGACCAAGAGGTCTTCATCTTTATTGCAACAAGATTAATGTGCATTTGTTGTAAGTTTTAGCTTGTAAAGAGCTTTGAAATTACACATCTAGTGACTCCAAAGGTATAATCCACTGGTTTCAGCAACCTAAGCTTGGTAGATTGATGAGAAGGATTCAGACAAGGTTAAGGACAAGAGAAGAAGGATTTTTTTCTATTTACATTTGTCCCTAGATAGAGAAAGAAGAGGAAGAAGAGTCCAAAGGTATCCATCTCCACCAAATCAAACTCTTTCAACACCTCCACCTAGTAGGCATTTCATTTAATCAACAAGGGTTCTTAGGCCAATCATAATGGCACTTCCACAGCCTAATCCCTATGTCAACTTCACTGGCAGCAACCCACTTGCTCTCAATGCACAAAATCCAGTCCCAGTTGTAGCATTGAATAACATCCCATATTTCACTGGAGAGAACCAATCAACCCCAATTGATCACATTCAAGACATTGCTAATGTATGTGATATCCATGAAATCACTGAGATGGACATTTCCGTCAAGTTGTTAGCCTCTTCATTTAAGGGTAAAGCTTTGCAATGGTTCAGAAGTCTGGCAGCAAGCTCTATCCAGAATTGGGACCATCTATTCTCAACCCTTCACAATCAATTTGGGGAAAAAGGGGACAACCTGTCCTTGCTAGAAAAATTGAAAACCATCAAAAGGGATCCTAATGAGAAGTTGACAGATTTCAACTTCAGATTCCAGAGGACATGGGACAAAATCCCAGTGGCCGTGAGACCAACAGTTGAAGGTGCTTTCCTATACTTCCTTAAAGCTTTAAATTCTGATATTTCTATAATGATTCAATCTATGAGAGGTATAACTTTACCAACAACTTATAACATTTCCATTAGAGTTGATTTTTTTTTATTTAGGCTGGTAAACTTGCACCTAGGCCACCTATGCCCCTATATCCAGAATTAGGAAACCCAAGCATTAGTCAAGCACCTACATTAGCCCCCATTCCTACCCCAAGGAATCAAAGCAATAATGAGGCTTCTACATCTTCTAGCACCTCAAATGAGCTTCAAGAGGTCATGAAGCAACTATAAAATTTAGGTAATGAGTTGGTGACAATTAAGAGGTAGCAAGCTAAAAATTTCAGACCATATCAGCCTCAGATCAACCCAACAGACCTCCATATCAGCCTAATAGGCCACCCTT
Organism: Taxus chinensis; assembly: GCA_019776745.2. NCBI lineage: Eukaryota > Viridiplantae > Streptophyta > Pinopsida > Cupressales > Taxaceae > Taxus > Taxus chinensis. Next base: position 155,834,185 of record CM034152.1, read on the forward strand.
TCAAGCTTCAAATCAGAACCAAGTTAGGCCTCCTACTAATAGACCATTCCAGCCTCACAATCCTAATGTTGCATCCACATCTAGAGCCTTGTTACCAGTACAAAATAACATGGCTCAAGATTATGATGAGTGTTTCCCATGTAATCAACCTCATAACCAGTCAATGTGTTTCAATGGTGCTGAATATCAAGCCCTAGTGGTGGCAACAATGGGTGTGGAAAAAGAGGCAAGCCAAGAAGGAAATCTACAACAGGGATCAGCTCAGCAAGAGGCACATCCAAATGAGACCACACTTGTCAATTGGAAGGTTGAAGACTTCTGTGGTATGAATCACACATGTTCTCAAAGTGTAGTTACCAATACATGATACAAGAAAATGAGTATTGGAGAAGGACAATCATAAAATCTAGGTGATCCAAAACCCTCTACTACTCCACAAAGTGTTAACAATCAAAGTGTAGCTCTAAATGTGTAGGGTCAGCCCAAGCCACCTCATAGACCATCTCAAGTGCCAATTGTGACATCCCCAATGCAAGAGAAAACTGTGCAAGGCAAAGGGAAGCAGAAGGATAGTTCACCTCCTTTTAACATCATTAAGCAGATGAAGAAAAAAAAGTGAACATCTCAATGTGGGAGTCATTGGATATCGCAGGGCAAAGAGACCTGTTGCAAGCTGCTATGGAAAATTGGTTAGCATCAAAGCAACCACCTCACCAACAAGAAAAAGTGCTTACCAATAAAGCTCAACCTAGAGGAAATCATGGAGGACAACAAGGTAAGAATTTGAAGCCTCTGCCATTCTATATCTCATTGATCATTGGAGATAAATTGGTGCACAATTGGATGATTGATTTTGGGGCAAACAACTCTCTGATGCCAATGAAAATAACTGATCAATTGGGACTTCAATATGCAGTCATTTCCAAAGGTGTGGTGTAATTGGATGGCACAACAATCACAACAGTTGGAATAATCAAGGATTTTAGACTCACATTGCATGCATGTCCAAATATGCCCGTCTTACAAGATGTATCAGTCATAGAATTGCCACCACTTTTTGCATTGTGCTTGTCAAGAGACTTCACTGCCAAAATTGGAGGCTATTTGTCTGTTGATTGGTCACACATGTTGTTCAGAATGAGGTATGGAACTAAGGCCAAAATTAGATATGAGCCCATTACCAATTTTCATATTGAGCCTCATACACCAAGCCCAATCAATGTAAATTGTTCAACATTTGATGAAGAGGATCATCCAAACATCCATGAAGCTGATACCAAGGTTGGAAGCATTCCAGACTTGACTCTTGATGAATGGGCAAGAAAGATACATGATTTTGACCCTTACAAGGAAATGGAAGAATCTGAGTTGGGATTCTATTGCTTACATGAGGAGAATCATACTCTCCCTAGCATCATCAAGCCAGACCACCAGGATGATAATGAGGTATGACAACTATTATTTGATGGCTCAAGGAGTAGACAAGGTGCATGAGGAGGTGCAATGTTGGTTTCACCACAAAGCATCAAGTATTATTCAACTTTTCATTTTCAGTTTGCTTGCTCAAACAACACAATTGAGTATGAAGCCTTAATTTATGGACTACATTGGGCAAGAAAGAGAGGCCTTAAGAACTTGCAAGTATTTGGAGATAGTGAGCTGATTGTCAACTAGGTCAGAGGACAAAATGCTACTAGGAATGATATGATGAAGAACTATAAGAATAGGGTATGGGATCTCATTAAATATTTTGGATATTTTAGCATCAATTCCATCCCAAGGAAGAAGAATGAAGCTGCAAACAGAATTGCAGCTATTGGGGAAGTATTTGATGTTGTGGAAAGCATAAGGAGTGATAAGTCTTAGCTCCACATCAAGGTGGTTATAACGCCAGCTGTTCCAGACAACAATACAAGTTGGCAAGCCTTTGAGAGTGATCAGAAAATTGTCAATTTACTTCAAGTAGAAGCCGAGTTCTCCTCAAAGAACCAAGACAAGTTGGAACAACTGTATGGTGACCAAGTGGTGCAGCTGAGAACCAAAAAATTTCTAAAGTTTCTTGTCACTTTGGAATCCATCTTCAACCCAAATGACCAGTTCAGGAGGGAGAAAGCAAACATTTAGGTAAGGGGTGAAGATTCAAAGCTTATTTCAATAGGTGAGGGAAAAACATTGAAAATTGGGAAGGTAAGTACCCCACAAGAGAAAGTTAAATTGGCTCAACTTTTTCAAGAATTCCTAGATGTCTTTGCATGGACCTATAAGGATTTAAGGGGTTTCAACCCAAGATTGGCGGAGGTTTTTTGGTATTTTTGCGTTTTTTCACAAAAAAGGGAGTAAGTTGCACTTTTGGGCCTGCGGATCCGTTTTGAAGGTCGCATTTCATGATTTTCGTACGAATTTCAAAATGGTCATATCTTTTGAACCAAAGCTCCAAATACAACAAAATTGAAACCATTAGAGAGATCTCAACCTCCTCTACGCCATGGAAGCATAAAATATTGTTTTTTGTAGGATCTGGTGGGTGAAAAGTTAAAAACATATTCCTCGCCATTAATATGTGATTTGATTGCTCAAAATGATCAGATTTTGATCAATCCCGCCATTTTCTCTTCTTCAACACACAAACATCATGGAGAAATGACTGTATATCTGATTTGCACGTAAACATCATGAAAAACTAACCAGATATCTGATTTGGTGGGGAAGGATTTGAAAAAACATCTTCCTTGCCATTAATGCGCGATCCGATTGCTCAAATGATCAGATCTTGATCAATCCGCCATTCTTCCTTCTCCAACACACAGAGCATCATGGAGAACTGATTTGATAGTTTGTGGGAGGATTTGCAGGCTTTGATGGTTGGTGGTTGAGATTTTGAATCTGATTTTCCGTCCCCCTCTTCTTTTCTTCTCCCTGCTGGGTCTATAAATGTAAGAGCTTGGCTCATTTTTAATGTTGGACATTTTTTGCTCTTCCTCTCCCTTCTTCTCTTGTCCGTAAGTGGAGTTGTGGAATTTTAGACCTCCCAGTAGCTTTGTAATACCAGATTTGTCCTCTTGGCCAATGTAATGCATCGTATCCAATATTTGGAGCAATAATACGAGTCTGTGGATGATTTTCAACCCTCTCTTTTGTTCATTGCCACCTTTATGATCTTTCATTGCATTTTGGTTACTCTTGCATGGTGACTGTATTGTATCTTCTGGTCTGTGTCTTTTGGAAAAGTAGATGTCCTTCATTCCTTGGTGCATCACCTTTGTTAGTATAGGTTTTATTTTCCTGTATTTTCTTATCTCTGTCTCCTTGGAAAATTAGAATATATTTTAGGATTAGAAACCTCTATAATCTGAATGCATGCACCTGAACAGAGGAATAAGAACCAACTTTCTCTGGAGGTCTATCCCAAATAGCAAGTCCCACAACTTTGGGATAGTACCCATGCTACAAAAATTACACTAAATACTCCATTCAAACTCGAATCCATTCAGGGGTACTGTAATTTGGTGATAACAATGCTCTTGTAGTCGCACTATGTGAAGTATCAAGAAATAACTAAATGTATACAATGTAATAGCATGGAATAAAATAGAATCCCTCCCCTATGAAGTGTGATTTAGAATTCCTAGCTTGTGCCTTGATGATGGAGCTATGTGGATGCAAATGCAATAGATGGATGCACCTTGTGTGAGTGATAGTAGTAGAATGATTCTAGGTCCCTCATTATGGTCTTATAACTTTATATATATAGAGTTATCTTGCTCTAATTTCATAATTAACCCCAAAAAGGCCGACCACAGAAAAAATAAAGATGAAAAATGACTAGAAGAGACCCAAAAAGTGGTGGAAAAGTTCCAGAAGGATTAGGGTGCCCCCAGGTGGGACCAGGGCACCTATGGGCACCCAATACTAAATCTGGGTGCCCCAGTTATGGCTAAAATTATGAGGGATGTGTAAAAATGGTTGGGCATGTAGGCGTAATAGGTCAAGAATTATGAAATAAAATAAATAAAATGGCCAAAGGGACAAGGATTAATTAGTAATTTCTTTACTCAAGAACCTTCTAAATAGTAATATAAGACCAGGATAAATAAATGTCTAAAGTGCTTAATTTCGTGACTACATTTTGTCCCCACTTTATGTTGGTGAGCGGAAAGCTCGGTAACAAAAAATAGATAGAGATGCATACTTGATGTTCATGAAGAGTGTAGTAGAGATATGCCGAAGGACTAGAAAAAGCATGGAATGATAAAAAGATGGAGGAGCGTGGAAACCATAGATGAAAAATGCACAAAGAAAAAGTGATGAGAGTGAACTTATGGCGAAACATATGTGTAGTTTCCACAATGTGTGCCAACATGGTTAGTAAAGCATGTGTGTTGTCACAAAATGTTGTTGTTGTTGTTGTTGTTGCTTGTTGTTGTCCCCATTTGATTCCTTTTTTCTCATACGGCTAGACCTGCAAGGAGACAATGATCAAGTAGTCAAATATGTATATATGTGAATGTAAAAACGCTATGTAAAAGATGCAAGTAAAGTACGCTAATGTAAATGTAAGTGTAATGGAAATGGAAATGGAAATGGAACATGTGCACCTGATCCATATTAATAAAGAGTGTATAATTATATCCTGTACTATGAATTTTTTAGGTGATCTCACGCCACCCTGGCTGAATAAGTGTGGGGAGGAAATGCTTTGTGTCCTCCAAGCTCTAGCCACTTATGTTGGAATGTGTGTAGAGATCTCTTTATTGTCTTGGTTTTTTGGGTGATCAAACACCATTGGCATAAGAAGTGTAGGGAGGAAATGCTCTGTGTCCTCTAAGCTCTAACTGCTTCCAAGAAATGCCAAATACACCATGTCTAATAAAAGCCGCTGTGTATGGGTTTTGAAAACTGGTCTAAATCCATTCGCTGAATATAACTGAACCAAATTGGTGTAGAATCTATGTGTTAGTATATAGAAACCCCCAAATGATTCCCCCCTCTTTGGGGGCGCATGCGACATCGTTAATAGGAGACATGCGACCCCAAAAAGAGGGTCAACTGTTGGCATGTAGGCCTGATAGGTGTTGTCATTGATGCAAAACCACATTAATGATAAAATGGATGTTTTAGAGATGATGTTATGATGTTATTCATGAAGTGCTAACATGACTGGTTCAAATATGTTTGTAGCTGCTACAACGAGATTCAATGATGCATGCTTGCTTTAGAAAGCCCATACACGTGCTTAGGAGGTGTAGCTTGACAATGTGAGCTTATTTGGATGTTTGGAGAAGCATGTATGACATGATTGGATAGACATAGTTTTTATGGTGTTTGAATACTTACAATAGTGGTATAGTGTAGGCACATGTGGTTCACCATTTGCTATAGGTGCTCATTAGGAGAAGGTAGATGCTAACTTGGAGGTATGGCATAGTATTTTGGAGATATATGAGATCATGGAAGCATGTAAACATGTATAAAATGTCATTATGAGGTATGTTTGGGTTAGTTTTCAGAGGTTACTATGTTTAGTTATTATATTATTTCAGTTGGCCCTAGTTGTTACGGGTAGATATTCTTAAGGATTTAAGGCTATGCAAGTAAGTCTTAGTGACTAGAGAGATTGAGCCATGGAATTGATATTCTGATGATTGCAGATGTTAGATAGGATTAGTGATGATTATCTCAGAAAAAAATTAGGTTCCCATGATGATGAAGTTTGCAATTTATGATAGTTTATGTGAGATAGGGTCAAGAACATGTGAAAATCAAGCTTGAAGTGTCAACTTCTAGATGCTCGTTGTGAATGATGTGCTTTGCATGGGACCTTTTGGATTTCAAGGATGTTCCTAAGGTGAGTCTAGAATATTTTAGAAGAATAATGAGGTTTTTTCATCCTCAGTTTTTTATGAATGAATTGTTAAGAAGGGAAAAAGGTTAAAAACCCTAGTTAAACCCTAGCTAGGAGTAATTGTCAAGAAGAAAGTGAATTATGACCTAGTTTTGATTTCTTCATCAAATGGTGATGATTGGATGTTATATAGGAATCCTCATAGATTTCTATAAAGGTAAGTTTGAGGTCATGGTGATGAGTGTGACTCCACCTAAAAATAAAATTTTCTGAACAGTTTCCAGTTTGAGGAGAAAGGCCTCCAAATGAAGACAATGTACTAAATTTCCATTATGTGATGTATGCGAGTTGTTATATATTTCCATGGAGGTTTCAGATCAAGTTAATGTAGGTTCATGAGGTTTCAAGGTTTAAACAAGTTGACTAGTCAATGGGCAATTTTGGGATCTGAAATAGCAGGGTTCTAATGTTTTGGCCATATCTTGATCTACAAGTTGAATTTTGAGAGTGATTAAAGTTGTGTTCGAATATATATATATATATCATATATATATATCCAGTGATATAGTATATATATATCTATTGCATCATGAGCTTAGGTCATATGATAAGAGTTTCTAGGGAAATATTTCAGCAAGAAGGTTTTTTGTAGTTCAAGATAACATTTGTTTTTTATACAAGTTTGAGGTTGTTTGAAGCATGAAATGGATTGGTTGATTACTTCCTATAAATTGTAAATATTAAGAATGATTAAATTTGGAATCCAATGAATTCTAGTCAATGTGGAGGTATTGAATTCATGTATATTTGATTTTCATGAGCTAACCTTTGGAAATATATTTTTTGGTTTGTTGATTTAGTGAAGGCAAATATTCCTTGTGGTTTGAAGTAGAAGGATATTCCTCATGACTTATAACATGATTAAGAAGTGTATATAAAAGTTTATTCCATTTATTTTTAGAGGTTAAACTACATTCTTTGATTCAGGTTTAAGTGCATTTTTTGAGTATTATGAATTTTTCAGGATGCTGAAGAGTGAAGGCAGACAACTGTTTTGAAGAATTGTAAAGGGAACTGGGCCCAGTAAATGAGGATCAATACTGGGGCACTCCACTGACCCTAATTACAATATGCTAGACCATATTTGAATTTTTCATGAGAGTACTTACTCATATTTAGAGGGTTTTGGAGTCATGAAAATTTTTACTTTTTATTAAGGCCATGGGTTTAAGAATCAGAGTTTCGATGGCGTTTTAAGCCAAATTTTTGGCACATACGTATTGAGGGTTTTAGCTAGAAACTACCCTACTAAATGGGTCATATATAGCTATTGAAATTAATATTTATGAACTATAGTGAAGGTTTATGGGTCGAATCTCCCCATCAATGAAGGCAGTGAACCTCCTTCTTGGTATTGGAAGGAAGAACAAACATATTGTACAGTAGCTTGGAAATGGTTCATTTTTGAACTAGTGCTCTTGGATGGAAGGTGTGCAACCTAAAGATAGCTATCTCATTTTGCAAGTATCTAAGTAGAATGCACTTTTGAAGGAATATCAAGTATGTTTCATATTTATGAAGTCATTGACAGCATGGGAATGAATTTATAATTTATAGAGAAGATAAATGGCTCTTGACAGAAAGAGCAATGAATCTTGATATGTCTTGACATGACCTAAGACTCTTCGCCTGAGCTAGGAATACAGTGAGTCTCCATTAGTTGTGGTAGCAGAAAGGTGACTTATTACATTAGACCAGATTTATTTAGTAGGTTAAGTTGGTAACCCCAACGTCATCATTAGAACATTGAGAAGAGAGATCCTTTTGGAGTGGAGTTTATTCAGACTAGAGATTAGAGAGAGTTGAGAGCTTCTTAGTAGGAAGAACGGTGCTGATGACTAAATTAGGGTTTGGTGCTCTGATAAATGGGGTTGGTGCCTTCACTAAATAAGGGGTTGATGAAATGATCTAATGTGATGAATTTATTGATTCACTATATCCCTTTGTTGTGTTTAACACCAACAAATTCTTTAGATGGGTTTTAGGACACCTTAGGTTGAGTGTTTCCCACATACATATTGAATGTTCTTGTGTTGACTGACTCTTGAACTCTTGATCTTGTGTATGGTTGTTTATATGCTTAGAGATAGGAACACAAACATGACCTTGCCATGGTTGAATGGAATGTAATGATGATGACCATATACTGGTCCACCCTGCACATGAAATTTTTTGTAGGACTTGATTCACCCCTCGTTCTCAGTCCATTGTTCTTCTAATAGATCATTATCGATCATTCACTTGGGGGGCACCATGCTCATTCCTTGCCCCCTCTTCCTAGCATTATTATCTTGTCTGATAATGTTCTACTTGAATCACTCTATCACTACACATGTCCCATTCTCTCAAAGCTCACCCTTTGCACATCTTGACCTACTATTCATATCAAGTGCCCATTACTTGATGACGCTTACTATCGTTCTTGGTGAGAGGTTAAAATTTTTGACAGTTCTTGAGCATACTACATGTGATGAACTTCTTCATTCACTCATGTACACAATTCACACTTCACATACGGCATTTACATACTTGGGGTGACTCACTATCTTTTAGCAAGCACCCAAATAATGCACTTACTATTCACTCTACATAAGTGGTCATTTTCAATGTTTTCATTCTCTGCAACACTACATTTTACACATTGCACTGATTACCCTATGACATACTCTAGTTCCATCTGTTCATGTAGTCGACTATTGATGAAGTCTTACCAAATATAACAATGAACCTATGTACCACAGCTTACTCACATTTGCACTCTCCAAACTATACACTTTGATAATGCATATGGTTTCTGATGGCACATGATTTTTCAAGACTCGACTTGTCGCCTATGAGTCACATCCTCCAAATGTTCTATAGTTCATTCTCGACTATTAAGGGGGCATGGAAATAAAATTGAACCTCATCTGCATGGTAGTACTCATTGGGCACGGAGCTTTCTTGGCGGCCATTACGTGGATCCTATGAACATTTTCAACTCTGGCATTAAATTTCCTTCTCACTCATCCATAGAAATTCCCAAGACAAAGTTGATGAAGAGGGTGAAGAAAATGAAGTCCCTAAGAAAAAGGAAAGCTTATGCTCCATCGCCAGAGTTGATGACGAAATTTGACAAATATGATTTAGGGCAAGAGATGAAACTTTCATTAGAACATATGATCCAGGACACCATTCAACCTCACAAATATATTCCATCTTTAGGTATCTTGATAAGGGAGGAGTTTTGATAAGATATGTTCATCTCGAGATCTAAAAATTGTATTGATCTAAAAAATATCACTATCAAGGATGAATCTGAGCTAGAAGTTGTGAACACGTGATGGTCATCTAGCAAAACAATCTTAAGAGCATTTACATAAACTTCGGTGTAAAAGGTGCTTCAAATATTTTGACCAAACTATCTTTATAAAAGAATTCCTATATATTTTTCTATGTATTTTTAGGGAAACCTTTAGTGGCCATGACCAAAATTTTCTTGATGATGGGCATCACAAATGGTAGATTGGGTGTCTGGACAAAGGATGTGATAAAATTTAAGTTGTCAACCTTTGAAGCTGATGAAGGATTAAATGGGGGGAACTACACAGTTGAGTTTGCACAAGAGTTTTAGTCGTGTCAGGGAAATAATTATGCATGAACATGTTTCAGAGGAAAATAATTTATATGTCACTTGTGAAAAATGTACATGCGTAAATATTTCATGAATGAGGAGGAAATCCCCAAATAAGTACTTGATATGTTTAACAGATTTATATACATCAGTGATAGAAGACTCACCGTGGGGGATTACTAACAATGGTCGAGCAATTTTGGCTCTACTAGATTGACTTTAGGGGCATAGTAAAGTGTTCCAAATGGAGAGGGTAACAATGTAGTATGAATCCATAGGGATAATACAAGGGGTTGGGTACATTTTCTTTTCCCTCAAATAACTATTGTATATAATGGTACAAAGGGGAAGATAAATTTTGAGCATCATGCATCCATGTGACACTTGGCAATACTAGCACCAAATATAGTGAGAGGTAATGGCTGCTATGTATGCTGGATTCAAGGGATATCAACTTAAGATGTGGGAGGTCAAATATAGGGTTTTTCATTTTCAAGAATGGATAGATTTTATGGATTTCCTTATTGACATACATGATTCCTTTGCTAAGATTGACCTTAAAATTGTTATCAACATATATATCAGAATCTTAGAGCTAAGATGAGTCCTCTTGAAAAATTTCAAACAAAGGATCGGACCTTGAGAGTGAACTTGGTTGGTCATGAATATCTTGGAAATAAAAAGGCTATTAAACACCCTTATGAGAGCTGATGAATGAAGTGTTGAATCCCTTACCTATGCATGAAAAAAATTGATTGTAGACCTATTACACCAAGGTTTTGTGAAAATTATTATTTCACCATCTTATAGGTATTTTAATTACCTTGATGACGATGTTTTTTTAGCTCCTAACTTCATACAGAGATCCTAGAATCACTTCCTGAAGTTTGGTTGCTTTTTTGGCCCTATGTACTACCTAGGCCTGTGAAAAAACTGATTTCAAACATATTTCACAAATGTGTTGTGAAAAATATGATTTCACTATATTTTATGGATTTTAAATCCCTTTCCGATGATGTCTCGTTTAGTTCTTAACTCCATCCCTCCCGGAATCACTTCCCGAAGCTCAGTAGCTCTTTTGACCATGTACGCTAACTAGGCCTAAGAACCTTGTTTTTGATGAAACTGCTCCAACTCCTCAAAAACTTTCCTAAATCTTCCAAAATCAATTTCATGATTTTATTAGACCTTAAATTCACCTCTATGTTATATTTTTCTCCTCCATTCCGCTTCAGGGGGTTGTATTGGTCTTGGGAAGGCCAGTGGTAGCCCTTCCCAACACTGCCCAGAGATAACATTTTCCAAGAGTGCCTAAAATCACTTAGGGGGATTGACTTAACTTTCCTAGTTCACCTAGGGTACTATGTTAACATCAACTAGGAGGTCATTATAACTGACTAGGTAGACATGTAGTACCTTGGAAGGGTAAAACATGAAAATTTTGGCACTGGGGTATCGTTGTCATGCTAGGAAATTGTCAATTTCCCTATTGCGCATTTGCATGACAACATCATGGACCTCATGCCCTTATAATTTTAGGGTCAAAACCTACCTACCGATCCCCTACATTAATTCCATATCATGCACTTATTATGAAAACTAACTATCCCCAACAACAACATGCATCTATATTAACTCCATATCGTTTACCCATCACACAGTCCAATTATCCTCATGAATGGACACCCATACAGGGTCATTTTCTCTCACCTATCGTGTCATGCAATTATCCTCACTAATTTCCACCCATAGAGGCTCCTCATCCTCCATATGTTGCAACACCTAGAAATCCCCCACAACCAAGAAATAAACAACCTACAACTAAACAACTTGTCTTACCTCCTCCTAAGAGAAGTATAGATGTGACCTTGTCCCATATACATCTACACCTACGTGGAATTATGCCACCATCCTAGATGACCTCCTTCAATGGTCACTTATTACATTACCACCTCCTAATCCATCTGATCATCGCAGATGGAAACGTGTTTGGTATGACTTCAATGTTTTTTGTGATTACCATTGAACATGAGGCCATTCCATAGAGGACTGTAGAGTCTTTCATTTAAAGGTCCAAAATATTAGTAGTTTGATCTTCCTTCTTTCTCAATCAAACACAATACCAACTGTTTCACCTGATTCTTAGACGTTTCTTAGAAGTTCACGAAATAGATAAAGGTAAAATGCTAGGAGGAATACCTGTTGAAGATGGTTGAGGGTTGTTGCGCGCGTGTTGACTCCTCGATCCATAGCTGACCGTGAGAGCTTCCTTTTGGCTGGGAGGAACTACCTGAAATAGAAAGCAAGACCACCATAAAGAGTTAAACAGTATATGCAGTGGACTGCCTAGCGTATGCTAGATCCGAGAAGTGTGATACTTCCTAGAAGGCTGCCAATCCACTGTTTAAACAAATTAATGCAAGAAATAAGGTAAATATTTGTCCTACTGTAGTCAATATGATTTAGGCATCTCATATAAAACACAATAAGCTAAATATAATCTAACAGTCTAGGTTAAAATCAGATCCAAAGGTTAGGTAAGTGGTTTTGGGTTTCTACAGGTCTGGCAGAGGTCTGAGGGAGGTCACAGGTGATTATGGGTAACTCGGGAGCAGGTAAGTAGGTTGTTGTTATGAGTTGTATTGACAGATACAGAGACCGATGTCGGTCTACTGGTAACCGATGCCAGTTAAGGGTGAACGATGTTGGTCACTGAAGCAATGATAGAGGATCAATAACAGAGGTTTGAATCAGCTTTTCAGGTTGATGGAGAGCTAAGTGAGGTGTTTTTGAGGTGTAGGTAGGATAGCAGGCCAGTGGGTAGATCTGGTAGGGTTTTGGTGAAGCTGGGAAGAGTTATAGGTTAAGTTGGGGAGTGGTAGTAGAAGGCCAGTAGTGTGTAGACTAACCGATGCCGGTATAGGTGCGACAGACAACAGTTAGGGATGACCAATGTCAATAATTGCGGGAAAATGGGAGGACTGTAGAATGGGTTTTGAGTTCCCTCTATGATTGCACAAAGGGTTGGGTAGGTTAGAATGAGGTATTGGTTTGTTTGGACGGGGTTTTGCAAGTTTTTGGCGGAGGTATGGAGATGTAGTGATCAAAGGAGATCAATGGGTGACTGGGAGAGTAGATAATATAGCAAGAGAAGTAAATACTGAGAATATCTAAACAACATAGATTGAATAGAGAAACGTACTTACTTGTGAGGGTGATTCATTCATCTGTGGGTGAAGGATGAAGGTGATGATAGGAGGTTGGATGCTGTGGAGGATCACCAGACATTGAGTAATTCTTGCATGAGCTGCTTGTGTTCTCCTTCTTGCTTGGCTGGATCAGATCTATGCTAAGATGAGTGCTAAATAGTTTCTAGATGATTGTTGGATGTTTGTGCGAGAAAGAATGTTTGTTCTGGTCACTTGCATGCGTGATTGTCCTCCTTCTTGCTCAGAATTTTCCAACCTCAAGAATAAGGTTGCCAAAAGGAATTAAGGGTGACCGGCGATGGTTACGGGTTGACCGGTGTCAGTTCAGGGGTGACTGATGTCGGTTAAGGCGGTATTCCCTAGGTTAACTAAAAATAAGAGATTATTGCCATGATTGTTTCTATATCTCTCTATTCATCTAGGCAGGAGCGGGAGTTACCGTTTCTTATGCAGGAATGGGGTGTAGGCATTGATTTCTAGGGTTTTGGTTAGGTCTTAGTTAGTTATGGAAACATACTAAGAATATATTTAGGGTGAGGTGGCTAGGTGAGGTGTCTAGGTGAGGTGGAGGGGTGGGAATTAATTTAATTATGATAATTGAATGATAGATATGATGAGAAAGGTGGATTAATTTAATCAAAGTAATTAAATTAATATTAGTGTGGGGTGAAAGGGGCCATGGTTACATAAGTGTGTTGAGGTTGGTTATTTGATGAGGGGTCAAGGGGAGTGTGACCTGATTTGGGTGTCTACATTTTGCTCCTTTTTGTTGCGTAGCTTGTAATTGTAGGAGACGCTGACAAAAATAAGATGTGGTTGCCCCATGTGTGGGTGAAGGTGATCCCCCTCAAACAAGGAACGGATGAGGTGACAGGGCGAATTGGTGAGTGGTTTGATAAAAGTAGATGTGAAGAAGAATGGTGAATAAGGGGGAAACGGGGTAAAGGTCAAATCAGGTAGATAGGTAAATGGGCCAAGGTCAAAGGTAGTGGTAGTCAAACACACACACACACGTATAAACTGTGGTACGGTACCAGGTTGAAGAGCTTGCAAACTCTACATTGTCTAAGGTCGATAAGGATATCCCAACAAGGTTGAAGTGATTCCAGTATCCAAGGAATAGGATATGGTCAAGAAACACAATGTAGGTCAGGTGCAGGAACATTTAGGTATGTTCTGGTACACCAAGGTTGGGTCAGGATATACACCACAGCAATAGGAAACGTAAGTTCACTGGGTCAAATAGCACGGGCAACAGTGTTGTAGGGTATAGGGAGCACATAGGTTCAAAGGTCACAAACGGTGTTTCAGATCCAGGTATATAGGTCACCGCACAGGTAAGGCCAAGGGATGGGTAAAATAATGAGTCCTCAAGTGAGGATGAGGTTCGGTGATAAATCATGAGGTCAGGAGGATAACATGAAGTGTCCAGGCTAGGTGTGGGTCAGGTAGAGAGGACTCAAGTAAGCAAATTAGAAGAAATGGGTGATAATGAGGCTGGGCAAGTTAACCGACAGTGGTCATTATTGACCGATGTTGTTTTAGGAGAAATTGACCATGGTTTCCTAGGGCACAGGACTGACGTCGGTTAAGGTAAAACCGGCGCCGGTCAGATCGGGATTGGTATAAAAAAGAAAAAGTCCACATTTTTTAAAGTCATTTGGTATTTGCAAATAGGAGAAAATGAAAAGAAAGAGAGAAAGAGGTGGAAAGTGACCGAGTGCATTAGAGAACTGAGTTGGCGAGCCGTGGGGTATATGAGTGTTTGTCGATAGGTGGGACCACGAGATCGGTTGGATTGAGTTGATTGGTTGGAGATCCGGAGGTTATTTGGTGATGGCAGAGGTAGGAGAGGGATCGGGTGGACCAGTGCAGCGGCCTGAGGTGCCACCACGTCAATTGCAGTGTGATGAGGTAAGATCTAATTTCCTTCCTTGTACGTAGGTAGAAAAAATATTTTGAAATGCATTTGATTGTGAGAAATTGGGGTAGGAGGAAAAATAGGTTTGTTTTGGGGGGAAAATTAAAAATTTGAAATTGGGAGAGATAGTAGGTGAAACAGGAAGGGGGAAGGGTAGATGTAGGTAAATGAGGGGTGGGTAGGAATTTGAGGTAGGAATGGGTGAAGGAAAAGGGGAGAAATGGGGATTTTCGGTGGAAATAGGGACGATGTCATGGGTTGTCACCACGACAGTGACCGACATCAGTCCATAGTTGGCCAACGTCGGTGGGGTATTACCGGTATCGGTCGCAAAAGGTGTGACTGATTTCTGGTAGGAGTAGATCATGGTCGGTCGATGAAGACCGATGCCAATAAAAATGTGGAGAAACACTTGCTCAAAAAGGGAAATAGGTAAAATAGGTAAGGTTGGGGAGTGGGACAAGATGAAAATAGGTGAGGGTCTGGGTAAAAAGGTAAGATCATTTTTGGTCATAAGTATAGGGGAAAGGGAAATAGATAAAGTGAGATGGGGGTCAAGGCTAAAGGTGAATAGGTGAGGGTCTAAGGTATGGGTAAGGATAATGGGTATGGGAAACACACTTGTAAATAAGGGTCGTGTCATTAAGAAGGTAATAGGTGACACAATATAGATAGGGTAATTGGGTCGGTTGGGGTATCAAAGGTGAATGTAGGTATGGTCAGGTTTTAATAATGTGATTGTTTTGTTGGATGCATGCGAGATATCAGTTGTAGATGAGGGATAGGGTACCACCACTA
This sequence comes from Taxus chinensis, assembly GCA_019776745.2. Classification (NCBI taxonomy): domain Eukaryota; kingdom Viridiplantae; phylum Streptophyta; class Pinopsida; order Cupressales; family Taxaceae; genus Taxus; species Taxus chinensis. Next base: position 155,849,628 of record CM034152.1, read on the forward strand.
CTAGTGGAGGTATGAGTGAGCACGACACGTGAGGAGTGGTGTCATGTTGCAGAGGTGGGTCTGATTGGAGTCCGACGCTACCGGCATGTAGTCCAGGAGGTGAGCTTGATGGTTTCCCTCATCGATAGATGAGATTCGGCGACCAACACATTCCACTTGCCGATGGGTGAGATTGCGATCACCCTGGAGGATGTCTACATGATCTTGTAGTTACCAATAGTGGGGATGCAGGTGTATTCGATCTCCTCATAGGCATTCGAGGATTTATTAGTACCAGTGTTTGGGGAGGGTATGGCATTGTTAGGGTTCCATAGTGCCATCATGAGCTACTGAGCGATGTACCGAGCCCACCCCGAGGAGATGAGGTTGGTAGTACTACTGATTGAGGTAGTCTGTTGTTTTTCACTGCCAGATGCAGAGGGTGGGAGATTCCCATGATCACTGATGGGGGTGCTACATGACATGGTAGTGGATAGGACCCGATTTGCATGGGTGCCTGCATTCTTGGTGTAGTTATACAGGGATTTGTGGGCATATGGGTGGCTATGGCGGTTAAACCTTTGATTTAGGTTCTTATTACATTGTTGGGAGTATGAGCACATTGTGTGTGTGCATCCAGTTGGGATGCCCCGAGCTGATGCATTTGAGGGGAGGTTATTGCGGGTAGGCTACAGGAGATGGGTACTGGCTATGGGAGAGTGTCTAGCGATGAGAGATACTCATGATGTATCCTATTACAGGTGATTACTGGAGGGATTGTCTGGTGTGGACATCATTTAGAGACCATATGTGGGCTTCCCCTCATACAGGCGGATGGCAGAGGAGCTGGATGGATTACAGATTTTCAGGTCGATATAGGGGCGGTGGGTAGGGGAGCATGAGATGATACTCATAAACCAGGTCAGACGAAAGTTTGAGTTATTGTAGGATATACCCCCACCCTTCCCACAGTATAAGAGGGATGATGTGGAGAGGCTTATGTCTCCTCCATGACCGACAGTGCCGATCGGGTAGGAGTAGGAGCTGGTCGACAGATAGATAGATGATGTCAGGGTGATAGACAAATATAGATAGTGGTGGGTGGCACAGCTATGAGAAGTACCACTGAGGCCAGGGCAACTAGATTTAGCCACTATCATAGTGCAGAGAGACACCCTACAGGGGCAGGTGGATACTCTAGTGACCCAATTAGGGATTGTGTAGGGGCAGTTGACAGGGACAGAGGCACATGTGGCCACACTATAGGCACAGGGAGTACAGGGATAGGTACCCGCACAGGGTGGAGATGGCGAGCGGGAGATGGAGAGGAGGTGCAGGTAGCCACCCTACAGGTGCAGGTGACTGGATTACAAGGCCAATTGGCCATAGCGCAGGGACAAGTGACAGGTTTGCAGGGGTAGCTGGCCGTAACACATGTATAGATAGCGGCCCTTCAGGCCCAAATATAGGCACAGGATTCAAGGCCGGTGGCACCACCGCAGGTTCAGGGAAAGGGTCCTATTGTGCAAGCAGGGGCCGGAGGGTACCATAAGGTAGATATAGGGTCAGAGGTTGATGGCACCACCATGGATAGTACCTACATGCATTTTGAGAGACACCCTAGGTGAGGAAAGATATTATCATGATCACTTATTGGAGGTCGGGATATACGTCATATCATACGCCGAGTACAGAGCCCATAAGGCCTTGAGTTAGAGGAGGAGCTCACGCACTCATAGTGAGGAGAGCACAGGGGGTTGGTGAGCCCATGGACAGGGTCGAGGTGAGGCCACCAGTGCACAAAGGCTAGCTCCGGGTGCAAGGCCTTCAGGGGCTAGGCCACAGCCGTTGATGCTAGCGGGGCACCACACTAAGGCACAGGGGGAGGAGGAGACGGGGGATACTGACATAATGGATACCCATCAGGGAGGTGCCTGATAGCCATGTGTTCTGATATTTTGTAGAGATATGTAGTTTTGATAAATACCGGCCTGCGTGCCGAAGATAGTGAGGATGTATACGAGAGTGATTTTGAGAGATGTACATTATTTTGATATCAGTGTATATTGTATGGATACACATATATTTTTATGATGAGATGGATGAGTTTATGATGATTTATTGGTGTTATTAGAATCTGATGGTTATGCATAGATGGATGTAAACTAGGTGTGTTAGGCATGGTGGAATCAGGTCATAGGCATGGATCGAGTCAGGTCATAGGCATGGTTGTCACGTCGCATATGTGTGATATGATAGAAAAGAAATGATGATGATGCATATGTTTTGATGTTTCATTTATAGATATGGAAATATTGTGACATTATGTTGGACATGTTTCTACTTTGTTTATATAGATGAGGATGGTTATGGCATGATATATATATGTTTTGTGTGTAACTTTCTATTATGATTTGTAAATTTGATGGAAACTAGGTAATGTAGGCATGATCGAGTTAGGTCATAGGCATGGATTGAGTCAAGTTTTGGTTTACATGGCAAGTAATTGGGGATACAGATAACAAATGGTAATGTAGATGTATGTGATGATGTAGATTTCCCAATTGTGTTGTGTGTTCTAGATCTTATTTCTAGTTGTTGGTACCCAAAAGGAAACAAGGTAAAATGTGAATAGGAAAAAGGGTAATTTGGTGAGGGTAGATATTGGTCGAGCTAACCTTCAAGGGCCCCATACCCTTGAAGTGTTTCCTACATAGTCCTGGTGAAAAGGTACCTCAGGCCGATGTAGTTCTCCCATAAGCTAGGGAAAGATGGAGGAGGTAGGAGAATGGGTCGGTAAGTTAAAGGCATGATTGAGTCTAGGTTATTTAAGGCATGGTTGAATTAAGGGAAAATAGGTATGGGTGATTTTAAGTTGATTGTGGTGAAAGAAGCAAATTCCCAAGGGATAAGGGTCGAGGGTTTAGTATTGTATAGGATAATCAATAGTAATAAAGAATTTAAAAGATAAGAGGAGGCAAGAAAACCAACTGATTGGCAAGGATCATAATGGGTTGACTATACCTTAGGTAGGTTGGTGAACGTAAGACCCTAAAGACATTGCATGATTGATTATTCTAAAGGTGAAGAATAGTCACATGATTACCAAATGTCACAGTTTCAGCAGGTCCCTTGAGGTGGTAGGAAATGAATATACAAAGGGTAAGGAGGTGAAAATGGTTAGGTTATATGGTATGAAGTAGCATGCCCCTTTGACAAGAAATCCAAGATCACAATAGGCGAGTCCATGACGAAAAAATTTTCTTTTTCTTTTTGACTTTTTATTTTAGATAGATTGATTGATGCGGGAAGCCTATATGGGATGAATACATATCTCCTTGAGGTCTTCATGAAGTTGATCGATGCAGGAAGCTTCTGAATATTTTAGTTTTAGAAAAGAGTCCTCTTTTTAGGATGGACTATAGATAGTGTTGTGAGGTGTTTATAGTTGTCCTTCGATGGAACAGTCTATTTATAGCGGTAAATTGAGAGCTAAAGATGTCCTTTTGAGGGAGTCATCTTTGTATTGGAAGTTTGACTCAAGGAGTTGATCCATTTTTTTTTGGAAATTATTTTGGGCTTTTAAGTCATGAACAAGACTATAATGAAGCATTTGATTATTGTTTAGGATTTCTTCTTAAATAAGATGAAAAGTATCCATGAGAGTCACACCATGTGCAGATCCATGGTACACATATTTAAGATAAGGCAAAAAGGTGACGGGTAAGCACGAGACTCTTGGTTAGTCGTTGGGGGTGGAATACAGAAAAGAGAGGGGTGAATGGCACTCAAGGGATGAGCATGACATAGATGAGTAGTGATGTAGTACTTGAATTCAACAGTAGAATGGTCAAAGATGCAAGGTATTGAGGGGATCAGGTTCAGGCTTACCATCAATTAAAGACAAACGATAAGCACCTGATCCATAGTTATGAGTAACGATATATGGTCCAATCCAATTAGGAGAAAACTTGCCCCATTTTCTTTTTTCTGCTTTGGTTACGTGTTGATTTTCCTTTAGGACGAGATCATCAACCTCGAAGGTTTGTTCATGGACATGTTTATCATAGGCACACTTGATGCATTTTTGGTAAACTTGGAGATGGTCGAGAGCATTAAGATGACGTTCGTCTGATAACTCAAGTTGCGCTAAACGTTCCTGGAAAAAGTCATCATCATTGAGCATGTCTTGGAGGGAAATACAAAGAGACGGGATCTGGATTTCGAGATGCAGAACAGCCTCTGTACCATAGACCAGAGAAAAGGGAGTGGCAGCAGTGGAAGTGTGAATATTAGTACGGTATGCCAACAGGGCAAAGGGAATGTGTGTATGCCAGTCCTTCCCAGTATCGTCGACCACTTTCATTAGAATTTTGTTCAGGGTTTTATTGGTGGATTTTGCTTGGCCATTGGTTTGTGGGTAATAAGGTGAAGAGAAACGTCGTTGAATGCCAAAGGCATCAAAAAGTTTCCGTAAGTTTTTGCTTTTGAATTATTTTCCATTATCAGTGATGAGGCAGTGGGGAACACCAAAGTGGAAAATAATGTGATGATTGATGAACTCACATATTTTCTCAGCTTTTTTAGAGATGAGGGTTATGGCTTCAACCCATTTGGTGTAGTATTTGGTAGTGGTGATGATCCATTGATGTCTTTGGGAAGAGTGGGGATTGATATCTCCAATGAGATCCAAACCCCATTGAGAGAAGGGCTAGAGGTCACAAGTGACCTGTAAGGCATGACTGGGTGTGTGGTGAAGATTGGCATGTTGTTGGCATTTTACACAATGCTTAACGTAGTCACAACAATCATGGTTAAGGGTTGGCCAGTAATAGCCAAGGTAGAGAATAAATTTAGTAACAATGAGACCATTGAAGTGACCTCCACATATTCCATCATGAACTTCCTTAATGGTGTAGGGAATCTCAGAACTCGTAAGGCATTGTAAGAGAATATCGTCAAAGCCACACTTATAGAGGAGGCCACCCATGATGACGTAAAGAGAGGCCCTTTTTGAGAAAGGCACGTTTTCCATTACGTGTGAGGTTGGGAGGTAATATAGAAAGGGAAAGGTAGTCTGCAAGTTGCTTATACCAAAGGTCTTGTGTGTCTAGTGGGGCGGTTCGGATGAGGTTGACACTATAAGGTGCATAAGAAGGTATTTGTAGTATTTTCACAATGATAAAGATGTCTGAATCCACAGGTGAAGTAGGTATCTGGGAAGCGAGGCAGGCCATGGTGTCTGTAAATTTATTGGTGTACCGCAGAATGGTTTGAAGTTTATAGCGGTCAAAGGTAGTCAAAAGTATGCCCACGTAACGTTTATACTCTTGAAGTGTTTCATTACGACACTGATACATACCATTGACTTGGTTTACTACCAGTTGGCAATCACCAAAGATATTAATGGACTTAACATCTAAGGCATAAGTGGTGAGGAGACCCAATACGAGTGCTTCGTATTCAACGATATTATTTGTGCACTCAAAGTCGAGTTTGAAGGAGAAGGGCATGGGTTCACCATCAAGAGGAATAAGGATGATACTTGCACCACCCCACGCTAACATTTGGAACCATCGAAGAATAAAGTCATCTGGTAAGGGTCATCATCCAAAGAGAGAGTAGTAATGGATTCATCAGGAAAATCAAATTTTGAAGATTGATTCCCAGAAAGAGGGGCATCAGCAAGTTGATCAGTAATGGTCTAGACCTTGATAGATTATTGATGAATGAATTCGAGATCTAGGTCAGTGAGAAGCATGATCCAACATGCAGTATGTTGATTTTGGTAAGGTTTGGCATACATGTAATGTAAGGGGTCTGTATTGGTAACGACATAGGTTTTATGGTTGAGCAGGTAATGGCGAAGTTTAGTGGCGAAAAAAACTAAGGCTAAGTAAAGTTTTTCGGCATGGTTGTATTGGATTTCATAGTCCATAAGAGTATGGCTTATGTAATAAACTGTTTGTTCCCTATGTTGTTCATCGTGATGAGCGAGCATGGCCCCTAAGGAGTGATCGGTAGTAGAGATGTATAGGTAGAAGGGTTGGTCTTCTTTAGGCGGAATGAGTACGGGTGGTTGGAGATTGTATTTTTTTAAGGCCTCAAAAGATTTGTGGTATTCGTTATCCCATTTAAAGGAGACATCTTTTTTAAGGAGGTGATGAAATGGTTGACAACGATCGGATAGTTGGGAAATAAATCAGTGAATAGATTGCAGCTTACCTTGCAAACTATGAAGTTGGTGGAGGTTAGTGGGTGGAGGCATTTCAAGAATTTCCTTGACTTTAGCATGGTCAACCTCTATGCCACGTAAGGAAATGATAAATCCTAAGAGCCTTCCCAAGAGAACCGCAAAGATACATTTCTTGGGTTGAAGGTGAACACAATACTTGATGAGGCGATCAAAGATCGTTTTCAAGATTATAAGGTGTTTGGCCCTATGTTTGGATTTTGTGAGGATATCGTCCACGTAATCTTCTAATATATGGTGCATGATGTCATGGAAGATATAGGTCATAGTCCCCTGATATGTGGCACCAGCGTTTTTAAGGTCAAAAGGCATGACTCGATAGCAGAAGGTCCCCCAAGAGGTGATCAATTTGGTTTTGTGCTAATCTTCTGGGGGGAGAAAGATTTGGTTATAACCTGAGAATCCATCCTTGAGTGATAGCATCTCATGACCAATGGTAAGGTCAACCACCTGGTCAATACCAGGTAGAGGAAATTCTTCCTTCGGGTAAGTTAAGTTGAGGTCACAGAATTCTGTGCAAATGCAAAGTCCTCTTGTCGCTTTAGTGACAGGGACAATGTTAGAAATCAATTGGGGGTAATCAATGGGTAAGATGAATGAAATTGAAAGAAGGTGCTAAAGTTATTCTTTGACCAGAAGAGCAATGCGAGGGTGCATTTTTCTCAACTTTTGTTTTATGGGTTTAGCATCGGGAATGGTTACGATATTATGGACCACTATTGTGGGATCAATATCAGGAATATCAGCATAGGACCAAGCGAAAGCATGGTTAGGATTTTTGAGAAAATAAGTGATGGCTTCCTGTTCAGCAACATCTAGAGATTGGCCAATCTTTAGAATGAGTGTATATGTTGACTTCAATATTCAATTCATTCAACATTATTTATGTCTCAGAGGGTAATGACCAGTGAATGTAAGATTCTTCCTCACCAAGGTAGGTGAGTATAGAGTCATCATCCTGACATTGAATGACATTAATAGAAGGTGTATCATCCTTGATCATGTCAAGATATAGGAAGGGAAGAGAAGAGGGGACCTCGCCATCGCGTTGATAAGTCAGAGGGCCCAAGGAGATGGTATTTATGAAAAATAAAAAGTTAGGAGGAATGGATTCTGGATCCATCAACTCCGTCGATGAAGATGGTGATGGAGGTGGAGCAGGTGAATAAGGTGGAGAAGGGTTAATATCCTCAATGAGTTCAATGTGGGCCTTTTTGGTAGATAGTTTGGTAAAGCCGATACCACTACGGTCATTATGTTTGCGGGTGGTACATGAAATAATAGTATTATGGTCTTCCTTATAAAAGCCAAAACCAAAACCCTTTCATGCACATTAGTGTAGGAAAGTGTGGGCAAAGCGGTGGTAGTGAGTGAATGAAGGTCAGCCGAAAAGGGTCAGGTTTTTTATGGCGGCTCGGGTGTATAAGTGGAACTATCAAGTCCCCCATATGTGATATTGGTAGGAAGATGGGGAGGACCATAAATAAGATGCTCACCTATGTGGTGATCATAGTGAGGGTGTTGGTGAAGGTTTCCATACTCATGTGGAGTAAGGAATGTATTGACATTGTATAGGCGATACTCTTGCATAGTGAGGTGTTGAAAAACAACTTCCAAGGGATCGGTGGTACATATGTGGGTAGCCGGGATAGATGATGTGTTAGAGGTTGAATCGAAGGAGATATCAATTGGTTGAGAAGTAGATGGGTGACTGATAGAGGCTATGACAGTGGTAGGAATAGAAGACTTAGGTGTAGGTAAGGTAGTTGAGGCATTGTTGGAGGGGGTTGTGGGTGAAGAAGAAGTGGTCATGGATGTAGACACCTTAATGGGTACAAGAATGTCATTAGGATAGTAAGCATGTTATAGGTCTTGAAAGGTGATGGGTCGACAGGAATGGTATAGGTATGTCCTTCATATTAAAACTTTACACAATGATGCAAGGTGGAAGGAACACAGCCCATGACACGGATCCAGGGCCTGCCAAGCAACAGGTTGTATTGAAACTCCCCTTCGAAGATGTAAAATAACTCTGGAATAGTGCGGGGAGCCACATGAATATGGAGGATGACAGTGTCAAGCATAGAAGTGATAGCGTCATTAAATGAACGCAACATGATGGGACATTTGTGTATGTAATTGTTGAGTGTACGCATTTAATCGAATGCATGGGAGGAGATGATTTTAACGCTAGCACCCCCATCAATCATAACATGTCATGTGTATATTATCGATATGGACGGAGATGAAAAGAGTAGGATCAGGGTCATCGGTTTGGTGTGGTGCAATCTCTTCCTCTGAGAAGCTAAGGGCGGTAACTTGGTGAGTAGGTGGAGGTGTAGAGGAAGGTGGTAATTTTGTGAGGGAGGCTACATGATGAGGTGTGATAATGGAAGCTACGGGTGTAAGATCATTGGGTAAAACCTCAATAGACTGAAGAACCTCCATGAGGGCTTAGCAATGTGACTCTGAGGTCTGGATGAGGTCATATAGGGACATTTTGAGAGAAGATTGGTGTAATTATTTGAGCATCGCGTGGTGTGTAACCCCATCAAAAATAGGATATGTAGGACCACGGATAGTGACTTTAGGTGTGGGTATGACTGGTATGTTGGGTATGGGGTTGGTTGACGGGTCAGTTGCCTTGTCTTTCCCTTTGTCTTTCTGAGTACATGTAGCAATGTGAAACATGTTGATTTGAGGTAAAGATGTAGATGGAGAAGGTTTTCCATGAAAGATATAACGACAAGAAGGACACAAACTGATAGGTGGGTAAGAGCCTTGTAAAATGAGTTGGGCACACCGGCATTTAGGAGGGGATTTGGCAATCTCTCTGATACGGGCCATGTTGATTTCAAATTTTGGGGGAGGATAAAAGGGTTGTGGAGGTGGAAGTGTGGGTTGTGATATAGGTATAGGCAGAAGATGTGGGGAAACTAGTGGAGGTGGAATAGGGTCCTCGTTAAGGAGATCATCATCATCAAAATTTGGTTCAGAGGGACATAATTGGATGAGGGATGCCTTTAAACCCTTATAGTTTTTGACATCGTGTCCTGGCACACGATGGTAAGTGCAAATTTTAGTATCGTAAAACCCTTCTGGTTTAGGTTTGAGAGGGTCATAAGGTCTAAGAGGTGGCAATGTGATAGCTGCGGTTTACAGGAGATTAGATAGGATAATGGCGTATGATCCTGCCATTGGATCACAATGTGAAGTGAGTGCGGGTTTGATTGGAAGAATGGGTTTTTGGAGTGTGAGAGATGTATTGATCGAGGGGTTTTGAAGAGGGGAGGGTTGAATGACAAATTTTGGGGGTGGTACCATCTTAGGTTTAGGTTATAATTTCTTGGGTAACGGTGTGGTGGAGGAAATGGTAACAGAAGGAGCAGTATGTCTAACCACTTCTTTAGAGATTATTGGGTTTTTTAATTTTTGTTGTCCATTCTTAGATAGAGGTGAGGAAGGAGTACGTGATGCGAATGGAAGGACAGATGGAAGGAGGGGATGAGTTACCCATGGGGATAATCAAGGCACAATGGTAGGTCTTAGTCAAGGCCAAGAAGGAGGCACAGGTGGAAGGGAGGAAAATTTCATGGGTAGTGATGGAGGTATGGAAGGTAATGGTGGTAGGGGAGGTAAGGTCGTTATAGGTGATGATGGGGGATGTGTGGTTTGCTTAGGCATATTAGCGGGCTGTGGTAGAGGGGTTGTGAGAGTTTTGGGTTTAGTATTAGAGGGGATTTGTTTGGTTAGGGTCGAGGGGTGAGGTCATAGGATGGACGGTAGAGGTGAAGGTGACAAAGGTGTGGTAGGTGAAGTTGGTGTATGCGGCCTAGAAGGTTGGGTCTTCCTTTTAGGTTTGGGAATAGGTTCAATGGGTGTTCAGGAAGGTGTGGTCAAATCTATTTTTACAGGGGGATGGGTAGGGTTTGATGTCGGCACAACCCCTAAGGTGTTAATGGGTTTAGATACAATAGGTGTTGTAGGAATACGTCGGCTAGTGAGTAAAGGTTCAGGCGTAGATGAGGGTGATGTAACAGAGGATGTTCCAAGAGTCATGGTTATGTGTGGTTTGGGTGGTTGAAACACCTTCAAATAGATAGTAGAAGTGTCAGTGAGTGATAACTACATTTGGGTTAAGGCTGGGAGTAGAAGATCTCCCCAAAGTGAGGCTCTATCAACATAATCCAGGTGATCATCTAAATGTGAAAATGGTACTGCTGTAAGTGAGGTCGATGCGGATCGAATGGTGATTCCCATAAAATGTGTTTAAGAAATAGGGAAATCGCTAGCTTCAGCCTCTATGGGTAAGAGAGCCAAAAGTAGGTCAGCATGATTTTGGGTGGCTAATGGAGAATGTTCACCTAGCGGTAACGACATTTCTACTAGATCGTGGATAGGTGGAGGATATGATGGGTGCTCCTCTGTGGGTGGAGGAGGCATCGTTGGTGACGGCTCACTAGGTGGAGAAGCTAAAGGTGACATGGTCCCAACGCTAACAAGAGGTTCCTCTACAAGAGAAGGGGGAGATGAAGGGTATTCCTCTGTGGGCAGATAAATAGGTGAAGTGGGTTCCTGTGTAGGTAAAGGACTTCGAGCTAGGATTTCCTCGATGGAGGGAATAGGAGATAAGTGAGAAACAACTGGTATGTTAGTGAAAATAGCATGGACCTCGCGTGCATCACTATCGTTATTTGAGGTATCACCAGTTTGGTCAGAAGACGGGGCATGATTAGGAAATGGTTTCTTGAAAATGTGGAGGTTTTGGTTGGCAGGTGCATTAGGATTATCCAAGACTAGCTCGCCACTCTCGAGCATTTCTTGGACAATGTTTTTGAAAGTGATGCAATTTTCATCATTGTGACCTTTTACACGATGATAGTTACAGAAGTTGTTCTCTTTGTACCACGCAGGTGTGGGGCGAGCGAGATCAAATCTAGTGTGCGGTTTTACAAGAGGAAGGGTGATAACACCAACTTTAATAAGCTTTTCTAAAACAAAAGAGTATGGCTCCTTGATAGGGTGTATTTCCTTTGTTCTCGTTTGAATTAAAAAGTCTAGACAGGGGAAAGATTAGATGCGGGTTTGGCTTGGTTTGATTGATGGGCAGGGCCAGCCTTGAGTACCACTGCGTTGGCGGTTCCCTTGGCTTTGGAATAGTTATTCTGGGGTTTTGAAGAAGAAGAGGTATCATTTGACTTGAATGCAGTGTTCTTATTTTGTAGTTGGATTTTCTTTTCTTCGATGGCCCGAATCTCTAGTTTTCGTGCCATAGTGAATACCTCATCAAATGTTCAGAAAGTCTGCACCTGCAAGGTCAATTAAATATGTCTAGCGCAAGCCCACGTGAAGAGCTCTATGAGTTCAGTTTGTGGTAATTTGAATGTGAGTTGATTGATCAGGCTGCACCAATGAGCGACAAAATCTGCGATAGACTCATCGTCATATTGATGCGTAGAGTAGAGGTTAGTCATGGTAACCTTCTTAACGATGTTAATCAAGAAGTGATCCAAGAAGGCTTGGGCTATCTGATTGAATGAGTATATAGAATGCCTAAGTAACCCACTATACCAGTCCAATGTGGGGCTGGTAAGAGACATGGGAAAGGTCCTCATAAGCAAAGCGTCGTCATGGGCAATAAGATAGCACCCTTGTTTGAAAGACTGCAAATGTTTTTGCGGGTCCTTTTTGTTGTTGAAGCAGTTAAATTTTGGCATCTCCCAATGTACATGATATGGACGAATAGGAATGGACCGGTGGATGGGCTCATTACAAATTTCATCGTAGGTGAGAGAATTACGCGAGCTGGAAACCTATGCCTCTAGTGTCTGCATCTTTTCCATCATTATCTTGATGAGGTCATTGGTATATTGTGAAGATTAGGTACCTCCGATAGTGTAAGGGGGTTGGTGTTGAACATATAATGGGGTGGAATTCTAGTGTATGGTGATGCCGAGTAGGGAGGTTGAGAATGGGGAACTGACATAGGGGGTACGTACCCGGAATGAATGACAGACGAAATGGGAGGTGGTTGATAGTAGGTATATAAAGGTGGGATGGTCGTAGTGACTCTAGTAGCGATAGGAGGTAGGAACTGTGGAATAGAGAGGACAATGTTTTGATATGGGGTAGTGGTCACCGACACCAGGGGTGGTTGTGTTGCGATTGGAATATGTGCGACAATGGGCACAGATGAGACTATGTTCCGGGTGGTTGACGAAGGTATGGTGGAGACTGCGGGTGCAACAGATGTGGTAGATACAGTGGTTAGAGATGACAAGGGGCCTAGTTGTGAAATGAATGGGGATAGAGTAGGTGAGGGTAATGTGGGGAATATGTGCGACAATGGACACAGATGAGACTATGTTCCGGGTGGTTGACGAAGGTATGGTGGAGACTGCGGGTGCAATAGATGTGGTAGATGCAGTGGTTAGAGCTGACAAGGGGCCTGGTTGTGAAATGAATGGGGATATAGTAGGTGAGGGTAATGTGGATCCAGAAGGGGCTGACGCAGAAGTAGGGACAAGGGCTGGAGAGATAAATACGGGCATGCCGTGTATCAACTGACCTGAGGAATCTTGAGTGGATGAATGGGAAAGGTAGAATTACAAGGATGTTGAGTTCTGATCAAGGAGTCGTGAAAACTCCTCATCACCTGTGGTGATAGTGATAGGTTGGTTAGGATCCATGGGTGATAGAATAGAAGGTGGCGAAGGACTAGGTGGGAGTGGTTGACGACTAGCATGGAATATGAGAGCATTTTCCTGGCTACGAGTCAGCACCATGTGAACAAGGGTTGATCTGGTAAGACTATATCCTGTTTGAATGACATAAAACACAACAGAAGTAGGAAAATAGGTAGTGGTAAGTGGATCAGGTCAAAATGTCTACTGGAAAACATCACAGGCTAACTGACATTGGTTAGGGTAAACCAATGTCGGTTGGGGGTAACCGCGGTTAGTGACTGTGAGAAAAGAATAATTTGCTAAATGAGGCAAAAGACTGATAATTGCCAGACAGATAGGTTACAGGATGGATTTTATCAGAACAAGGAAGGTATAGCAAGTTACATAAACTATGAATAGCTAAGAAGATGAAGCAAGTCTCCTTCTAGGCAGGTTAACCAAAATAACTATAAACCGATGCCGGTTGGGTAAAACCAATGACGATTAGAGGGTAACCGAAGACGGTTGCTGGACCAACACCAGTTACTGTGAAATTGAAATAGAGATGAAGAAAATGTGGTTGTGATTTAAAATCAAGTGTGGAATCAAACCTAGAATTCTGAGAATGATACAAATGGGGTCCAGGCACACTCAGACGAAGTCAGAATACACCAACTATTATGAGGAATGTGCAAGGAGAAATAAAAATATGAAGAACGTGTCCTCTCACCTCAAAATGCAAGCCAAGCAAAAACACTAAGAAAAATATGATCCTAAGAGTGTCTTTTCTGTTATTTTGTTCAGCTTATGCTATTTTGGGACTTACTGTATGAACTGTAAAATAGAGTTTTTTTTTTTGTGAGGAAGGCTTCCTATGAAGGAGATCTAAAATGTGAGGTTTCAGGAATGCTATGGTGGGGGCAGGCCATCCTCTACGATATGACTCAACAGAAGTAACGAGTTGGGGAGTACCTGACAATCCTCTGATCAGTGTGATCATTGGCAAACATTCCTAGGAAGGATGTTGTTTAAGAAATATGTGTTAATTTGAATTTGTGCAGTTTGGTAAGACTCAGAGAGAGAGAGAGAATGTTCTTTCTACGCTTATTTTGTCAACCATCAGCTGGGCATGACTTCCAGCGTATAGGTTTACCTCATTTAATGTGCACTAATGCAGCATACATGAATGAAATGTGGTTGATTTTAAGCCCAAATCGAAATATGAAGTTCGATGACACAAAAATATGAACAAGAGAGAATATGATCTTTCACTAATCTAGTACAAATGAAAGAAAAGAAGATTTATTTTTATAACACCAAAAAATGATTGTCTTTGAGACAATAGAAAGAAGAGAAGATTCCAGGATATAAATTTAATGTGAGAATCTTTTAAAAGGAAACTGACATACAACTTTTACCTAGGAATGAAGAAAATGCAAGGCACCACTGAATGGGTCCCACCGGACGTGCCAAAATGTTTCACCTGATTCTTAGACGTTTCTTAGTAAGTTGATGAAATAGATAAAGGATAGAAGGTTAGGAGGAATACCTGTTGAAGATGGTTAAAGGGTTGTTGCGCGCGCGTTGTCTCCTCGATCCACAGCTGACTATGAGAGCTTCCTTTTGGCTGGGAGGAACGACCTGAAATAGAAAACAAGACCACCGAGATAAAAGTTAAACAGTATATGCAGTGGACTGCCCAATGTATGATAGATACTAGGAAGTGTGATACTTCCTAGAAGGATGTCAATCCATTGTTTTAACAACTTAATGCAATAAATAAGGTAAAAAAATGTCCTATTGTAGTCAATATGATTTAGGCATCTCATATAAAGCACAATAATCAAAATCTAATCTAATAGGCTAGGTTAGAATCACATCCAGGGGTTAGGTAAATGGTTCTAGGTTTCTATAGGTCTGACAGAGGTCTGAGGAAGGTCACGGGTGATTATGGGTAGCTCAGGAAGGAGGTAGGTAGTTTGTTGTTCTGGGATGTATTGATAGATACAGAGACTGGTGTTGGTCTAGGGGTGACCGATGCTAGTTAATGGTAACCGATGCCGGTCACTCAAGCAATGACAGAGAGATTAACAAAATGGGTCTGAGTTAGCTTTTCAGGTTGATGGGGAGCTGAGTGAGGTGTTTGTAACGTATAGGTAAGATAGCAGGTCAGTAGATAAGATCTAGTGAGGGTCCTGGTTAAACTGGGAAGAGCTATGGGTTAAATTGGGGAATGGTAGTAAGGGGGCCAATATTGTGTAGGAAAAACCGATGCTGGTATAGGTGTGACTGACAGCAGTTAGGGATGACCAACACCGGTAACTGCGGGAAACTAGGAAGACTGTACCAATGCATTTTCGGTCCACCTTTGTGATTGCACAAAGGGCTGGGTAGGTCGAAATGAGATGTTGGGTTGTTTGGATGGGGTTTGGAAAGGTTTTGATGGGGGTATGGAGGGGTAGTTATCAGAGGAGATCAATGGGTAGTTGGGATATCGAACAATACAGCAAGAGAAGTAAATGCTGAGAATATCTAAATGACAGAGGTTGAATAGATAAACGTACTTACTTGTGAAGGTGCTTTATTAGTCTGTGGGTGAAGGATGAAGGTGATGATAGGAGGTTAGATGTTGTGGAGGATCACCAGATGTTGAGGAGTTCTTGCATGAGCTTCATGTGCTCTCCTTCTTGCTTGGGTTGGATCAAATCTATGTTGGGATGAGTGTTAGGTGGTTGCTGGATGATTACTGAGATGTTTGTGCGAGAAAGAATGCTTTCTCTGGTCACTTGCATGTATGATTGTTCCTCCATCTTGCTTATTCCGAATCTGTAAACCTCGAGAATAAGGTTGCTAAAAAGAATTAATGGTTACCAATGATGGTTACGGGCCGACCGGCGTCGGTTTAGGGGTGACCGACGTCGGTTAAGGCGGGATTCCCTAGATTAACTAAAAATAGGAGATCATGTCTATAACGGCTGCTAGATCTCTCTATTCCTCCAGACAGGAGTGGGAGTTACCGTTTCTTATGCGGGAATGGGGTGTAGGCATTGATTTTTAGGGTTTTTGTTAAGTCTTAGTTAGTTATGGAAACATACTAAGAATAGGTTTAGGGTAAGGTGTCTAGGTTAGGTGGAGAGGTGCGAATTAATTTAATTAGGGATAATTGAATAATAGATATGATGGGAAATGTGGATTAATTTAATCAAAGTAATTAAAGTAATATTAGTGTGGGGTGAAAGGGGCCATGGTCAGATAAGTGTGTTTAGGTTGGTTATTTGACAAGGGGTCAAGGGGAGTGTGACCTGATTTTGGTGTCTACACCAACATCAGTAGGATCATCATCAAAACCTGAAGAATCCATCCTTAAAACATCTTACCATCGAGTCAGTGTTGTACACATCACTACCCATTCACAAAAATATTAAAATGAGTCATCTTAACCTAAGAAAAGTAAAACTTTCGTCATTATACCTCTACCTCCTGAAATATCAGCTCCATCTAATAAACCCAAGGTATCTATTTCCTTAGCTCATGATGAATCTAACCAAACACTATCATCAAAATCCAAAAATTCCATACAATTAGCAACACCTCCTTTCACTGCAATACATAAGGTTGCTATCAAGCAATTACACCAATCCCCTGTTAGAATCTCACTTTATAAACTAGTCCAAACATCACCTTTTCACAAACAGGATATGATAGAATCCCTCTAACCCATAACCGTACCAACCAACGATCCTATTCCTTTCTCAAATTTTGTGGGTGCTCTTAAAGCATCTGTTATTATATCATTTGATACATCTGAAATTCCCTCTCTCCGACCAAAGGACCATGACCTACCACTCTTCATTATTGCCCAAATAAATGACATCTCTATTAAAAGGGTCATGATTTATAGTGTTTCCACCATTAATATCATATCATCCCTTACTTTTGATCAACTTAAACTTCCCAACACTGTCATCACTCAAACTTTGGTTCGATTACTATCCTTTAATGACATTATCACACCTACATTAGGCACTGTCATACTCCCACTTAAAGTAGGTGTCAAAACTTTACCTACACTCTTCTACATTATAGAAGGATATTTTCAATACAACATGTTACTAGGACACCCTTGGATACACATCATGCGTTGTATTTCTTCCACCCTCCATCATTGTCTCAAATATGAACATGATGTTCACACTTTCACTATCCCCACTGATCCAAACCCATTTGTCGACTGTTACATGATGTATCATCCAAACAATGTCCTTGTACCTAAATCTGCATCTGATTCATCTAATGAAACATCCACTAGCACATCTATCCCTTCTTCTAAGTTACCAGATGATTCTTCTCTTAGTGAGACTATAAAACGTCTTACATTGGGGGAGTATCATCTCCTCATGCTTAACTTCATCCCTTCACCCGAAATATATGGTTGTCCTAACAATCAACCCATGTATGAGCCAAATATAGGAGATGTTATCACTTATGGTCTGGGTTATCTCAAAACATAAATTCTATAGGAAGAACAACTTTCGCACCAAACACCAATTGAAAATGTGTGGCTTTGTTCAATCTCTTGTATGTTGTTTTATAGGCCCAAAGAATAGAAGATACTTTATCATCCCAATATTTCCTTCCAACATCACAAATCTTGGTCAATGTGTGGCTCAATATCTTGTTGAAAGCCTCAGCATTTCCATTTTCCTGAGGGTGATAGGGTGTAGTCTTGTGGTGGGCAACCATAAACTCATCTAGTATAATTCTTATTGTCTCATTCACAAAATGTGTGCCCTTATCACTTGTTAAACTTAAAGGAAAACCATACCTTGTAAGAACATTCTCCCATAAGATCCTTGCTGTTGTAGCCACTGTACAGTCCTTTATAGGTGCTACTTCTGCCCATCTGGTAAGATAATCTGTACAAGTGATGATATAGGGTGATCTAGTCTTGTGCTCACCTGGGGAAATAGGCCCTACAAAGTCAATCACCCATTTCTCAAAGGGTTTTGCACTTGTAATTGGTCGTAAAGGCATCTCATCCCTTTGTCCTAGTCGATCTAGGCATCTCATCTCATCAAAGCCTGCAAATCCACCCACAAGCTATCAAATCAATTTTCCATGATGCTCTGTATGTTGGAGAAGGAAAGAATGGTGGATTGAGAAAGATCTGATCATTTTAAATTTTTAGATCACGCATTAATGGCGAGGAAGACACTTTTCAATGTTTCGCCCACCAAATCCTGATATCTTGTTAGTTTCTCATGATGTTTGCATGCAAGTCAGACATCCAGTTGTTTCTCCATGATGTTTGTGTGTTGAAGAAGAGAAAATGGTAGGATTGATCAAAATCTGATCATTTTGGGTAGTCAAATCACATATTAATGGCGAAGAAGACATTTTTTAACATTTCACCCACCAGATCCTACAAAAACAATATTTTAAGCTTCCATGGCATGGAGGAGGTTGAGATCTTTCCAATGATACCAATTTTGTCGCATTTGGAGCTCTAGTTTGAAAGATATGGCCATTTTGAATTTTTGAACCAAATCCGTATGGAAATTGTGAAATGCAACCTTCAAAATGGATACGAGGGGCCCGCATGTGCAACTTACTCCCTTTCTGCGAAGAAAATGCAAAAACCCAAAAAACCTCTGCTTCCCGCAGCTTCGCCATACAATTTTTCCCCAAAAGGCCTCGTGGGCCAAAATTTGGAATTTTGTCCCTTTTTGCTAGAAAACGAAAAAAAATCCAAAGGTATGAAAGCCCCCCTATAAGCCCGCAAGTCGGCCACTTGTCAATTTTCTAGTTGATGAAGGGTCTTCGGGCCACAAAATCAAAACTGCGCCTTTTCGCCAAAAATTTTCCAAAGTGCCAACATTATCTCCACTTCCCCGCAAGTCCACCCTTGGAAATTTGGGAAAAATTTCCTTCGAAGCCCCGCAATTGCTCATTTGGGCAAAACTTCCCCCGCGGCCCTGCAAGTCCGCAACTTTCAGAATATAAGGAGTTAGAAGGACTTTTTTACCTTTCTGGAAAGGGGAAGAAAATTTATGTCTGTTGGAGGTCCTTCTAGAGATCCTTAAGTGCTTGAACTTGTGAAATTTCATATTGAAGCACCAAGAGAGAAAAGATGGAATAGTTAACCAAAAATAAGCAGGGGCTTATTTTGGATAACAATGACCAACACATGGACAAACAAAATTGTCATAAATACGCAAGGAAATACAAGAGGGACTAACATCGTGAGGTGAGATTCCAAGGTGTTGAAGGAATGACATGGGACATAGGTTGAGTTCAGACCCGATATCAATTAAGGTGCATTTTAAACCTACACTTTGAATACAATAGATGATATGCAAAGGTGGGTCATTGTCAAAAGTAGCAAGATCAGCCTGAGGAATAGATGGGAAAGCAATATGCTGAGAGAATGCATCCACAAAGGTGTTATAGACTATATCAGGATGGGTGTTGTCAGAAATTAGAGTAGTGAGTAAATTATTGATGATTTTAGCTTGCAATTTAGGATGGAGAAAGAAAAATTCATGAATGGAGATAGTCATGATGAAGAAACCCTAAGAAGAATGAGGTAACTAGGAGTATGTAGGTCAATTCAAGTTCACCAAAATGATTAACTAAAAATGGTTAACTACTGTAGTAAAGGATAATTAATCTACGCTATGAACAGATGTACTAAAGTAAATAAATGTAGTAAATAAATATGATAATGATCTAGGCAAATATGTAAAATGAAATACTAAACCCTAATGTGCAAGAGGGAAGAAGAAAGAACTCGGCTGATAACATATGTTTGTCAAACAATGTCGCAGAAGTAAATGGATAAATCAAAAGTAGGAATGATTGTGTCGAGGTCTCGTAGAGGACAGATCTGGGTGATATGGCTAGATTGGAGCGCCTAGGAGGGGACTAGGGCACCTGCGGGTGCTATGGTAAGCAAAATAGGCACCCTGGTTTGGGAAAAAGGTCTGGAGCTGATCTTCACAGGTCTTGAAGATGATTGATATCCTTCACTTCTTGTCGCATTAATTTTCTTGTACTGCACCGAATGCTCACAATATTCCAAGAGGAAGAAACAACTTGCAAAAAATCAAAATGAAGTATCAAAACATTAAAAAATAAAGATGCAAATGAATGGGTCAGACCGACCTCAGCTTCCACAACAGTGGGCTTACTAACTGAGTGTTACACTACATTTTGGACCTAGATGTAGTTCTAGTGAGTGTGTGCCTGTTGTACCCTAGGTGCTCTTGTGCCAGTCACACTTTATGAAGTAACGAGCAATAGCTAAATGTAGAAGATGTAATAAAATGTGTGCATGGAATAGAATAGAATCCCTCACCCTATGAAGTGTGATTCAGATATCCTAGTTTGTACCTTGATGATGGAGTTATGTGGATGTTAATACAATAGATGGATGTATTCTGGATGGAGTGATAGTAGTAAGTGATGTTACGTCCCTCATTATGGTCTCATAACTTTATATTTATAGGTTTCTCTTGCTTTAATTTTGTAATTAAGCCCAAAAAGGGTGACCACAAGAAAGATAAAGATATAAAATGGCTAAAAGAGACCCAAAAAGTGACAGGAAAGTGCAAAAAGGATAAGGGCGCCCCCTAGTAGGACCAGAGTGCCCATGGGCACCCCATTACAAATCTGGACACCCCAACCAAGGCTAAAATAATAAAGAATGTTAGAAAATGGCTAGTAATATGGGTGAAAATGGTCACAAATTATGAAATAAAATAAAAAAGATGGCCAAAGGACAGGAGTTAACTAGTACTTTTTCACTCAAGAACTTTTTAAATAGTAGTATGAGACGGGGACAGATAAATGTCTAAAGTGCATGATTTTGTGACTACAACGGCCAAGTGATCTCAAAATGGTATAAATGCAACTGAATCAATTAACTGTTTTTATGGATACTTAAATAAATTTCTCAAATTTACATACTATGTTAATATTGGCATGTAAAAACTTTGAAACTGAAGTGTAAACGTCTACTTCTTACCATACACCCAATTCCACATTGATTCTCTTCATTTTCCAATATCCAATAAAGTGTGCAATTACATTAAATTGGCTTATAAATTTTAAATTCATATTGGAACTGAATAAAACAATAGAAAATTCAAGGAAAATCAAAGATAAGAAACTCCAAAGTTGATAACGAAGCTCGTCTGTGAGTGACTGT
The DNA here is from genome assembly GCA_019776745.2 of Taxus chinensis. Classification (NCBI taxonomy): domain Eukaryota; kingdom Viridiplantae; phylum Streptophyta; class Pinopsida; order Cupressales; family Taxaceae; genus Taxus; species Taxus chinensis. Next base: position 155,870,734 of record CM034152.1, read on the forward strand.
CTCTGAGTTTGTATAACATTGATGAAAGGAACGATAACGATTTCTGAGTTCCTGCGGGAGTGTATTGGCGTAGTAGCTGATTAACAAGATGAGATCCCTCTCCACCATTAGTTTGAGATTTTGGTGTGACGGTAAGTCATGTGGCTCTGATACCATGAAAGGAACGATAACTAGATCGTACCAAGCCAAGAACACAGATGCTAATCAAACACCATGATCAATAAGATGCAAGCAATTTTCTAGAATAACTTTACATAAAACCTTTACAAACAAATGAAAGAACTATACCTAACAACTAGATAATATCTCCTAATATCTAAATAAGATAAAAGAAATATTCACACACATAAGTGGGTGAGGATAAATACAATAAAGGTAAATAAAGTACCTAAGTGAACATGAGCTAAGGTAAATACCTACTCTAACACCCCCCCTCAAGTGAAGCTAGGGGCCAAAATAGAAGTGGCATGTCCATAGTATGAGTCCTGGTAACTAGGCTTGATGAGGTACTCATGTACAATAACTGGGAAAAAGAGACACCACAAGGTACCCAAAACCAGTAACAACAAAGCAAAGAGAGTAAAAACCCGCTCCAAGGCATCCCAAGAAGCTCGGCTCAAAAAACTCATACAATGCTGAAGAAGTTTGGTGTGCATTGTGGTCTGAATCCACTACTTGATCACAAAACTCAAAAACAACTGACACTGGGTTTCACCAGAATAGCTCCATACAAGGAGACTGTTAATGGAGTGATGTGGAAAGTGCAAAAAAAGACCAAACATAATTTGATCAAGTGCTACAAATAGGTGTGCCATGATCCAAGAACAATAACCAAAGCAACAAGTCAAGGACATAAAATCCAGAGTTTCACGATCTAAGAAAAGCCAAGGTAACAAGGCAAGGACACATGTTCAACCCTAACCAAAACATCATCGGACACTAAAATATTTTCCACAGGGGGTGGGATCCTCCTCTTCTCTTTCTACTACAACCACAGTTGCACAAGCTAACCCAGGGGGAACATGGAATCCTTCTACTATAAAGTATCAAATGGCTCCCTACATGATACAAGTTGGAGATCGTAAGGTGGAATTGAAGTATGATTCTCCTACATGCACCCTAAAGAGGGTAACAAAGAGAAAATGTTCCTGAGGAACAACCCCTTTGTACATGGAGATAAAGGAAGATATACTAAGGATATCCAAAAGGGTCCATACAGAAGAAGAGGTCATGGACACAAACCCTCAAACTGTCATTGATGCTACTCAACAGATGAAAATCGATTTAGTCAAGAGGATGAAATAAAAATTGTGTGGCCTTAAGGCTCAAAAGAAGTGCATGTGCCTAAGAATACCCTACCCAATGTACAAATGACTTTAAGGATTTTGTATCAGCTTCTAGTGGCCATATAAAACCACAGAGATATAGTTTAGCAATGGATACTTCAATTCAAGAACTAACACAAATGCATGAATAGAATAATCTCTAAAATGGATGAATTTTTTGCTGTAATAAACAAAAATAGGTGATTAAATGTGCTTCATGTGAAAACCCAAGATCTAAACACATGAAAGATATACATGATCTCTATTTTGAATAATTTACTGATTGGATGATTGTAATGGAAGGGATGATAAATGAGCTACAAAACACAACAAAGAAGGCAACTAAGAGTTTAGATGAAGCTCAGATCACTTAAATGCACCAACCGAATGAGAGGCTCGTTCAGAAGATTTTATTTGAACAACAATTGCATACTTTCATCTCTACTCTGAATGCTAATTTTACACAAGTCGATGTAGTGAGACAGATATATACTATTATGGCATTGGCCACTTCAGCAGATGGAAAAGTGGAGAAATTTCAACTTTTAAATGAATCATTCATGGTTATATATAATAAGGTCTTAATGTCACTTCAAGAGGTTCCTGATTTAATGAGGCCACCTATTTTAGATCTAGTACACATAGAGAATGAGTTCAAGGCATGTGTATCCAAGCTCCAACAGAGTCAAATGCAGTCAACTCAGAAAACCTCAAGTGGGAGGTCCAAGTAAAGCTTGGATGTGTAGTTGCTTTGTTATTTTTAGGATCTATTATTGAAAAATTTATAATCCTAAAAATAAGTAGTAAAATATTTCTTGCATGAAAGTTTTGTCTTTTGTTTTTAATAACCACTCAAAAATAGTTTGTTATATTTTTAAAATTCGTTATTTTAAGCCCCAAGTGGTGGCAATTTTGGATAAGTACAAATATTATTTATCCTTTGAGGAGGGAGAATTTTATGAAGAAATCACTTTGAAAGTCTAAGGATTTTTCAGTGAGCGTTTTCTACATATTGTTTGCTAAATTATTTGGTAAATTTGATTAGATTTGTTTTATTGATTAATCACTATTTGATTTGTTATATCATGAAATTTATAAGTGTGTAGTAGCTATTTTCATAATCATAATTTCAATTAGTTTCATCTTGTTTAGCAGAGTGTTAATGTGCGTATGCAATTGGATATTATTGCTAATACACTAAGTGTATGTTCTCAAAAAATATGTCTTGACCTTGGTTAAGTATGAATTACAAGTTCTAAGCCATGCACCTCCCTAGTCAAGGCCATAAAATTGGTTTAGGAATATATATTTGGTCTTAACTTATTTGTATGGTTTGACACCGACATATCCTCCATCTTTTCTTTTAGTTCCACATTCTTTGATGGGTCGTTTACTCCCTTTAGGTCGAACTTTCTTCAATAATTCATCTTGGAAAACCTATATAAGAATGATAACACTACCTTGTTTGATAACCTGAAAATCCTATGGCATTACATTGATACATTCGCTTCTAACACTTTTAAAAGGTACCTAATTCCCCAAAATATTAAAAAAGCACATCTACAATCATTAGGGTAGAAATATTTACATGTATAAATATTTTTACCAAGTCAAGTCATCAGTATCTCACATCAATAACCATTCAAACATCCCTTATCCAGGTATTTTAGCAAGAGCCAAACTCAACTCAAGTATTGTCAAAGAGGTTTCCAAATATATCTGCATTCATTCAGATATCACATGCTAGGTGAAGAACGACATTCAATTTTAGTTCTATTCAGAGTAGTGCCAACATCGATGGTGCACGGGGTGCCCAAAACCATGCATGGGTAGGGTTTGAGATCATGTTTAGGATGTTCAAATAGCCTCGTAACATGCATGACAACTAGTGTTTGACAGTGACAAACATTTCTAAGAAGGTGATAATCTCAGGAAGTTATAGAGATGAAAACCAAGTAGGTCCAAGATCATACAAAAGGTTCAAGACTATACAGATGGTCCTAATTAAAATGTATGGTCCTAACCCAAATCAATTTCTAGTCAGAATGCCCATAACAAAGCATCATCATGTTCAAATCCTTCTGTTTCAAAAATTCACCTTCCAAAAACCACCCAGAATCATTTGTAATCAACTAAGTGCACTCATATTTTTTATGTTTTCAATTTTGCAGCATATCATTAAACATTAAATAGGTTGTTATGATATTGTACAATTAATGTTGGAATTTAATCAATCATAATAACCTCTTGTAGCCCCCTTACATTCTTTAGTGTACCTAATTCACTAATTCTTATATTTCATGTAATCTAATAAGGTCATATATAATTTGAGTCAAAATGTTGTAGTGTGTCATTGAATTTTCCCAATTGGTGTCTACACGCCTAGGTTCCCTCATCCCCTCTAGGCACCCTGACCCTTTTCTATCTAACTCGCTTCTTGTAAGGATTGTGGAGCTGAATTGCTTCGCAGTTAGCATGATTTACACCTTGCTGGTTTACAAAGTAACGGGCGCCGGTCAGAGGGTAACCGACATTGGTCAAGGTAACCGGCGTCGGTTTTTTGTGCGTGAAATTTTATATTTAACTCACAGGAATTTAATCTAGCTTTTGTTTTAAAGTTGATTTAAAGGTTGTAAATGCATAGCTAAGGTTCCCTAAGTTTGTCTAAGCTTATATAAGCTAGAAAACTAGGGTTGGAACATAAGGAATGAGGAAAGAGAAGAATTGAGCTATTCTTGGTTGAAAGGATGAAGAAAAAAAAAAGAAATAGTAGATTGCATGAAGACACGAGATTTCATAGAGAGAAGTTGAACAAAAGGAAAGTGCAGGTATAATGTTGGTGAGAAGATGGTATTATCTTCTACTATATTTACGTTGTATTATTTAGTCTCATGTAATGGCTTGCATAGTATGTAAAGCACTTAGTGTTTTTTCTTGTTAGATCCACATGTTGTTGTGAGATCTTGTTATTTATCATTCTTGTAGATCCACATGTGGTGACATATCATATTATGGATCCATGAGATCATGATGTATTGTTGATCCATAGGAATCTAGTATTATAGAGGAAGTTGTCTTCATGTTTGCACAGGTTGATGCAGTGATGGAGGAGAGACTTAGTTCTTGGTGCATGGTTAAGGTTGCACATTGGTAGACCCTTCTAGAGGTCTTATTTACAGATTCATAATATAGTGAGAGCTTAGTTACAAGTGGCAGATGTAGGGTAGCTTCAGGTATGTGAGATCTAGTTGTGTTTCAGAGGCAAGGTTATAGTGTACTCAGGTAGATCTGGTTAGAGATTTGGAAGATACATAAGTGGTGGTATGGAGGCATGGTTTAGTATACTCAGGTAGATCTGGTTGGATATTTGGAGGAAGAGATACTCTTATAGAGATACATGTACTCTTGTGCAAAAGAGTTGGTTTGTAATCTCTTGTTATATTATATATATGAGATCTCTATCTTTGGTGGACATAGCCCACATTGGGTGAACCAAGGTATGTGTTGTGTTATGTGTGTGTACTTTTGTGTGATTTGGATTATTCTTGTTTATAATTCCACTATTATAGATTTTTGGGGTTAGCACACCGGTTGTACAGATAACATATCAGATCTAAGCATACATGCAAATAAAAATGGATATTCTATTAGAAGAAATATACAAAACAAGAGATATAAATCAACACCAAATTTAACATGGTTCACCTAGTGTGGGCTATGTCCACCGAGAAACAAGCCAATCTATTATCCAAATCTTTCATAAGATATACAATGAAGATTTACAATCTTCCAAACCTTTGGGATGTACAGTACTTTCTTTCTCTCAAAATTTTACTTCTTCACCAAGAATTCTCTCTCACACAATTATTCTCACAATAATCATCAACTTTTGCAAGTTCTTCTTAATTCTTACTTCTTACTTCTAAACTCTAGCTTTTATGCTTATATAGGCGTATACAAACCTAGGGCACTTAGCCATGTAATTACAATCAATATATTTGTTTTAATACTAAAAAGAGATATAATTCCCATGAGTTAATTAAAACACCCATAAACAGGTAACCAACGTCGGTTAGCCCTAACCGATGTCGGTTCCTCCTTTCCTGACTGATGTCAGTCATAGGTGACCGATGTCAGTCCCTCCATAACTGATGTTAGTTACTTTGTTTTCCAACAAGTTTCATATTGCATGCTAGTCCAAAGTAATTGAGCTCCACAACTCAACAATCTCCCACTTGGAGATTAATTACTGCATTATACCTTTACAGTGTCAATTCTTAGATCCATTCCTTAGATTTTTTTCTTCCTCTTCAAGTATCAAACTTGAAGACCAACAGAAGTGGAGTGTAGCTCCAACTTCTCTTTTGCTAACGACTTTGTTAGCATATCTGCAGGGTTCTCACTTGTATGAATCTTCTCCAGATTCAATTGCCCATCCTCCAATACTTGACATATGAAGTGATACCTCAATTGAATGTGTTTTGTTCTTGAATGAAGCACTGAGTTATTTACCAAATAAATTGCACTTTAACTATCACTAAACAATTTTCACTCATCTTGCTCCTTTCCCAACTCTTTCATGAACCTACTCATCCATATCATATCCTTTCTAGCCCCTGTCGCTGCAACATACTCTGCTTCTGTAGTAGACAAAGCCACAACCTTCTGTAATCTTGAAATCCAACTAACTGTCGTCCCGCCTACTATGAAAATAAATCCAGTAGTGCTCCTCCTACCATCTAGATCTCCAGCCATATCTGCATCAACATAGCCACATAATGAAAATATCCTAACCTCCATAGCATAACTGCATGTTAGATGTCCCTTTCAAATACCTGAGTATCCATTGGACTACTTTCCAATGCTCTTTACCTAGATTGGCCATATATCTGCTCACAACTCCCACTGCATGTGTAATGTCTGGTCTAGTACAAACCGTAACATACATGAGACTCCCAACTGCTGAAGCATATGGGACTCGTGTCATGTATTTGACCTCCTCATGTAATGATGGACACTGATCTTTGCTCATTTTGAAGTGTCCAGCCATAGGTGTACTAACAGGTTTTGCATTCTGCATCTTGAACCTTTCTAGCACCATGTAGATATAATCCTCCTGAGACAAATACAACTTCTTGTTTTTCTTGTCTCTGTGTATTTTCATGCTAAGGATTCTTTTTTCAGCTCCTAAATCCTTCATAACAAATGTGTGAGTGAGCTTTTCCTTAAGCTCACCAATGTCCTACATACTAGTTCTTACAATAAGCATATCATCCACATACAATAACAAAATAATATAGCTCCCATTTTCAAGATTCTTGAAATAAACACAATGGTTAGATTCACATCTTAAGTAACCATGCTCATACATACAACTATCAAACTTTATGTACATTGCCTTGGAGCTTATTTAAGCCCATATAGGATCTTTTTCAACCTGTACACTAATTTCTCCTTACCTTTCACTTCATACCCAAGCGGCTGCTACATATAAATGTCTTCATCTAAATCACCATGAAGAGAAGTCATCTTCACATCTAGTTTCTCTAAATGCAAATCCTCTACTGTAACTAGACTCAATACAATACGAATAGAAGTCATCTTAACAACAATAGAACATATTTTACTAAAAATAATATCTGCTTTCTGTGTAAATCCCTTTACTACAATCCTTGTCGTGTACCTTTTCTCTCCACCCTCTTCTTCCTTGATCTTGTAAACCCACTTGTTCTGCAATGTCCTCTTACCTGCTGACAACTTAACCAAATCCCAAGTTTGGTTATGTTCCAAGGAGTCCATCTCCTCATCCATGTCATGCTCCCACTGGATGTGGGTCTCATCCTACATTGCTTCTTCAAAGATCTCTGGTTCACCATTATCAGTCAATAATAAATAAAATAGAGAAGGTGTAAATATTTCTGGAGGTTTACTTACTCTTTGTGACCTTCTTATAAGAGTTTGGGGTACTAGAAGCTCATTCTAGACCTCCTGGACATTTGTATCAAAATCTGTCAGTGACCAACACCGGTCACCTGTAACCGGCATCAGTTCTGATAACCGATGTTGGTTGGGATCTTCTGTAACCGATAACTATTCTGTTGACCGATGTCGATTAGGGGTCAAATGATACCGGTTACTGTGTAACCCTGTCGGTATTACTTTTAAATCTAATAGTTCATTTTCATTCACAAACTTCTCAACTAGTTCGTCCTTGAGTGCCAAAATTTTATCCCTGTACATTCACTTTTCATTCCATTGAATATCACGACTCCTAATAATTTTAGACTTCTCTAAATCCCAAAAATGGAATCTAAAATCACCAGATCCATAACCAATGAAAGTGCATCTCTTGGATTTTGCATCCAACTTTTTTCTATTTTCCTTATCAATATGCACAAAAGCTTCTGAACCAAAAACTTTAAGAAAAGATAGATCTACCTCTTTTCTGGTCCAAGCTTCCTTTGGTATTCCTCCATCTAGTGAACTTAAAGGCCCGCAGTTAATCAAATAAAGCGTTGTATCAACTACTTCCACCCAAAACTGCAAAGAAAATCCAGAATGTATCCTCATACTTCTAGCATGTTCCATAATTGTCCTATTCATTCTTTCTGCAACACTATTCTCCTGTGGTGTTCTTAGAACCGTTCTTTCTCTATGTATCCCATTCATTGAACAATAATAATTGAAATCCTTGCTACAGTATTCACCACCATTATCAGATCTAAGACACTTTAAATTTGAATTTGATTCATTCTCAACAAGGGCTTTCCATCTTTTGAAAGTTTCAAAAACATCATATTTATGTTTAATATAATAAACCCATACCTTTCTTGTAGCATCATCAACGAAAGTAACATAATATTAGGATCCTCCATGAGAAGCGACCTGAGCTGGTCCCCACAGATTTGAGTGTACAAGCTCCAATTTCTACTCTTTCTTAGTTGCCCCAACTTTGAGAAATCTTACTCTCTTTTACTTTCCAAAGACACAATGCTCACAGAAATGAAGATTTAAATCTTTCAAATATGATAACTTACCCTTAGCCTTTAAGATCCACATTCCTTTTTACTCATATGGCCCAACCGATTATGCCACATACATGCATCTAAATCTGAAGTAGATAATGCAGAAAAGGAATCAGTAACACATGTAGATAAATATAACGTTCCTACCTTCTCACCTCTTTCCACAACAAAAACACCCTTGGTGACTTTCCAAGAGTCTCCTGTAAATGTAACCATGCAGCCAGCTTCACCTAGTTAATTTCTGAATTAACCCTTATTAGGGGTTGCATGGAAAGAAGCTCCTGAATCTAAAACCCATGATTCAATTCTATTATCAAAAGAAAGAATAAGAGCATCTTGCATTACCTCTGCTGTAGCAAGATTTTCTTCTTTACCTTTCTCTGATTGTTGGTTCTCTTTATCCTTTGACCAAAATTTTTTCTTTGCATGTCCTTTCTTTCCACATTTCCAACAAGTAATTCCCTTACCTCTAGATTTGGATATGTTATCCCTTGACTTTGATTTTCCATTACTCTTACTCTTGGATCTCTCCTTTTAGCTTTCCCTACTTTCTACATTCAAAGCATTCCCAGATGATGATTCCTCTGTACTCTTCCTGCAAATTTCTTCATTCAAGATTATACTAACCACATCATCAAACTTCAAAATATTATTAGCAGATGTTGTATTACTAACAAACATTACCAAGTTATCCCAACTATCAAGTAAATAACATAAGAATAAAAGTGCTTTCACTTCATCATCAAATGGTATATCAACCGATTTTAAATTATTTACAATAGATTTGAAATCATTCAAATGACTAGATGCAGATCCACCTTCATGCATATTAGAACTAAATAGTTTCTTCATCAAATAAATTTTATTTGAAGCACTAGGTTTTTCATATAAATTAGCAAGAGATTTCATTAACCCTACTGCAGAAGTCGCTTATGTAATATTGGAAGCCACAGATGCTACCATGCTCAATCTTATAGATCCCAAAGCCTTTCAGTCAATAATATTCCATTCTTCATTGGGTCTTCGTAGGTCTAGACTTCTCACCCAATGGTAAATAAAAATCTCTTTGATACAGATAATCCTCAATCTGCATCTTCCATAATTGATAATTTCGGTCGTCAAACTTCTCTACCTTGTATTTGTTTTCTTCTGCCATTGTTGTAGCTCCCACTCAATCAAAAAACCCTTTGTGAGTAAATTTTTCAACACACAAAACCCTCAAACAAAGCTTTGATACCATTTATTGGGGTTAGCACACCGGTTGTAAAGATAACATATCAGATCTAAGCATACATGTAAATAAAAGCATATATTCTACCAGAAGAAATATACAAAACAAGAGATATAAATCAACACCACATTTAACGTGGTTCACCCAGTGTGGGCTACGTCCACAAAGAAACAAGCCAATCTATTATCCAAAGCTTTCACAATATATACAATGAAGATTTACAATCTTCCACACCTCTGGGATGTACAATACTTTCTTTGCCTCAAACTTTTACTTCTTCACCAAGAATTCTCTCTCTCACAATTATTCTCACAATAATCATCAATTTTTGCAAGTTCTTCTTTTTTCTTACTTCTAAACCCTAGCTTTCATGCTTATATAGTCGTATACAAACTTAGGGCACTTAGCCATGTAATTACAATCAATAGATATGTTTTAACACTAAAAATAGATCTAATTCTCGTGAGTTAATTAAAACACCCACATACAAGTAATCGACGCCGGTTAGCCTTAACCGATGTCAGTTCCTCCTTTCCTGACTGATGTCAGTCATAGGTGACCAATGTCGGTCCCTCCATAACCGATATCGGTTACTGTGTTTTCCAGCAAGTTTCATATTGCATGTTAGTCCAATGTAATTAAGCTCCACAACTCAACATAGATTTTGTGGGGATTGTTAGATCCGTATTTGCATGTTTTGGATTTGATATTCTATAGTTGCAAATTTTTCCACATAGGCCCATATGCATCTTCTAACTACTTTATGTTATGAAGTATTCACTCAACAACATAAAATGGGGGTAAATGTAGACATAAAATCGCGCACTTGGGTACATTTATAGGTCCTAAAAGTATACTAGCATTTACATGATTCCTAAGTGAAAAAAATAGTAATTGAAAACTATCTTTGGCCTCTTTTCTATCTTTCTTGCTCCTTATTTGGTCTTTTACACCCTACTACCCAGTCAGAACATTACTTGTTTATCTTTTATGACTTCAGACACCAACACTCAGCCAGGACGTCAACGCCCAGGTTCCCTCATCTCCTCTAAGCACCCTGATCCTTTTCTATCTTATTCACTTCTTTTAGGTCTCTTTTATCATTTGGGCATCTTATTTTCTTATGGGTCAGTCTTCTAGTTGTCAATTACGAAATTCAACCAAGGGAATCATATAAATACATAGCTATATGATCAAAATAGAGGAACAAACTCTAAGCATACTATCTATCACCTAAGCTTGCATCCAAAGACATCCAAAGCACTCAAAGGCATCCATCTAGCATCCATACAAGGGACAAGGGAGTACATTTTTTGTATACACAACATAGAAATTAAAAGTTCATTCTATTCCATATACACATTTGCATCTATCTAGCAAATGTAGCCCACTATCTAGTGCATCTTGCACAAGGGCTTCCTAGGGTACCATTGTCACACACTCACAAGAACCACATGGAGTCTAAGATGTAGTGTAACACTCAGTTGTAAATTCACTCATTCGGGTGACCGTCGGGGTTAGTTTGACTCCCCATATTACATCTTTCTTTTTTAGATTTTATACAGTTTTGTAGGTTTTGCAGGTGACCATCTATTTTGTAGGTTACAGGTATACTCAGTGATCAAGGTGCAACATAAAAGTGACCAATAACGATTATCCGTGACACTTTTTCAACACAAGAAAAATCATATTCCGACCATCTGCATAGTCACGGGCACCCAGTAAAGGTCTCTGGCACCCAAACACCCTCACCCCAGTCCAGGTACCCTGGTCTAGTCTTATTCATGAGCTCTAGAATTTATAGAGACCTGTTACAACACAATTCACTTCCTATTCAACAGTTTTCCCAGTCTACACCAACCCCAAATCAAGTGTAAATCAGTTAAGTCCTTCCCTCTCTCTCTCTCTCTCTCTCTCTCTCACTTAGGGTTTCATATTTCATTAGCTTATTACTTGTGTCAAATTGTATCTAGCAGTTGTACTTCATTGTTTCTATTAGTTACTCTGTAATACTAGGGTTTTATACAAAGTCTATTTTTGTTAAATGAGCCACATATTTATTTTAGCTATACCGTTTTAACCATATGTGGCCACCATTAGATCTAGTCTACCATCTTTGACCATATTTTATTTTCTATTGTAACCTATTTTATTCTAAGGGTAAAAATATATATATGGTTTTAACTCCCTTAATTTGGAGGTTTTCAAATAATGCCCTGCCTTCTATATTTAAGAGAGTAATTGCAGGTTGTAGAAAGTAATGTAGAATATATAAGAGACAAAATAGAATTAGGAATAATAAATTCAAATAACATTGTAATTTGATTTATGATAATTCAAAGGAATTCTCTTCACTGGTATAGGATATTATAAATAATATTAATACTTTTATTTAATTATGTCTTAAATAAGGAGGGAATTCAAGCTCTAGTGTAACCAAGGTAGGGCCCACTCGTAAGGGTTTGGTGATTTGATTTCCGATCTATTAGATAGTTTTATTTATGTTCAACATTCATTTAATTTATATATTTCAATTATGTAAGTATGTGCAATTTCAATTCAGTATGTGATTCTCTAATTTTGTGCATGTACTTTCAAATCATTATTTGGAAAGATTCAAATTTAGTTTAGTATTTCAATTCTCGTAATTTCTATTTATACAAGTGTGACTTACTATCAACATTTTATTTCTTATAGAATTTGTTTCCAATATGCTGTGCTCAGAATATTAGTCTTCAAATATGATTACTGTTGTGAATATAATGCTAAAATCTTACCAAAGTATACAACATTGGGTTAAAAATAATGAAGATAGTATAATCAATAAACCAAGTGGTTACCCTGTCGGAGTGGGCCACAATCGAGGATTGAGACTGGATAGAATTGAATGCACAAAGTAGAAATCTGTGTGGAGATACGAGATCCAAAAACACTCAAGATCAGAAAAAACTCTTGATTCATTCACACATTAGCCAACTAGCCAAAAATATGCATAGGAGGTTACATTAAATAGTGAAAAACTAGGTCACCCAAAAGGTAACTAACTCAACTCACAATTATAAAATGACTTAAAGTACATTCCCTTAATAACCTATGATCAACCTAAGCAAGCTAATTAGACTGTGTAGGTAAAACCACAATGTGGGTAAAATCCTACACCAACACCCCCCCTTAAGCGTAGCTTAGGTGGGTTGAAAAGAAAGGTGGGTCCCGACAAGAAGGCCTAATGAGGTACCCACATATAATGCAAATATCTCATAAAGCGGAGAAAAAGAGAAAACATACTGTAAAAAACTCCTCCCCAAAAGAGAGAAAGGAAAAGAAGGTAGGATTAGAAATCCCCACTTGAAGCTATAATAGACTGTAGCCATCCTGTATACAGAAAATGAGCCTCCCGAAGTGACTGTGGAGTAGGAGGAGTAGTGAAGAATGTGTTAGATTTTCCAAAGCCTGGAATTATGTTCCAAGACATAGCATCACTGTATTTTGGATCACAAGACATTTCGAGAATGCATTGATACATTTGTTGAGAGGTACAAGGATAAGAATTAAATGCAGTGAGGACTGGATCACCATGGAAAAGTGAATGAGCCACCAAGTGGCTAATGGAGCTATATCCAAGATGTGGTTCCTAGAAAAGGAAATTTTATCCTTATGTAAAGTAGAAGAGCCAACTGCTCCTTGAAGGGATGTTGTATCTGAAGCAACAACAAAGAAGGAATGTGGAAGGCCCTGAAACTGAGTATTAGAATTCCCAATGTCTGATGAGTCTTCAATCAAGGTGCCTACTCCTTGAAAAGTTAACGGAGGACTGGAAGTAGGTAGATCAAGAAATAACTCCTCGATATTTCAAAGGTGACAAGGAGATGATGGAGGTGAATCCCCGTCACTACTGTACTCATCTGTGCTAGAAGAGAATTCATCGTCATCATAAATTTCCTCATGATTAGAGATAATATCAAGTGTAGGTGAATCTGAAGAAGAATCTAAAGGGACATAGTCAGAGAAGGAATACAACTGAGTCTAATGATTGACTACAACCACTACAACGATAACGTCACTGTGCAACTCTCTAATATACACTGAATCTAGAGTGAACTCAACACACAATCCCTGGCTAAGGTGAGTAACATAGTAGAGTGATATGAGATTAGATGACAATGAGGGAATATTGAGAACATTATTGAATGTTCCTCCACTCACTTCAACAAAACCTCTCCCAAAAACTTGTGTGGAAGAGTTGTCACCCAATCTTATAGAGGACATGTCACATGGCTCAAAAGAATTGAAATCCACGTATGAAGAGGCCATACGATGTGATGCACCAAAATCAATTACCCAAGTAGAAGTTGGTGGTACAATTGTAACTAGGGCTCTCCCCTTTGTTTTCTACTTTCTGAATTCTTTCTCTCTCTTTTCCATGGTCATTTACCTTGGAGGATTCATGGGTTGATGAAGATAGTTTACAAGATTTAGAAACACCTATGTTATTCTTCTCAATAAGACTTGTGAGGTGGTCAAGCTGCTTCTTCATACATTTACTCTCATCATTCTTTCCTATGTAATACCCCCACTTGATCCTCTCTTTCTTGGACTTAACACTAGAAGAGGAAGTCCTGAAGTTTTATTTAGAGGCGGGATCAACTCGATCCTTCTTGTTCTCATGATCCTTATTTTTCAATTTCTTCTCTTTTTTTGAAACCTTAAATTTCTCATGTCCAACAAGTATAGCATGGGGTTTAGAGGACTTCAATGCACCCATTGAATAAGCTTGTATTGCTCTTGAGTTAAGTCAATAGCAAAATTATCCAAGGAAGACATAGTCTATGTAGCTCCCATGACGCTCCTAGTGGCATGCAAGGTAGAGATGAAGACATGATAGTTGGAACCCAATTTGAAAAGGATGGAAAGAACCAATTGATCATTTTTTTGTCTATGCCACACAATTTCAACTGTAACCTTAGTGATTTGAATTTGGTGAAGAAGTCATGTATCGTGTCAAAGTCACCTGGGTTCAAACTGATGAGCTCATTTTCCAACTCATGACCTCTCATTATGTCCTGCTTCCCAAATATTCCTTCTAAAATGGTCCATACTTCATTAGGAGTATTTGTAGATTCAATATGAAAGAGCAAGTCAGAAGACATGGACATGCATAATAGACCACATGCTTCATCACTTTTACTATACCACTTCACATTTATGCATCTAGTGCCAGTTCTGTTTCTATACCCACAGTGATCTGGTGTAAGCCTTTACTCCTCAAGAGAATTTATATTATGACTTTCCACTCATGATATTTGAATAGTGTAAGAATAGGAACAAGGGATGAATCCATTGCAGTAAGTGGTTATAAATTGAATTGAGTGTGTAACCCCCCTGAAACAATATAAGTGACAAGTTTTCAAAGAACGAGAATAACTCTAATGCGAAGAGCACGAAAAAATATGCACTTAAAAAAATGGCACCTAAAACGGAGTAGCCAGTTAAAAGTTATGCCAAATCGGAGTTTTGACCCTGTTAAACACCTCTAAAGGCCCAAAATGTAGTGTGTCGGGGTTTAGGTGATGTAAAGTAGGTATCGAAGCCCAACAGGTACAAAGTAGGTGTCAGAACCCAACAAGTATAAAACAGGTTTTAGAACTTGTTAGGTGTAAAACAAGTGTCAAATCTTGATAAGTGCAAAATAGGTATTAGAATCTGACAAGTGTAAAACATGTGTCGGGACCCGACAAGTGCAAAATAGGTGTAGAAACCTGACAGGTGTAAAGAAGGTGTCGAAACCTGATAGGTGCAAAGTAGGGTAATAAACTCGACACACTGAGGGTGGAGATTTTTACTTGCTAAACACGCCTGAAAACCCAATTTACACTTGGGCAGATTTTTTGACTTGCTAAACACACTTGAAAACCCGATTTGCACTTGGGCAGATTTTTTCACTTTTCAAGCACATGCAAAAACCCGAAACACTATCACATAGAACTCAATCAAGTTTACATTTGAACCTAAGGTTTTCACCCCTTCTGAATTCAATGACACTATCTATTTTTCATGTAAAGACTCTGGAGAAGAGATTTGCACAGATTTCCTTAAAATCCCACTAAACCCTCGAAAACCAAAATCTACAAAGAAAACAAACACTGAATGAGCTAGAATGCTAGATCTTTCAGCATAGGCAATGTCATTTGGTTACCAGATCAGCTCTGATACCATGTTGGAGTGGGCCATAATCGAGGATTGAGACTGAATAGGATCGAATACACAAAGTATAAATCTATTTGGAGATGTGAGATCCAAAAACACTCAAGAGAAGAAAAAACTCTTCATTCATTCATGCATAAGCCAATTAGCCAAAAATATGCATAGGAGGTTATATTATAGAGTGAGAAATTAGGTCACCCAAAAAGGTAACTAACTCAACTCACAATTAGAAAATGACTTAAAGTACATTCCCTTAATTTAACTTATGATTAACCTAAGCAAGCTAATTAGACTATGTAGGTAAAACCACAAGGAGGGTAAAATCCTACACCAACATACCCCTCTGGGGTCTATTTGTTAGGTTACACATGATCAATGGCTACACCAATTTAATCAGTGAATTTATTTTACCACCACCTCCTCCATGTTGTCATGTGACCAAATTTGTTCAACTTCTTCTATGTTATAAATCACTTCCACCAACTACTAACATATCTTCTTTATGTACCGAGATACCCTCAAGTTGTGGGAATGTTGTGATGGTCACAAATTTCGTCATTTTGCCTTAGATGGTTGCAAATTTTAATGTATAATCTAATGAGATGCAAGGTGGTTACAAAGTTTTGTGTCTGTGTTGGTATAATCCTCCTTAGAAGGGTTCTTTGGTTCCCAAACCTGAGTTTGTCTTTCCTGTGGTATCCTTATTATAGCTATATTTAATATTTTGACTTTAATAACTAAAGGATTTGTTTTGATTTTTTCAGATGTTGTTTATGTGGTATTCTGGTGAAAAATTCCATGTTTATAACTACCGGATCTAATATAATTTAAATTCCCTTTCCTAACATAAGTACACATCTTTCATAGTTGATGTTGTTTAGTATTATATATTGGGGCTTAAATGCCCCTATATATGTATGTAAAATGTGGAAGCATGTATAAGGCACCAAAATTATTTGAAAAAATACCTTATAACAATGTGGTTTTATGGAATACTATGATTGCAAGATACACACAAATTAGTGTTTTTGACAAGGGTTAAAGATTTTCAAAGAAATTCCTCAAATAAATGTTGTCTCATAGAATATGATGATTATTGTATACATAAAAATGGTTTGTTCAAGTGGTCTTGTAAATGTTTAAGCTAATTCCATTGGCAAGTATAAATCCATACTCCATGAGCTTTTTCAGCATCCTCTCAGTGTGTGCCTAATTGAGATCCTTACAACAAGGAATGGACATCCATATAAACATAATTGGAAGGAAAATCTTGTTAGATGTTGTGATTACAGTGTCATCTATTTTCTTACTTTTCTTACCAACAATCATTGTGATATTCCAAATCACCCTTTTGTGCATGTTTGCACTTGTAAGGAGGGCTACAACAACTTTGTAGAGTTGCCATTGGTCAATCCTCCTCTCATATGATGTACTTTTCTGACATAATTTGGAGTTGTTCCCTTGCAATTTATTATGCAATGGAGGATTTAAGAAGAGGATTTTCCCAAATGGTAACGTATGAAGTTATGTCTGCATTGTAATGAAACCAATCACATTTAAACAAAATTAAGTACTTATGTTCCCAACCAAAATAATACAATAAGTAGATATACACTTGTTCTTCCTCCATTTGTACATACATAATCGTGAAATGTTAACAACATGGAAAGACATATGATAGATGGGTGAATTATAGAAATAACAAATAACAAATACTTGTGATCTAGAAAATCTTGAAGAGGTAGAGGAGGTTGAGATTTTTTAGGTATCCTCTATCAAAACATTGAACGACCCCCAATCCCAAAAAATATGGCATTTTAAAATTTTGAGTGCAAATGACACCATATAATATTTTATTTCACATACTCATTAATTTTTAATTTTTATGCTATGTGCATCAAATTACGACAATGCCCACTCATTACTTATCTCTCATGTCTTTTTAGAATGGGTAGAGAGTGGCTTTATATCAATAATCCCCATATTGGCTCACTAGTTATATGGAATAACTAAAAGTTTACTAGAGCATTGGAACCTTACATTTTGAAAATTTCTGTGCAAACTTTTAATGTTGTTTGTAATGCATGTAATCAATTTTTCCCTTGTTATAGCCTCTCCCAAGTGGATATTAATCTTTCTTGGAAAAGACATGACATTTCATGTTGGGATTTGATCTTAGGTCAATTAACTTGTAAATGTAAACTACATCCACACCAAAACATCAAACCAAGGTGTTTGGTAAGGCACTTAAAGCTTTTTGACTTGTTAACACCAAACCCAAAGTGTTTGATAAGGAGCATACACAATATTGACTTGTTATAGCCTCTCTAAAGTGGAGATTTAAACTTTCTTCATATATAAACTTACAATTTTTCACTTAGTATAGCCTCTCTCAAACAAAGGTTCAAACTTGCATGCATTTCTTGAATTGGGTGACACTGCGATGGAATTGCCCTCTCACTAACATATTGGTTGATTGGTTGTGGGTTAAGTATGTTTGTTAAATTGCTACACGAGTCATACATGCCTTTTCGATGTATCTTAGAATTGCTTCTACCACTATAAATTTGCATTGAATCATAAAATCATTCCCGCATTGGTTGGTTGGTTGTCATGGTCTACGGTAACAAATAAACCCCAATATATTGTGATCCTTATGCTATTAGGGGTGAGACCACAATAAAAGTGACCTCTCACTAACATAATCATTGATTGTATGTGAGTTAAGTATGTTTGTTGCCTTGCTACCCAGGTTGGATATGCCTCTTCAATACACCTTAGTATTATATCTACGACTTGAAAAAACATTATTGAATCAACACACTAATCCCACATTAGTTGGTTCACTTGGCATGTACTAACATATAAACATTAATATATTACAATCCTTATGCCAATAGGAGTGATACCCTAATGGAAATTACCTTCTCACTAACACAATGGTTGATTGGTTGAAGGATAAGTATATTGCTACCCCAGGTGAGATATGCCTATTCAATGCATCTATGAATTACTTCTACAACCTAAAAATTATCATTTAATCAAAAAACTTTTCTTGCATTGGTAGGTTGGGATGGCTTATGGTAACATATAAACCCTAATAAATTGTGTCCTTATAACAATAGGGTGACGTCCCAACAGAAGTGGCCTCTTACCGACATAATTGTTGATTGGTTGTGAGATAAGTATGTTTGCTTCCTTAGCCTTTTTCCTCTCCTCCCTAGTAGTTTCAAAAATTATGATGGCTATAAAAAACTCCCAAAGAAAAATCTAACCCTCCACGCTGAACACCCTCTAAATTTTAATCCTAAATTATAACAAATCCATATTTCAAAGCATTTTTTTAATTAGGAAGTAGAAGAAAACAAAAAAGGACTTTTCCCTTACAAATCAACACGCTATCCTAAAACCTAATTAATAGTGTCTTTAACTATAGCTCTAAAATATCTCGACATATATTTACGCTAAAGGTGTTACCCCTATGGAAAAGGCCCCTGCAGATGTTTCTATGACTGTGTTAAATTTGGAGGTTTGACGGTTGTCTTGACGTTTGTGCTTTTCCTCCCTATTTTAGCTTTTCTCTACTATTTTTTAATAATTTTGTTTCTAATAATTAACAATTTTAGCTTTTGTTTTTAATTAACAATAACAATTTTAGCTTTTGTTTTTAATTAACATCAATTTTAGCTTTTGTTTTTAATTAACAATTTTAGATTTTAATAATTTTTGTTTTTAATAATTAACAATTTTAGCTTTTTGTTTTTAATTAACAACAATTTTAGCTTTTGTTTTTTAATTAACAATTTTAGATTTTAATGATTTTTCTTTTTAATAATTTTAACTTTTGTTTTTAATTAACAATAAGTGCAGTTAAGATAGTTGTTTGAGCTAAAAATAGAAAAAAACAATTAACAATTTTAGCTTTTATTTTTAATAAATTTGTTTATAATAATTAAGAATTTTAGCTTTTGTTTTTAATTGGGCTGAGCTGAAAATAGAAAAAGGGAGATTAATAATAGATTGCAAACTTATCTTTTCTCTACTATTTTTAATAATTTTGTTTCTAATAATTAACAATTTTAGCCTTTGTTTTTAATTAACAACAATTTTAGCTTTTATTTTTTAATAATTTTAGCTATTTATATTTTAGCTTTTCTCTGATATTTTTAATAATTTTGTTTTTCCAATTTTACATGCAACTGTGGGTTTGCTATTTTTGAGTTTTGTTTTTTGTTTTGGTAGACAATAGCCTTTAAATACTGGTCACCACGCATCCAACTCTAAATACATTGTTAGCAGAAGTCCTAAATTTCTCCTCTTTCTCTACTGCAAGGCACAGTTCAACTAGTAAGTAATGTATTCATTCTGTATGGCTCTTTTCTTTTAAGAAATTCAAATGAATTTACTGTATGTTTGTGTGTTTTTAAATTTGCTCAAAATCTACTTTTAGGAATCTTCCACATTCTACTGACATAATTGCCAAGGCATTCGGATGAACCGTGGAATATAGATGAACAACTACTTTATTTACTTTTTTTATTTTCCTTTTCAATGGAATTTAAGGATTTGTTTTTTAATCTTTCTCAAAATCTGTAGATTTTTCCTGTTTCTTCTCCAAATTCATAGGCATCTCCAAAAATCCATTTTTCATAAACCCCAATAACTGACTAGATGAAAACAAACACAAAGAAGAAATTTGAAAAAGTGTAGGTGCAGTATCATGTACAACTTTCTCTGAAGCTATGACAAAGCTAGAGGATTTGTTCATAATAGAAAAGGTAAACTTACTTGTATCCAAAACATAGACATCAGAAAGCTTTTTTTTTGGCATCCCATCCACCATACGTACACCACAATCAATACTAAATGATAGATTGATTAAAATTGTACGTGTAATGTTTTAAATGATCAAAACTATGTATACCCACATAATAATTTTACCAAAACATCGAATCTGGAATCCCTTCGAAAATTAGAGATTTGCGAAGACAACTACTAGAATGCCCCAAAGACAACCTCCCAGACAACTTAATGCGCTTTGGATCGAGCCTTCGAGGGACAACTTCATTTTGGGAAAAAAGGAGAAGCGAGCTTTCAGATATGGTGGAACAATTGAGGACACTAACCTTATTCTTCACTCTAAGTGTTGCAGACACTAAATGGCCATATCTCCACAATATTATGTCGGGTGAATGCCTAACTGATCCTCGAGCCGCACAATGTTGGAGAACACTTAACATTGTCTCTAACCCTCATCGAGTATCAACATTCCTACATCACAGATTCACAATATTTCGCGAAGAAATATTGCAGAAGGAACTTGGAGCAGTAGACTTTTGGTACAGGTAATCAAATCTACTTATTTCAAAGTTTTTTCCAAACTACATAGCTAATATTTATGTTCCCTTGTCTCGCAGGTATGAATGGAAACATAGAGGCTCCACACATGTACACGGTTTATTGTGGCTCAAGAATGCGCCCAAAGTTGATGAAATGGATTGGTAGGATACAACAATTATTGAGGCCACAAAACAATATTTTGATAAGTTCGTGTCTGCCTGGAACCCCCACCCGGCTTGCAACCGCTTGGATTTTGTTCGCAGGTCACTCCTAGACGACCCTTGCTTGCTAGATACAACAAAAATTCTATCCACCTCCCTGAATGCAGACCTTGAAGAACTTCTTAATCGATTTTAACGCCACACTAAATTTTTAGAGCATACATGCTTGCGTAGAAAGCAATCACAACTGCAGTGCAGGTACAACGCCCCCTGGGCCGCACAACCTACTTCTTCCTTGCACATTGAAAGTGATGGGAAAATTAAGTACCTCCCTTCCAGAAATGATGACAGATTGAACATCCACAATCGAACACTGCTATACATATGGAGAGAAAATGTCGATTGCCAACTGATACTTTCACGCCATGTCGTTCTTAAGTATATTACAAAATATGCTTCGAAAGCCAAGCAACGTTCAGAAACATATCACCAAATGCTATCCAGATTTTCAAGAGACGCGGACACAGATTCTCCAGCACATATCATGATCCATAAAATTCTCACAGAAAGCATTGTTGAACATGACATAAGAGCACAAGAAACATGCCACATGCTACAAAAATTGTCAATTGTTATGTGAAGTCATCCATTTGTATCATTAAATGTTGGAAAAAACATTCTGAGACTTGTCGTTGAAAGTGACGTCGATGCACAACAAACAACCGCTTTCTTTGATGCATATAAAATTCGTCCAATAACCATGGAACACCTACCACTTATTCAAGTTGCTCGAGATTGGAGCTACAATAAGAACCGTAAAGGTGATAAATGGAAAAAGTGACCGACACAAGCAATTGTTCGGGTCCACCCGAGATTTGTGGATGTCCCAGCTTAGGATTCAACGTCATCTGACCTTTTCTGTTGGTCAGAACTCCTTTTATACAAGCCTTTCAAAAATATTGTGTCTGAATTTGGCTCAACCCCACATGACATAAACGACACTTGGGACATGTTCAAGCACAACTACAGACCGTGGCATGTTTTACGCACTACCGCAGACACATGAGTTGTTACAAATGCTAGTTCTGACTCAGAGCCCGAATGCAGTATTCAACACGAACCATTGCAAGAATGACAAGTCTTCACAAAACTTCACCCAGGAAACAACACGAGTCTAGACAATCTTGACATGTTGGGGAAATGAGATTTCGACGTACACAATAATTGGAACATACATGACGTTCTGCATGATTTTTAGATAACCGGTTCACCATTCATTGAGAGAGAGAAGGCAGACACAATTAACAACAACATGCAAGCCACGCCACCATCTTCCACACTTCCTTTGTATCCAGAACAACAAATAGCTCTTGATACCATACTACACCATTCAGCAAACAAAACCCTTCTACCTCCACTAAGATTGATAATTCAAGGAACGACTGGCATAGGAAAATCATTTTTGATAAATAAAATGCATTCATTACAAATCACCACCACATATCCCACCCTCTACTTATGCTTCACCCCTACC